>CADCXT010003905.1:0-112758 GCA_902806775.1 Microtus agrestis | reverse complement strand
AACTGAATGCTGGAAAGAAGGGAAGTGTGACAGATGCCATGAATCTCCAGCCTGAGACAGATGAAGGTTAGAATCTCTCCTGGTAAGACAAGACCTCATGGTGACAAACAGATTATTAGAAATGGGTTGAATCAAGATGTGAGAGTTAGCCAATAAGAGGCTAGAAATAATGGGCCAGGCAGAAATTTAATTAATACAATTTCTGTGTGATTATTTCAGGTGTAAGCTAGCTGGGCAGGATGGAACAAAGGGCCCTGTGCTCCTTATACTACATAAATCAAATGAAATAGGAAAGATTCTCAGCAGATATACAGACAATCAAGACATGAAATTATTACAAAATATTAACATATACACTCATTTTTTTAATAAGAAGAAATTCCAATGATATAAAACTACAACTCACAAGGAGAAAACAGTAGTCAAAATTATGTTTCTTTAAGTATGCCCAGAAACATAAGGAGAATGAGGAGTAAATAATGGATGTCAGTAAATAATCTCAAAAGTTTTGAGTAAGAATCTCAAAAGCTTTGAATGGAACTTTGGGATTAGAAAAACAATAAATCAAGTGAATGTTTCCTAACAGATCAATAACACATTTGAAAATGGATGAGGAAAGTTATTTTAAAGTTAGGAAAATAAGATTTTCCAATAACCAGAATAATAGATTATAGGTAAATACGTAAGTACCTACAACATGTGTCTAACCAAGGTTGCCAATATATACCTAATAGAATTAGTAAAAGGCATAAAAAAGCAATAATAATGTATTTGATGATAAAAGGAAAAAAATTAAATGTTGCTTAAAGTCCTCAATCCACAAATCACAGATGTTTACCACAGAGAGAAGAAGCATTTAGTCGTGATAAAATATTGAAAGTTAGAAGACAGAACTGAATGATCACATACAAAGAATAACAATGAGATTAATAATTAACTCTTCATCAGAGTCAATAAATCTCATCAAGCAAAATAATACCTGATTATTAGGTATTATTAGAGAACAGGCATCAAACAGATATTAACAGGTATTAAAACAGAAAAAAATCAGCATCTTTATTAGTTCTTTCTTTGTTGTTACAAAATACCTGTCATGAAGCAATTTACAGAACAAAGGGTTTATTCTGGCTTACAGTTTGAGAAGATACCTTCCATTATGGTGGAGAAACTAGCTGGCAGGAAAGAAGGGAATGGTGATCACATTGTACTGACAGTCAAGAACCAGAAAGTCACCCAGGCTGTCAAGCCTAAAGGTCTATCTCCAGCAATCCTCTTCCTCCAGTGAGACCCCGCCTCCTAAAAGATTCCACAAGATCTCAAACAGCACCACCAGTTGGAAACCAACTATTCTTACATATGAGCTTTTGGAGAAACATTTTACATTCAATTACAATGACATCCAAAAACAATGTGTTGTCTATGTTTTTTTTCAAAAGAAGAAGATAAAGACTTTCCCAAAGAAGCAATCCCAAGTGGAGCTTTATTCCTGCCTTGCTAGATAGAGGCTTTGCTCTGCATCTTGGCTGTCATGACCAACCTTTCTCCACCATGCCATCCTCACTATGACAGACTGGAACCCAAGAAACCAAGATATTCCAGGTATTAGGTCAGAGACCTGTAAGGCCTGCATATTCAGCATCAGTCAGAGGTCCAAGCCTTGCCCAGCTAGCACAGACCACATTGCTTTGACTGCTTTGTTTTTCTTTAACGAATGCAGAGGTTATGTGGATAGTATTCCCTGCTCATGAATTTCCTCTGGCAAACCCACAGGGCAGAGCACTTTCAATGTGAAGAGACATCCAAAGGGGGCCCTTGGAGTTAGCTGGTGAACAAGGTTTCAGGGTAGTATCTATAGTCTTCTGATTAACAGGTTTCATGTACAGAAAAATAGTAATACTGAAAAGATTTCAGCCAAGCAGTAGAGAACGGCCATAGCTGTAATTTGTTTGCTATCAGAGATAAAATAGTTGCCTTCCACACCAAGTCATTGGCAAAGGACGAGCATGGAGGAAAAATCCATACTCTTCTCGGTGAAGAAGTATTGAATACAGTTTTCTTTATACGTTTATGTTTTTCTCTGTATTTCTTGTGTTCTTTCTTGTATCTGTATTTCATAAACTTTCCTGTTTTTCCTACTCACAGGATTGGTTTTTAGTTGTTATTTTGTTTTCTCTTACTTTTTTAAAATTTTCTCCATATTAATTTGCTGATATTAATAATTAATATATGTGAGTTTAATAATTTTAACTTCACCATGAAAAGTATCTGAATTCCTTTTATTTTTGAATGTATGGGGATATAAATTATCATCCCAACTTTCCTTACCACTTGAAAATTTGTGTTTTGTTTTAATAATTTTTTTGATATTGATGATGACTTTATATCTCCTGAGTTAACACTGGAGATTCCATCACAAAGAGAAGGCTGTCCATTAAGATATTCCCATGAAACTAATAGAAATTCAGTTCTAATAAATAAACAAATTGCAATTTAGAACCACAAGACGTGTAAAAGAGAAAGGCACCATAATTTCTCAAAAGCTCACAAATTCACAGTAACAGAATTCAAGCTATTGAATTGGCTAAAGAGATGGATGACTAATTCAAAAGTAAAATTTTAAGGAGCTGGGGAGATGGCTTAGTCAGCAAAGTGCTAGGCATCTGTGATCCCAGGACTGAGTATGTGGATACAAATGGATTCCAGGACCTTGGAAGCCAATGAACATTGGATTCATGTTCAGTGAGAGACCCTGCCTCAAAAAGATGGAATATTTGAGAAAGACGGCTGATGTTGATCTCTGACCTCTAAATATATATGCACAGAAAGGTTTGCTCATGTTCAGACATGGGAGCATATAGACACCACAACCCTGTACACCAGATAGATGACTCCAAGGAAACAGTGACTTATAAACACATCCGGACTGATGCACAAATGAAATCACAGATTGTAGCAGTATATACAGGGCCTGCACATACAAGTTCAAAACAGATGAAGACCCAATACTGAGTGTGGGAAACAGTCACAGGCTCCCATCCCTAACCAAGAAGAAATTTTAAATTGACGACCACATGCAACTGAAAAATTAGTTTTTGCCAATGTAGTCTTGTTGGGTATATTAACCATCCTTACAGATAAACCCCATGCCCAGCAGTAGATGGCCAACACAAA
The DNA here is from genome assembly GCA_902806775.1 of Microtus agrestis. Classification (NCBI taxonomy): domain Eukaryota; kingdom Metazoa; phylum Chordata; class Mammalia; order Rodentia; family Cricetidae; genus Microtus; species Microtus agrestis. Next base: position 109,587 of record CADCXT010003905.1, on the reverse strand, counting down.
ATGAAACCAGTGACATTTGTGTAGGCTTTTTGTCTCATATTGCTTTGTTTTGGCATTTTCGTCTTAAATGGTCTTTGCATATTATGTTTTCTGATTTTGTGGTTTTATGGATGTGACGTGTGTATGTTTCTTGTGTTTTCTCCTTTTAAAATTCAATTTTTCTTGCTTGTTTTTTTGCCTGTTTGTTTTCTAAAGAGATGAAGAACGAAAGGGCATGGAGTTGGGGAAGATCTGGGAGAAATTAAGGAAGGGAAACCATGATAAGAATATATTATTTGAAAAAAATAACAAAAAGATGTCCTAGTTTTAAATCTTTAGATTTGTGTGTTTAACCTGAAACACTTATAGAAGCCAAAAAAAACCTAGAAAATAATAATTTAGGTTTCTGGAGAGAGAGGAGATAGCATAGTAAAGGTGTTATTGAAACAGAAAGGCTGACTACTCAGAGGTGGAGTTTGAGAAGAGTAGAGGTAGGGAAATGGGCAGAGGAGGGATGAGAGAAGGCTAACCAAAACAAAGTATGTCAGAAAAAGCCCTATGTAGAACTACTACTTTGTAAGACAACTAAAAATGACGAGAATTGAAAGGGCAAATATTGTGAGGACACAGTGAAACTACCAAATTGGGCCACACCTGGGTAGAAAAAAAAAGGTTTATTGAGAATCAAACTGCCAAGGAGGTTATCTTTTCAGGGAGTAGGGATGGCAGAGAGAAACAAGAGATTTTTTTTCTTGTATCAGCATGATTGAGGGTCTTTTAATACAGGCTGTTCATATTGATTCAGAACTAGGTTCATGTGCCTGAAGTAGCTGACCTTTGGAGGCAATTAAGGCCGGGGTGGGTGGGAGTCTTAGTAAACAGAACTCCAACTCACTTACAAGATTCCTGGGGAATGCTGAATTTAGGCTTCTATTTACCCAATGACAATCCTTCTATTTACCTGATCAGAGTCCTTCTGTTTACAATATTATCACCAGCACTGTCATTTGTGGGAGCCACTTTGGACCTAACAATTATGAAAGACTGAATAATACTGAACTTAATAGTCAGGAGTTACAAAACCTAAATCCCAGTGCTGGGAATGAGTTGGACAAGAGGCACCAGAGGCCTTAAAATGATACAGGCTCTTGCCATCTCCCATGGCTGCACACTAGAACTAGTTTATAGTTTATAAGATTATTACTAAAGATATTATATAACTTGTATGTAAGATACAGAGACATTGAACTGAAACTGAGCTGGAATCTTTCTGCTGGTCAGCTGTCTTGGTATTGTACATTGCAATGTATTAGGGGAGAAAAATGCCTTCACGGTCATACCCCCCAAGAACCATATTAACTATAATACCAATGTTTCGGGTACAACATTCTCAGTGACTCGGTTGCCATAGTGGAATAACATTTAAAGGCCAACCAAATGTTCTCTGATTAGTTCAGAGTCCTGCCTCACAAAAGAGAATCAATGCCTGTTACTATAAACCTTACTAAAAACCCATAACTGGGAAATCTTAGCCATTAAGAAGAGAGGACCTTACTATTGATGGTTATCTAAGTTAACATAGAACTAAGCTGTCTTCTAAATATTTATTTTTACACTCATAGGTTAAATGTTACTCTCAGTTTTGTCTTATTCAAATGAACTTTGCAATGAAAGAAGGAAAAAACAAAGATGAATGGCTGTTGGGGGAGGGTCTCCTGTTTGTCCCAGCCACGAAATAACCACCCAGAAAACCATATTATTTGCAATACTGTTTGGCCAATAACTTAAGCATATTTCTGGCTAAACTAATATCCTAAACTAACCCATCTCTATTATTCTGTATATCGCCCTTCTATGTAGATCCATGTATGTCTCTCTTAGGGTCCTCTTTGTTGTCTAGGTTCCCTAGGGTTGTGGTCTATAGGATGATTTTTCTTTCCTGTATGTCTAGAAGTCACTTATGAATGAGTACATATTATATTTGTCTTTCTGGGTCTGAGTTACCTCACTCAATATGTTTTTATCTAGATCCATCTATTTGTCTGAACATTTCAAGATGTCATTATTTTTTACTATTGTGTAGTACTCCATTGTGTAAATGTACCACATTTTCTTTATCCATTCCTTGTTGAGGTGGATCTAGGTTGTCTTCAGGTTCTGGCTATTACAAATAATGTAGAAATTAGAAAACAATATACCTCAAGACCCAGCAATACCACTTTTGGGTATATACCCAGAGGATGCTCAATCATACAACAAGGACATGTGCTCAACTCTGTTCAAGGCAGACATATTAAAAGAACACCCTGACTTCTCAGTGGAGATCCTAAAAAACAAAAGGGCCTGGGCAGATGTTCTACAAATTCAAAGAGACCACAGATACAAGCCCAGACTACTATACACAGAAAAACTTTCAATCACTATAGACAGAGAAAACTAGATATTCCATGACAAACAAAATTTAAGCAAAATCTATCTATAAATCTAGTTCTACAGAATGCCATAGAAGAAAAGCTGAAACCTGAAGAGATTAACCACAGCCAAGAAAATACAAGTAATAAATTGTTAAGTTTAATGCTAGAGTTATGGTAGGCGGTAGGCTTACATTACGATTGGTTAGTGTTAGGGTTATGTTTGAATGTGTATATACACACACAAGTATGCAGACTCATGAGTATATCTAGTATTGCCAATATGAACATGTGACCAATTGGGATTACATACCCTATGTATCTCTGGAAAATCCCAGGCACATTACAACAACATAATAACAGGAATCAATAAATACTTTTCATTGCTATCTTTCAACATCTATGGTCTCAATTCCTCAATAAAAATATTTAGACTAATAAAATGGATGCAAAACCAGAATCCATTTTTTACTGCATCCAAAAAACACACTTTAACACTAAGGATAGCTTTCACTTAAGGGTATAAGAATAAAAATTGGGATTCTAAGCAAAAGGACTTAGCAGCACACCTGAAATCTCTAGTACAGAAAGAAGAAATCATGGATTAGACAAATAGAAATAATCAAACTAAAGACTGAAATCAATAAAATAAAAATAAGAATAATATTATAGCTATTATAATAAAATTAAAATTAGGATTCTAAGCAAATAGATAGGAATAACAAAGACAATATAAAGAATCCATGAAGCAAAGAGTAGGTTCATTGAGAAAATCAATAAAGTTGAAAAACCCTTACCCAAATTAACTAAAAGGTAGAGAGAGAATATCCAAATTAATAAAATTAAGGATGAAAAGGGGGATATAACAAGATACTGAGGAAATCCAGAGAAAAGTAAGGATATACTACAAAAGCCTCTGTCTCAGTCACTGCTCTATTGCTGTGAAGAAAACCATGACCAAAGCAACTCTTATAAAACAAAGCACTTAATTGAGGATTGTTTAAAGTTTCAGAGGTTTAGTCTATTATCATCAGGCAGACATGGTACTGGGGAAGTAGTTGAGAGTTCTACATCCTTATCTATAGGCAGCAGCAAAGTAAGCCAGTTGGCCTGGCTTGACTTTTGAAACCTTATAGGCTACTCCCAGTAACACATTTCCTCTAGAATGTCATACATACTCCAGCAAGGCCATACCTCCAAATCCTCCTCAAACAGTGCCTCCCTGATGACTTAGCATTAAAATATATGAGACTATGGCTGCAATTCTTATTCATACTAACAAATCTATACTCTACCAAATTGGAAAATCTAAAAGAAATGAATGATTTTCATAATACAGTCCACTTACCAAAGTTAAATCAACTTCAGATAAGCAATATAAACAGGCCAATAATCCATAGTGAAATAAAAGCAGTCATTCAAAGTCTCCCAACTAAAAAATTAGTTTTAAAACTAAAAAGTTTTAGCATATAATTCTATAAGACCTTCAATAAAGAGTTGGTATAATGATATATTATTTATGTTTTAATAAGTAAAGCTTGCCTGGAGATCAGAGGGCAAAGCAGCCATACTAGTCAGTCATGCAAGCCAGGGAGTGGTGGCACACACCTTTAATACCAGGACTTTGAAGACAGAGGGAGATGGATCTCTGTTAGGTTAAGATCACCCTGGGATACACAAAATTGAACCTGTCTAAAAGAAAAACAGAGCTCACACAAAGATGATCCAAGTGCTTAGGATCATAAGCCTTTAATCCCACACTAGGAGGTGGAGACAGGATCAATATAGCTGGAACATGAAGGGGAACAGACAGAAACTCAGGGTAGTATGGAGTTTGAGGATTCATGGAAACAGAATCTTGTTCCTCAGTCTGAAGATTTGGCAGAGCTAAAAGGTTTCTCTGGTGGTTGGCTGCTTTGCTTTTCTGATATTCAGGTTGAACCCCAATATGTGTCCCTGGGTTTTTATTATTTGTGTTACAAGTTGATACCAACACCCCTCAAAATATTTCACAAACTAGAAATGCAAGGAATATTGCTCAGTTCTTTTTATGTGACCATGGTTATCCTGACACCCAAACTACATGAAACACAACAAAGAAAGACAGTTACAGACCAAATTCCCTTATGACATAGATGTAAATTTCTCAGTAACATACAAATCAAATACAAGAACACACTAAAAAGTTTATCCATCATGATCAGTTAGGTTTTAACCCAGATATGCAGGGATGTTCAACATGGGTTAATTAATAAATGTAATCCATGATATAAACAAACTGAAAAACAAATGATCATCTCATTTAGATGCAGAAAAGACCCTTAAAAATATCAATGCAATTTTATGATAAAAGTCCTGGAGAGATTAGGGATACAAGAGACCTCAACATAATAAAGGCAATTTGCAGCAAGTCCATAGCCAGCCTCAACTTGAATGGAGAAAAACTCAAAGTAATTCCACTAAAATCAGGAACAAGACAAGGTTATCACTCTCACCATACCTATTCAATATAATACTTGAAGCTCTAACTAGAGCAACAAGAAGCTGATCAAAGGGATATAAATTGGAAAGGGAGGAGTCAAAGTATTTTTATTTGCAGATGAAATAGTATATACATCAGTGACCAAAAAAATTATATCAGAGAACTCTTACAGCTAAAAATCACTTTTAACAGCCGGGTGGTGGTGGCATACACCTTTAATCCCAGCACTCGGGAGGCAGAGGCACGTGGATCTCTGTGAGTTTGAGGCCAGGCTGGTCTACAAGAGCTAGTTCCAGGACAGGAACCAAAAGCTACGGAGAAACTCTGTCTCGAAAATCCAAAAACACTTTTATCAAAGTAGCCGAATACAAAATTAACTCCCCAAATCAGTAGCCTTCCTATATACAAATGACAAACAGACTGAAAGAAATCATGGAAACACCTCTTCAATAGCCTCAAATATTATAAAATATCTACAGAAACTCTAACCAAACAAGTGAAAGACTTGTATGATAAAAAAACATTAAGATATTGAAGGAAGAACTTGAAGATAGAAAGATCTCTCATGCTCATGGATAGGTAGGTTTATTATAATACAAAGGACCATCATACCAAAAGTAGTCTTCTGATTCAGTGCAATCCTTCACCATTTTTTACAGATCTTGAAAGGACAAATTTTTGGCTTCCTACACACACACACACACACACACACACCAAGACAGCGCAAACAATTTTGAATAATAAAAACTCTTGGAGCTATCACCACCCGCGATTTAAAACTGTAGTACAGAGCTAAGTAATAAAAGAGCATGGTACTGGCACAAGAACAAACACATTAACCAATGGAATCAAATTGAAGATCCAGACGTAAATTCATACACCTATGGACACCTGATTCTTGATAAAGGAACCAGGAATACACACTGGAAAAGAGGCAGCATCTTCAACAAATGATGCTAGTCTAACTGGATGTCTGCATGTAGAAGAATTCAAACAGATCCATACTAATCAGGCTGTCCACTACAAATGGACAACATAACTCAGTATAAAGCCATATAAACTGAACCTGATATAAGCGAAAGTGGGGAATAACCTTGAAACATTGGCACAAGAGATGGTTTCCTTCTTTTTTTTAAAGCAGAACACCATAAGCACAGGCACTAAGACCAACAATTAGTAAATGGTATCTCATGAAACTGAAAAGTTTCTACATAACAAAGGACACCATTATTGAGACAAAGTGGAAATGCACGGAATGGGAAAGGTTTTTTTTTCCAATTACACATTTGATAGAGGGCTAATACCCAAGATATATAAAGAACTCAATAAAGCGGATATAAAGAAAACAAGTAACCCAATTGCATGGGATTGACATAGGCTCTCTGCACATATGTTACATTTTCTTGGTCTACTTGTGTGGATTCTATTAGTGAGAGCAGCTGCTGTCTTTGACTCTGTTACCTTCTTTTGGGACCCTTTCCTCCTAGTTCCTTTATACTTTGCTGTTTTCTGTGGTTACTCTGTGTTTCTCATATCTGAGGATCCAGAGCTAGGAACCCAATGAGAGATAACACAAATCATTTGTCTTTCTGGCTCTGGGTAACCTTGCTCCATCTAATCTTTCCTAGTTCTATATTACCTGAAAATTGCATTACTTCATTTTTTCTTTACAGTTGAATAGTATTCCATTGTGTATACATAGTACATTTTACTAGCCATTTATCTGTTGAGTGACATGTAGGTTGTTTCCATTTCCTGGCTACTGTAAACAGGGCAGTAATGAACACTGCCCAACAATATCTGTTGAGTAGGACGTCACAATACCAACTTTTAAAATAAATGGAGTTTTCTAAAATATACTCAGAAATGCTTTTGAAGTCATCCTTCCTGCATTTCCTTATTCTTTTCTGAAAGGATAACTATAAACTACTTATATTCTCCATTCTCGCCAATTTCTTGTTCTTCTCTTGTTTGCCTATTTATTTTCTTTGTTTGGGGATTTTGTTGGCATTGTTTTGTTTTGTTTTGGTTTATCACATGTGCTTTGTGAAAGTACATAACGTAAAGCTTATCACTGCTGTGCAAAGCTTAGTAACTTGAATATTGACGTAGAGATAATAAGTATTTATAATATGTTTGATTGCATATGGTAATAATTTGTAATGAACTGAACTCAGCAAGCATTTTGTGCACCTACCATGCCCGTTCTATTGACTCAGTGTTTGGTGTAAGAAGGCATGTCTTTAAAGTGCTCAGTAACAAAATAACTTGAAGAGAAGAAGGAAACCCAGTGAAAAGAATTGCTTCTGGGTTCAGGTTAAGCAGCAAGCAAAGGAGTCTGCACTAAAAATGCTGGTGCATCACCTCATCCTCAAACTAATCATCAATGAAAGGCAATGGGAAACTTCAAAGAAACCAGCGCACCAGTTCTCTCCAATTAAAGTAATCTACTCAAATTGACCCAAACCAGATATTTCCTTTAATTTAAAAAATTATAATGCCTATTCACTTTAATCTTCTAGCAGTATAATGAAATCAGAGTTACTGCCACTAATAAGACCGACATTACTAAGCCAGCTCCAAAGCAGCATTTTGATGATGTAGTAACAATCTCTCAGAGTAATTCTCCAGATGTTTCAAGAAAGTCCAGCACCTCACTTGTTACCAAAGAACACTGAGGTATTTTGATTTAATTTTTATTCCAAATAAAAACTGTAATACTATTTTTATTAAATAGCCACTGTATTTGGTAGCAAGATTCCCTGCATTGCTCCAGTGATATAGTACAAGACAATCACTCTGAGTACTAACAATGGGCCTCTCTACAACCACCTGAATCCAGTTTTGTTTTTCTACACAGGAATATGTAACAACCACATGAGATAGCATCTTTTGTTCAGCGGCACTATTACTTTGTATTATCTGGAAAAATGTTTAGATTTTAGAAATATAGATAAATAGTATTTTTGTTATTTTTACAGCCAATACTAAAATCATGAAGATAGCTGTATGCTTACAAATGACAACTTATGAGATAACTGATTGCAGGGTTGACATAATATTTTATTCAGTCTTGTAATTGCCTTCCTTTTGTTTTGAAAGCGGATCTGTGAACAAATTTCCATTTGGAAAAATAAACACTTCTAAGCAAAATTGAGACAGTAAAATCAACTGTTCCTTCTTCCATCAGGCTAGCTCATAAAGCAGCTAAATACTCACACATTAAGAAGCTTAAACATTAGATTTGTTATTAGGCAATATTTTTAATTTAGAGGTAGCCTTCTGAAAACTTAGATAGAGTCTCATATTCACTTACACTTTCAGAACGTATATAGAGTAGAAAATCTTGAGGCCACATGCAGCTGGGAAAGGAATATATCCAACTAGAAGGAGAGTTAAAAAAAGAGAATCTCAGTTGGAGGAATAATGATCCACCCATACCCTTCTTCTATGAGTGAATATCAAGAAGCTTACCTTTTTAGGAGCTATAGAGCTAGTGGCAGCTTTCCTGTTTCAGATCTTAACTGCCATGCTGTGCCCCAAGTACAGCATCCCACCGATATGATGGCTTCTTTAAAGTAAAAACAGAGTTGACATATCACTTAGCAAATCTTCTTGTAAATCTAAACACAAATGGAATAAAATTGCTACCCCATAATGATATCTGTAACTCCTATAATCACTTCTAGTATTTCATAAGCAGTGGAATGAAGATTAAGAATTCAAGAACAGCCTGGGCTACATAGCAAGTCACAGTCTCAACATCCGCTGACAGATTATTGGATAAAAACTTTGAAAAGGAGGTGTTGCTGTTGTTTGTGCCATAGATGAATTTGGAAGATACTGTGTTGAATAAAATAAGACAGAAACATATTCCTTGATCTCATATGTTAAACCTAAAGTTACCTTTAAATATATAGAAATATATGTCTGTGTATTATGAACAAGATTAAGTGTCTGATATAAAATGACAAATGTAATTAAAGATAATGTATTATTTTTATATTTTTTCTTAATGGTTAGATTATAGTTACTGTTGCCACAGAGGAAATAAATGCTTAGCTTTGCACAATAATGCAGATGCTCATTTGCTTTCATATAGTAAGTATATATCCATGTGTACAAACCTTGTCATGTTTATACCATAAAGCTACAATAAATATTTTTCTAAAATAAAATTACAGAAACTCTCAAATCAATTACCTAATTTTTATTCTAGACTAAAAAAGAGAATACAATAAATAAAAAGCAAGGAAAATATAAAAACAACTAAAACCAGGAAATTTGGATATATGAAGATAACCTAGAAATCAATAAAATCAAAAGTCATTTCTAGAAATGATGACACAACAAAACCACAAGCAAGACTGACAAAACAGAAAAGACAAGAGAGGAATCACCTATATCAGAAATGAAAAGGACATATACTTGTAGAATCTGCAGATAATAAGATCTCATAGTATGAAAAACTTTATCAATTTGAAAACATAATATAAATGTGCCTTTGCCTCAAAAATGACAAACTTTCAAGGATCAAATGAGGTGAATATATAACATAAACAGCCTTATAACCATTCTGAAAATGATTTTTTTCTTAATTTTAGAACACCCAATAAAGGCATCTGCAGATGGTTGGGCAGTGATGATGCACATCTCTTTTCTAAATTAATTTACTTATTAAAGATTTCTGCCTCCTCCCCGCCACCACCTCCCATTTCCCTCCCCCTCCCACGATCAAGTCCCCCTCCCTCGTCAGCCCAAAGAGCAATCAGGATTCCCTTACCTGTGGGAAGTCCAATGACCACCCACCTCCATTCCCAAGAGATGCCCAATCATACTACAAAAGTATATGCTCAACTATGTTCATAGCAGCGTTATTTGTAATAGCCAGAACCTGGAAACAAACTAGATGCCCGTCAATGGAAGAATGGATGAAGAAAGTATGGAATATGTACACATTAGAGTATTACTCAGCAGTAAAAAACAAGGACTTCTTGAAGTTTACATACAGATGATGGACATCTTTAATAACAGCACTAGGAAGGCAGAGAAAGGAGGAGGAGGATGTATGTGATTTTAATGGCAGCCTGGTGTACAGAGCGAGTTCTGGGACAGGCTTCAAAGCTACAGAGAAACCTTGTCTCAAAAAGGCAAACGAACAATGCAGAAAACAAAACAAGACATCTCCAGGCTTAGATGATTTTTTTTTGTACAATTTAATCAACTATTTTTAAAAGACACAAATTTTATGCAATTTCTTCCAAGGGAAGAGATTATTGACTATTTGTGTTGTGATATTAAATCATACAAAGTCAACCTTTTAAAGAAAACCACAGATCAATCATCTTTTTTTAAAAAAAATAATTTATTTTATTTAACTTTATTTTATGTGTATGGGTGTGAAGTGTCAGATCCCTTGCAACTGGATCTTCAGACACTTGTGAGCTGCCATGTGGGTGCTAGGAATTGAACCCAGGTCCTCTGAAAGAGCAGTCAGTGCTCTTAACCACTGAGCCGTCTCTCCAGCCCCAGATCAATACATCTTATGAAAATATTTGTAAATTCTTCAAACAAGGATGAAACGATGGCTCCGAACTTAAAAGCACTGGTTACTTTTTTTTTAGAGGATCTAGGCTTGGTTTCTAGCACCAACATGGTAGCTCACAACCTTCTATAACTTCTGTTCTAGGGGACTTGATACCCTGGCTAAGCTAGCCAGGTGGCCAGGACAAACAAGCAGCCCCTCCTTGCAACATAAAGTCTTTAAGCAAATATTGTCAAAAGAAACACAACAATGTGTAAAATATGTGTGGCAAATTAATATTTTACTTTCAATATAGACAACTTTGAATCATCATTTGAACATTAATCAAAAAAATCTACCTCAGTAGCCAAGTAAACAAGGAACACAAGATTTTATAAATTCGTACACAAAGTTCACTTGAAAAAATTCAATGCAGATTCATGCCTAATTTTTTAAAAAAATTTCTTTGCAATTTAAGGAAGTGTTCATTTTGATAAGTAGCACATATACAAAACATAGATAGCATCATATTTAATCGTGAAAATTAGTGCACTTGGTATGGAAGCAGAAAAAAAGAAGAAAAGATTTCCACTATTACCACTCTTTTCTTTCACACACTGTGAGATCTACTCCCTGGGAAAAAATACAGATGAGTAAAAGGCATATACTCTAAGGGAAGGAATAAGCAGTCACTATTTATAGATGTGATCATTTTCAGCATATAAAATCCAAAAATATCTACCAAATGTCCTAAATTGTTAAATGAGATCACTGAGCTGCAATATCACCAGCAAAATTCAATCACACACACACACACACACACACACACACACACACACACACATGAAAGCCCTAGAACCCCAGAGGTTAGGTATAAAATAAGGAATTATGGTTATAGATAGATCTCATTAGAAAAGGAAAAAACCTATATAGATGTGAATGGATGGGGGGTCTGGAATGGGAAGATCAAGTGGGGAGAGGGTGTGTAGAGGGACATGAGGGAGAGAATATGGAGAGAGACAGCTAAATTTAAGGAGCATTTGAGGGGTAGTATGGAAATTTTATACAGAAGAAACTTCCTAAAATATAAATATTTATGAAGGCAATCTAAATGAGACAACCAAATATTGGATATTGAAGGCTTTCTCCAACTATCAGCCCCCAAATCATGACACAAAGATTTATTATAAATTATGAAAGCTCAGCCTTATCTTAAGTTTGTCCCACTTGCTCTTATATCTTAATTTAACCTGTTTCTCTTCATCTGTGTTTTGCCTCTGGGCTTTTACCTTTCTTTCATTCTGTATGTTCTTTCTGCTTCCTCCATGTCTGGCTGACTGGTCCCAAGTGTCTCCCTCTCTTCCTCCTTTGTTCTCTTTTCTTGAGCCTAGATTCCTTCTGATACTTATTCTCTTTGCCTGCAAGGCCCCCTATCCCTTTACTGCCTAGCTATTGGCCTTTCAGCTTTTTATTAGATCAATCACGTGCCTTAGGCAGGCAAGGTAAAACAAATGAAACACGTCTTTCATACTTAAAGAAGTATTTCACAACAGTTGGAAAAGATTGAGTACCAACAGGCCATATCTTGTTACCAAATAAAGCTTCCAGATTGGTTTACACCTAATTGGGTTGTTGGTCAGAGGTGTTCCATGAGTATTCCCAAACAACCCAGGCTGTTGCCAAAATTATAGGTTGCTCTCCACAAATTGACAGCAAGGCCCCACTGCTGAAGAAAATACCTACACAACTTATTGAACATGGAGAAGTTGAACTGGTGCATATATAGAGGATTCTCCCCTATGTTTTAGCATCTTTGGTACAGGAAGGTACTCTGCACACTATTGAAAGGGTCTGTGGCAGGCTTTGTGTTGATGTACCTCTTTTGGAACAAAGCTAGTGGGAGTACCCAACACATATCTGATTTGACATAAAGCACACTCCATGAGATGGAACCCATGCCTAACACTGCTTGAGTGGCTAAGAACCAGAAACAAGATCTCCCAGGGACCTAAGGTTAAACCGAATACTATTATTCTACTAAAATGACATAGCAATAAAATGCCTCCTAATGACTTTCTGCTGCAGTCATAGATCAGTCTCTTTCTCATCCATCATCAGGGAATCTTCCTCCTTCAGTAGAGGGGAACAAATACAAACACCCACTGACAGATATTATGAAGAGAATAACAGACTGAAACACTCAGCTCCACCAAATTTCTCCCCTCAGGGCTCAGGAAACACTGTAGAAGAGGAGGCAGAAAGAATGTAAGAGTCAAAGAATGAGGGACACTAAGAAAACAAGGGACTTCAAATCACCAGGATCTAAACTTATATGAACTCACAGAGATAAAGGATGCGTTTGCAAGGCCTGCGTGGATCTGTGCTGCGTCCTCTGAGTATATATTATGGCTTCAGTTTATTGTTCTTATGGAACTCCTAAGTGTGTAAATGAATGGATTTCTGTTTCTCGTGCCTTCTCCTGGACTCTTTTTCTTCAGTTTGTTTGTTTTGTCCAATTTTGAAGCATTAATTTTGTTTCATCTTATTACATTTGTTAAATTATATTTTGCTTTATTATTAACCCTTAGAAGCCCATTTTTTCTAATGAGAGACAGAAAAAGAGTGAATCTAGATAGAAAGGGAGATGAGGAGGAACTGGGAGAGTAGAGGGAGAAATTGAAATCAGGATATATTGTGTGTGTTAAAAAAATCTATTTTCAATAAATGGGAAAAAGATTTTCTGTTACTCTGAGAATACTAAACATTAAATATAAACTTAATAATAAAATTTGTATGAGCTCAGTAAACTGTAACCCACAAAATGGTAATGAGATAAATAAAAGAATATATAAAGTCATTATGTTCATGAACTTAAATATTCAACACAATAATGATGCCAAGGTTTATAAACTGATAAATAATTTTCATATTGCTCATAGAAAAGTATCCAGTTTTTTATTTACATGGAGATGGTTTCAAAATTATGATGGTTCAACTTGTTATAGTTTTATTCTGAAAAGATGCCAAAGTGATACATATTTAGAGAAATGTTATTTTGTATTTTCAAATTTCCTTTCTCGGGATGAGGAATGCAGCACATACAGTTTTGGGCAGTAGTCAGTCATGTGATCAGAAGTGTAAACATCTATGATATATTGCTAAATAGGATGTAGAGTAGGTTAGGTAGTTTGAACTTGAGATATTTCAATTTCTAAATTTTTTCACAACACATTTGATCATATTTGTTCTCCTTTCTCAAGTTCTCTCAGATCCTCCCCAACAATCTACTCAGTAAATTTCATGTTTGATAAGTTTATTATGATTCAATTTCATCATTTGTCAAGAGCCTATTATATATAAAATTAGGTAAACTAGACTTACAAATAAGAAGAAATAGTATATGATAAACTGAAGAAATTACCCTATCCTATCCTACAGATCACTGTATCATTAGAGTAGTCAACAGCAGTGTGGTATTAGAAAGGGAATGGACCATTAAATTAATGGAGCAGATTAGACTCATGCTAAACTACATGCTTAATTGACTCTAATGAAAGCAATGAAATGGAGAAAATATTTCAACACATGTCACTAGGGTGAGTGGAAAAGTATAATAAAGAAAAATAAATAAATTTAGATCTACACTTTACACTGTATGCAAATCTTAAGTTAGAATGAGTGATAGAATGAAATGTAAAACATAAAAATGCCAAAGTTATTGAAAAAAAGGGAAAAAAACTTTAGAAACTAGGTGTAGAAAAGGAAATGGTGTATGTTGCACCAAAAGCACTAGTACTATCAGTAAGTGAAATAAATATAGACTTCAACAATATTTAAACTTGTTCCATGAAAGTTTTTGTTAAGAGAGTAAAATACAGACTTGGGATGCTATTTGTAATTCAACTATTAGACATTGGGTAGTATCTAGATTATAAAATATTCAACATGGAAGAAAGAAGTTACATTTCATTGAAGAAAACATACAAATCATAACTTCATAATGAATAGACGAACACTTAACCTATACCTAGTTATTGAATGAATGAAATATAAAATCCAAAGGAGTCATGATCACATATTTACCAGAATGACATTCTCAAAGGTGCATGCAAATAGATGGAAGTAGAAAAAACTGTCCTGAGTGAGGTAACTCAGACCCAGAAAGATGAACATGTTATGTACTCACTCATAAGTGGGTACTAGCTGTAAAGCAAAAGATAATGAGCCTACAGTCCACATTTCTAAAAAAAAAAGCTAAGTAACAAGGATGAACTATAAGAGAAACATTTCCCCTGGGAAGGGGAAATAAACAAGGTCTTGTGACAAAATTGGGAGCATGTGGATGGGGAAAGAAGGGAGGATGGAAGGTGGGGAGGAGGACAGAAGGGCAGGGGGGAAGAGAATTTGAGGGAATGGGATAGGGATAGTTGAGATGGTGAAGGAGGGGGAGGGAGAGAGGGAGGGAGGGAGAGAGAGAGAGAGAGAGAGAGAGAGAGAGAGAGAGAGAGAGAGAGAGAGAGAGAGAGAGCAAGGAAAGAGGTATTTTGATTGAGGGAACTATTATGGGGTTAGCAAGAAACCTGGCACTAGAGACATTCCCAGGAATCCACAAGGATAACCCCAGCTAAGAGCCTAAGCAATAGTGGAGAAGGTGCCCGAACTGGCCTTGCCCTATAGTCAGATTGATTACTATCTTAAATGTCACTATAGAACCTTCATCCAGCAACTAATGGAAACAGAGGCAGAGAGACCCGCATTGGATCACTGGGCTGAGCTCCCAAAGTTTAGTTGAAGAGTGAAAGGAGTGAGAATATGAGCAAAGAGGTCAAGACCATGTTTGATTCACCCACTGAAGCAGTTTACCTGAGCTAATGGGAGCTCACCAACTCCAACTGGACAGGGACGGAAATCGCATAGGACCAAGCTAGTCCCTCTGTATGAGAGTGACAGTGGTATGGCTGGGCCAGACTGAGTGGCCACTGGCAGTTGTACCGCGATTTATCCCTATTGCTTGTAATGGCTTTGGGGAACCTATTCTCTTTGGATGGATACCTTGCCCAGCCTTTATATAGTAGGGAGACCTTCCCCAAAGCAATGTGCCTGACCCTCTCTGAGGAGTGGATGGGGGTGGGGTAGGAGGAAAGGTGGAGGGAATGGGAGGAGGGGTGGGAGTGGGAACTTAGATTGTCATGTAAACCTAAGGCAGGGCCCTGGGAACCCTAGGAAGGGTAAGGGGAAAAAAAAAGGCCTGGTCCCCACTCGACCTAGGAGTCATCGGGCACCCCTCTGTTCCCAGGAGAGAGGGATTGCTTCACCACTCGAGAGGAGGGTCTCTCCTTGTCTCAGTCCCTTCCCCTTTGGTCTGACACCATGGTTGACTCTGACTGGTGCTCTCCACTTGATAGCTGCCTGCCTTTGTATGGGAGGGGGGAGGGGATCTGTTTCCCCCCTAGAGATCATTGCAGGAACCATCGCCCTGGGGAGACTATGGGGAACCCCACACCCATGGTTGTACTGGGATTGGTTCTGTTGCCCCACACCCAGTTGAAGCTGTTAATGGAGAAAAATAAAATAAAAAAAAAGGAAAAAAAATGTTAAATGATGCATGTAAATGTAGAAATGTAAATGAATATGAATCTAACAGATGCAATTGAGACAGAAAGCTCACTAGAGCACATTTGCTAAATAACCATGTTGTCAAACTGCTTTCTAATATTTGTGTTTATACCCGTTGACTAGGTCTGTCTTCAGCTTTAGTGGAAAAAAACTGGTAATTTTTTTTTACTTGTTTGTTTGTTTTTCAATAAAAGATAGTTACTAAAGAAAAAAAAATTAAAGAAAAGACTTAGTATTGTTGTTTTTCTAAACTTGATTTCATTTTAAAGTTTTGCTTAAATTTTTATTTTAAAAGTATTTTAAAGCCTGCCTAGTCCATCTTCCATTTTCACTATAATGTGTTATTTAACTAGTTTCTCTGGTCCTCATATACACTGTGTTATTATTGATTTTAGTCATTCTGATAAAGGTGTCATCAAATCTCATTTGGAATTCATTTAAAATCATTTAATAACTAAATATTAATCTTTTCATTATCTGCAGTTGTAATTTGCTCTTCCAGAGGACAGGTTTTCAGTTCCCAGCACCCACACAGTGGCTCATAACCATGTGTAATTCTAGTTCCTGGTGAGCTAGTTCTTGTTCTCTTCTAATCTCTGGAGGCACTAAACACGTGTTGCACATAGACAAATTAAACCAAAGCATCCATACACATATTATAAAATATATAGATCTAAAAATGTTTTAAAGTTGACTCAAGACAGATAATAATAAAAACTAAAACTATCATACTTCTAGGATAAAACATTAAAAAATATTTCACAATTTCAGCTGCTTTTTGATGAGTTTACACAAGTACACCTACCATAAATAAAAGTAACTGTAGTAAAAGGATTGGCAGGCTGTGTCCCACCACCTGGCTAGCTTACCCCAGAAATAACCACATGGAAATTGTATTAATTTAATTACTGTCTGGACCATTATATCTAGTCTCTTCTAGCCAAATCTCACATTTTGATTTAACACATTTTTAATAATCTGTATAAAACCATGAGGTTGTGGCTTACAGGGAAAGATTTTAACCTACGTCCATCTCGGCCTGGAGCTTCATGGTGTCTGCCTGACTCTGTTCTTCCCCGCATCCAGTTCTGTCTTTTTCACCTACCTAACTTTCTGCCCTATCAAAAGACCAAGGCACTCTTTTTATTCAACCAATGAAAGCAACACATCCTACACTAGTAACAGATGTCATTTCAACAAAATTAAAAGTTCTGGCCATCAGAGTATTTTGTTTCTTAAATTTAAAACTGTAGCATTAGGTACTATACTCACAATGCACATGTCATAAAAAGACTATAAAACAATTTATACATAGCTCCTAAAATATGACACTGAAAAGAAATCTATTAAAATAAACCTGATATCTCATTATATACTTTACAAAAGAAAATTTATAAATAACTACTTAGCACAATAAAACCTGAAGGAACAGTAGCAAAATAAAACACACAGTCTTTGAAACATGAAAAAAGCATGCTTCCATAAATATACATTTAAAAAGAACTAAATAAAAAATAAATGTTGAATCTGAATGAAGAGTCAAAGAATAACTAAGGGTGGGAACCAATAGAAAATGAAAACAAATATATTGGTGAAAGAGACAAACTCATATCCAACATCATGTTACAAAGAGAAAACTCCAGGCAATTACATCCAAATAAGGAAGAAGACAAGGCTGTCTACTCGTTATGATTCTATTTATATATATATATATAATGCTTGCAGTCATAGCTAGAGCTAAAACAAGGGAAGGAAATAAAAGAGATACAAATAGGGAAAGAATGAGTAAAACTAATCCTATGAGTTCTTTCATAACAGACCATAAAGACTCTATCAGAAATCCTCTAGAACTAAACAATAATGTCATCAAAGTGGCATAATACAAAATTAATGTGCAGTAGTCAAAGTCAATAGCCTTCATATATACCAAGGAAAAACTTGTCAAGAAAGAAACCAGGGAAATAACTAGCCTCAAAAACAAAACAACAAAAAACTTGCAATAAACCTCATCAAGAAAATAAATTTTACAATGAAAACTTGAAATCTGTAAAGAAAGAGATTAAGAAGATGGAACGACTTCCCATGCTCATGAATTGTTAGTTTTGTGGAAATGACTGTTCTACAAAATGCAACTAATAGATTCAAGGCAATCCTAATTAAAATTCCCTCGCCTTTCATCACAGAAATATTACAATCTTAACATTCTTATAAAAACATGGAAGACCTAGAACAGCATTCTATTGAGTGAGGTAACCCAGACCCAGAAAGAAAATATAATATATACTCACTCATAAATGACTTGTTCAGATGTACATTCTCAGAGGAGAAAGCTGAGTCTCAGATGAGTTATGTAACCTGCCCAAGGCACTACTCCCATTGTATGGTACAGCCTAGGTTAACTTCCCCCTCTGTTAAATATGATTATTATGAAAATAAATGACTACAACAATTCAATGGAGATGACCAGGGGAAAAAACTTTAGAAATGCAAAATACAATACAATGGCATCACTACAAACTAGAATTTTAACAGTGGATAGAGTATAGAGAAGTGAGTTGGCACAGCAGGTATAAGATGCAATGGCCAAAAGGCTGTAAGATTGCTTAATCTTTCATGTTGACTTTCCTTCCCAATGACTTCTGCTCTCTCTTTTGCATATATTGTATGTGGCACATGCTATTGTATTATATTCTGATATGGTTGTTTCTTAAGATGCCAGGCCTAGGTAATGAGGTCTTCTTTAAGTAGGTCTAAGAGTATATTGTCTATGGAAGGAATCACCTATCTAAATTGAGGTTAATATTTATTTGCAGCCTTCTTTTCCATATTGGCTTTACTGAGTACTCCTTTAGTTAATGCATGTTTTGCTAATTCTCACTTTTAAAAAATGTATTCTTTGAAAGTTGCAAAAAATAAAAAGAAATCCTGCATGGCCATACATGATCTCAAGTTATACTCCAGAGCCATAGTAATAAAGTCACCATAGTACTGGCACAAAAGCAGACAGGAATCAACTGAATAGAAGAAAAAATGTAAGCCTATGCAATTACATATATGATTATATCACATCTGGTTTTAATTAATGTCTCAGAAAATATTAGGTTTTAATTAATGTATCAGAAAATATTATCTAGGAAGTATAAAGAACAATAACTTCACACTTGATTTTATACAAATGGATAACAGAGGCCATTTACTGATTTCATTACATACACACATATATAAAGATAAAAATGAAAACAATTATGTTTGTAAATATACAAATTCATATACACACATGTAAGAAAAAACACATGGACAATCATACGGAATATATAAAGCATTGAAAGTAGCTTGCATACATACAAGTCTTTAAGGAGGATACACATGAACATAGATATAACTGTTATAATTAAAAGCTAAACTTTATAGGCAAACAAAAATCTCTTTTTATTTGATATTTTAAGCATCCCTCTGATCTGGTATTAAAGTAGACATTTTCGTTAAAATTTCATTGTGTTAGATTACAAAACTGATTGATATAGGTCACAGTATACATGGAGCTCACTTTTCATGGGCAATGGACCATAAAAATGAAAATCAAGTTGGTACTGATCAATAAGCTTTCTCATTGCTGATGGGCTTGCATACTACTGTTGGGGCACGGGTATGCCATTGATAGTCTCACAAATCTGTGAACCTTGGGGAATGCAATAATGATAACAATGAGTACAAGAAGGACACAAATGTTGCCGGGGTAACTGTTGATGGTGCAGCGGCCGGGCTGTTGCATCCCCAGCACACAGCCGCCCGAGCTGCTAGCTTTACCCAAAATAATTACATGGAAACTGTATTCTTTTAAACACTGCCTGGCCCATTATTGGCTAGCTCTTCTCGGCTAACTCTCGCACCTGGACTAGCCCATTTCTTATAAGGTGTGTAGCACCCCAAGGTATGCTTACCGGGGAGATTCTAGCCTGCGTCTGCCTGGCATGGGAACATCATGGCGACTCTTTCACTCAGTTTCCTTCTCCCAGAATCCTGTTCTGTTTACTCCACCCACCTAAGCGTGGGCCTATCGAATGGGCCTAGGCAGTTTCTTTATTAATAAGAAACCACTCCCACATCATTTCCCCTTTTTCTGTTTAAACAAAAAGAAAGGCTTTCATTTTAACATAGTAAAATTACATATAGCAGAACAGTTATCAAGTAAGAATTACAGTTACAATATTTATATCTACTTTATCTTTTATCATAACTAAGGAAAACTATAACTATCCATTCTTCAACTCCATCAAAGACCCCAGAAGGATATAAAACTACCTAAGTAAACAAGAAATCAAACGCTCTAGAAATGACAGAGACATCTCGCTGCCTGGACAGTCACCCAAAGTTCTTTTGTACCATTGGGGCATCCATCTTCAGCCTTCAGGCCCACAGTATCCAGCAGACATTTCCATGAAGCAGGAAATTTCAAAGACAGTTCAGTCACTTTCTGCTGTGTCCTGCAGAATGTCTCATAGACTTTTTCATGAACCATCTCACCTTTAGGCAAGTTCAGCAGTCCTCTCTCTGTGGGTTCTTTGTGTCCAGTTTATGCAACAGTCCAGGCAAGAGCAGTTTCTTGCCCAAATGACTATCCAACTCCATAAGGATCCTCTTTGATGCCCATCTTCCTCTCGAAGTAGATTGGTGCTGCCAGGAGCAGACGTGTCTCATTGTCATGAAAAACCCTAAGTTATTAAAACATTTAAATGCCATATTCTGCAGTCTTTGAAAGAAATGAAGAATGCATTATCTGAAATATATCTATGCACCTCTAAAAAAATCTAACTAGCATGACTACAAGCTTGACCATTATTGATGATTATCCATTAACAACCTATATTTTCTAATTATACATTACATTTTTAAATGAACTACATAATCACAATACCTTAATCAAGAGCAGAAATACATATACATATAGCAAAATTGACCTTAAAACCCATACCAATGCAAATTATTCATATCTATATTATATCCCCCTTTAAATGTAAAAGAATATTTATAAACAATATTTGGGAACATGGGCGCAGTTTTTCTCTCCAAACTGCTTCCTGCTGAATGGGGGCGTCATTAATTAGGTCTTTCATGTTATAACCTGTGTGCCAGGGTCATCTCAGTTGGCAGTTGAGTGAAGTAATTTTTTTGAGGGTGTTCACAGCAACCTATACCAAATTGGGATAGAAGAAATCCACAGGGTCTCATCCTCTGTGAAAACAAAAGAAGACCCTTTCCGAAGCATCATATCCTTAGACCCAAATTCTGAAGTCATACCCTCATGATATTCATTCTGGTTCCACTTGGCAGCCCATATAATGAAATGTCTGTCTGTACTTAGCTCCTTCACAGTCAAAAATTTTAAAGAAAACACAATAATACAAAGGATCCAGACTCTCTGTGAATTTTCCATTTTTACGTGGCTTTTTTTTCTTTATTTCTCTTAATCTATAACTATCTGTATTCTGTCTCTTTAAAGACCTTAGCCTCCCTTTTTAAGGGCATTAACTTTATTCTTTCTATCTATATTTTTTTCTCTCTGTCAAGCCTACGTACATTCATCCAACATTATGATCCATTTAGTGGTCTGTCTGAATCTGTTTTATTGTGAATCTGTAATTCTTTAACATCCAGGAGCATTTCTTAAAAACTTAAGTTGCATCATGTAGGGGTAATACGGTACGGCCTGTGTTCTGCCCAGTCGAAACCTTAAGTGCGCTGTTATCACAGTAATTATGGTAGTTCCTGCCTGAGACCAGAGATTGTCATGGTGGCACAGCCCCAGGAAGCGGCGCTTTAAAATGATGCAGCATTTAAGTCTCTCTACAGCACGCCACCAACAAATAACAAAAATCTGTGTTAAACTCTGTTTTTTCTCTGTTTAAAATTAAGCTCTCTCAGGTTTTTAAGTGGATTTAGCCCATCACGTCTGGCACCATCTGTTGATGGTATGGCGGCCGGGCTGTTGCATCCCCAGCACACAGCCGCCCACGAGGCTAGCTTTACCCGAAATAATTACATGGAAACTATATTCTTTTAAACACTGCCTGGCCCATTATTGGCTAGCTCTTCTCAGCTAACTCTCGCACCTGGACTAGCCCATTTCTTATAAGGTGTGTAGCACCCCAAGGTGTGCTTACCGGGGAGATTCTAGCCTGCGTCTGCCTGGCATGGGAACATCATGGCAACTCTTTCACTCAGCTTCCTTCTCCCAGAATCCTGTTCTGTTTACTCCACCCACCTAAGCATGGGCCTATCGAATGGGCCTAGGCAGTTTCTTTATTAATAAGAAACCACTCCCACATCAGGTAACTGTCCACTTTCTGATTGGATTCAAGGCCTGCTCCAGGGAAAGACGAACATGCCTATTGAAAATATGGCCATAAACCCACCACAGTTGCTGAGATCCCAGATCCTAAAGTGAACCTACTATGAATATGGTATCAAACTGTCCTTCAAATTCACATCTCTCTACCCCTAGCTTAGAATAATTCTGAAACCTCACTAGAAATTTATTTGTGCAGTCAAGGAGAATTAACGTAGAAACGCACAACTAGTCAAAGGTAAGTGTGGAGAATAACTGATTGTTGAGTTCTCAGCCATATATGGGACATCTATATCATACCTCCTCACCAAGGCTCAGGGACCATCTTGGAATAAGAGAGAAAAATTGTAAGAGCCAGAGATCATAAAGGACAAGAGCAAAATGGTGTCTTCTAGATGTAACAGGATTGCTGCAATAATGAATTCAAAGCACCCCTGGCTGCCTTTCCAAGGCTTTTACTAGATTAAACTGTCTATATTCTAGCATTGAGTGGGAAGCAATTCATGAGCCTTAACCCCTTACTGAGGAATTATAGGCAGTTCATGGCTTTCTAGAGGAAAAAAGATTCAGTTTTTTTTATAAGGTTGTGACTCTTGCTAGGTTGATCATGCTCCAGTGGATACCCCTATATTCAGTATTATGGTCAGCACAAAATGGAGTCAATTAGTTACTACTAAAAAAAACCCATTAACTTCTACTGTTCTAAAATTATGATTTTGTATGTTTTCAAATTTAATAATCATATGCACTTTTCTTTTAAACTTCCAATGTACTCAATCAAAAAACAAATATTTAAATCTTACTTCTTATCATCCACTCTAATTCATTACAGTCCAAGATGCCATTTTCTGTTAATGTATCTAGTTGCATCCTCAGTAAGGACCTTCCACCTGCTTTCTCTCTGGAACATGGGAGAGGGTTGAAGGCAAGGAGGAGGAGGGAGGCAGGGAAGGGAGCAGAGAAAAATATAGAGCTCAATAAGATAAAAATAAAGTTTAGAAAAGAGTCATAGTGTAACATGCAAAGACTGGAAGAACTACAGTTTCCTGGAAGGATTTCCTCCTCAATACGCCACAGTTAAAAGAGATTAACCAAAACATAAAAGAAAGACTGGAAATATTCAAAATTTTATTTTCATTTTATGTATATTAACACACAGTTTTCCTTGGCTTTCACGGTAGAGTTCACTTCAGATTCAATCTGACTCTGTAGGAGTCAGAATTCTGCACTTACACAAACCTTTTATATAAATAAGAGGTCCGAAGTTCATAAAAGTTCATTAGAAAAAAAGTCAACTCAAAGATGAAATGAAAGCTGTGCTTAAGCATGTGATATTTGAGAACAGAGACAAAAATTATCTGCCAATAATCAGAATAAGCTACTAGATATTTTGTCAGTGTTTACTTACTCTTTGAGATATTTTGAAATGAACGATGGGCTTTTTTTAAAAAATGTTTTAATGATTTAATTTGATAACATTCACTAATTGAATCTAAATGGCCAGAACTGTCTTTGGTGAAGCATTTTAAGTATGTTTTTGTAAATGACAGAGGTTTAAATAATATTGCATGCTAGTGAATTATGACCAGATTCTTCAACATTGTATCTGTATTACAAAAATGTGATCTAAGTTTTGATGAAGAGTGGCACCCTTGCAAGAGGTTTTATCTAAACTTGTAAACAAAATATTAAGTAGAAGACTACTTTTTGTAAACAAAGTTGGCTTTTAGTTACAAATACTTCAGATAATATAGAAATTGAAAGTTTGGTTATATATAACTTCATACATATGTAATTTATTAAATTCATAGGATTTTGTCTAATTTTCAGTAATATGTATTTTAATTCTTTATAATTACTTAATTTTAGCACATCTCCATATAGAATTTGTTTTAATTTGCACACAGTTTGAAAGCATGCACTAAAAACATCTTAGTTCTACTTGTAACAATGATTTTTTGCTGAATTTCAAGATTTTTATTTTCTAATGATGACAATTTCATTATAATTATTGTTATATGCTTACCAGGAGACAAAATATACTTTGTATGAAAAATAGATGCATATTTTTCAAGGTATACAGATGGAGCACAGCAGCTCACATTCCTGTGGAAGGAAGGAGGTTTTTGCCCACTGAAACTGAGATACTTCCCCTATGCTTACATGAAACGGACAAAATGCAGGACCTAAGTGGCTATAATGGCAAATGAAAATCCTTCAAGAAATGAAGCTTCAAGGAATTTAATTTATCTATACCTACAAGGGCTAAATCAACTGTAATGAGTTCGAAAATATGAATAAATTACTAAGTTAATAAAACATTGTTACGGTACCATTGTATAATTTTTAAATCTAGTTTTAGAAAAATATTTCTAACATCCAGATCCACAGTCACCGTGTTTATTGATATGGTTATATGACAATTTGCTACATAAATACCAAAATGAAAAGTGATTAACCACTGCCAAGTCACATCTTCATGAGAGTCACTCAGTAATCTAAAAAAACAAATCAAAGTATGTAGGACTTGACTGTGTGCTATATGAAGAAAATTGGAAGATTGCAGATCCCAAACCTTATCCAAATAAATAAAGAATGTACAAAAAATTAATATAGTTCTGAGATTTTTCCTTCAAAGATAAATGAAAATCAGTTACTGACCCTTCTGGGAATAAAAAAAACATCTTGTTAAATGTATTTTTAACATCTCCTATCTAAATTTTTAAAATTGACTGTGTTAAGTATTAAAATTGATAAATACCTTACATTTTAATATTTGATTAACCTCTCTTGAGCATGCAAAAAATGAAAATAAAATCTCAATTTTTAGTAATAGAATGTTCCTAAATTATGAACTATTATAATTCAAAAAATTTAAGTTTCAAAATTAGATAGGACTACAATGTACTTCTATAAAAATGATCTTTATCAGCAACCTACTTGTGATGTGATTCTGCTTGTTCTTAAGTGGATGTTTAGTTCTTCCCTGCCAGAAATTTTAAACAAAACAACATAAAAGAATTACTACGGGAAGAAAATTCCCTGCCAGGAAACTGGGAATGTTTGAATTATAATTAGTAATCAGAGAATTTCCTTCCTGTTATATTGACCAGATGAATCAGAACTTATCAATGGAATTTGATCCTTTTGTCATGCCTCCCATTAACTTTAATGTGAAAATGACTAGTTAAGCAGTGACAAAACCAAAGTTGAATCTTTTAAGAAAAATTCACAAGGGTGGTGGTCATAGGGAGAAAGTGGAGGCAACTGTAGGTAATGGTGGCTATCTCTACAAAATCACTATAATGCTGTAGTCACTAAACATTTGAACTAATCTGGTTTCTGAGTAGATGATTACTTTCCTAGTTTGCTTTTCTAATAATGTGAAAAACACCACAACCAAGAGCAATGTGTGGAGGAAAGTGTTTATTGCAAATTTCAAGTCTTGATCACAGCCTATCACTGGGGAAACACAAGGCAGAAACTCAAGGTAAAAACCCAGAGGCAGGAACTGAAACAGAGACCATGGAAAAATGCTGTTTTCTGGCTTGTTCCTCGGGGGCTTGCCCACCATGCTTTCAAAAGAAATGGAACTCAGAACAATCTGACCAGGACTGGCACCACCTACAGTGACCTGGGTCCTCTCACCTCAAACATTAGTCAAGAGAATTTCCCTATAGATTTTCTACATGCATTTTCTCAATTGGAGTTCCTTCTTCCCAAGTGATTCTATCTTGTGTCAAACTGACAAAAAAACAAAACAAAAACCAACCAAACAACAATAAAAACTGACCAGCACTGTGGGTCAACAGGTTCCGTTATAAAAACAAGTTTGGAATTCCCACACAACTTGGATGAATCTCTAGGAAATTACATCGAATAAAATAAATCATGTCTTCAGATTATATTCTGTATTTTCCACATATGAGGTATTATGGGATGGAGGGGGTTATAGTTATGAAAAGTACCATGAAGGACCTTTGATGTATCTATTATATATCTTGACTATTGTGATGACCATACAATCATACATGCAAGACAAAGTTGCATTGACCTGAATACATGGGTGGGGATATACCTATAAAGGAATAGAGAAAAACAGTAAAAATTAAAGAAAATAAGTAAATCATACCAATGTGAAAATGTAGCTTCTGTTATTGGTTATTTTGTTAGGCGTTAACTTTGGGAGAAAATATGTGAAGAATATCAGGATCTTTATAACATTTCTGTAAGTATCTCAAACTAAAAACTTTTAACAAGTATGAGAAAGGAAACCAGAGTTCGCAATAATATTCAGTTTCATTTTTAATTAAGGTAGATTCATTCAAACTTAAAACATTTCTTTTCATTTTCAACCAGGATATGTTTGTACTAAGTTGACAGTCAGAAATCCAAACTTAAGTTTGAAAACAGCAGTTACTTCAAACTGGTTTAGCTCAATAATTGTCTTTAGATTATTAATTGTATTTCAATGAGAAATATTATTAGGGGAGTGGCTATGAGTGAGCATTCAGTAAACGCTACTTCAGTGCCAGGTATACATCATCTTATTCCCATAGGATACCTATATGTTAAGAAGTACTCTTTTCTATATTTAATAGATAAGGAAATTGAGGCTCTGAGAACCTGAAGAAAATTTCCAACTGTATCTGGTAATGAGTAGTAAATTCACACTTTTGACCCATCTAAATCCAGTTCTTTTAACTAGCATGCTTTAACGTTAGTGCGAGCCGTTGCCTACTGAAGGACTGAGGAAGACCACCACATAGTTTTGTAATTTGTTATAAAACTCTAGCACTGCAATTCACTAGAGGAATAATTAAGAATTTATCAGATGTTCATATGTTTTGTACTCTAGCTTACAATTATTCAAATGGAGAGTGTGCTTATTGTAGCATGTTTATAATAGGAAATATCCAACACCAAATTTACTTTAAAACAATTCACAAAGTAATAAGATTATAAGGCAAAAAAAATATAGCACTGTCAGCTACAAAATTTAACAAGAGTGATTGCCAAACATAAATCTTACCTAAAAACTAGACACTGCTCTTTGTTAGTGGGAGAATTAAATTATTAACACTACCACAGAATTGTCTAATCACCTGACAACTGAATTTAAGCTACAGTGCTTACTTAGTACTTAACCTTTGGGCTTTTAAAAATAAAACATTACTAAAGAAAACAAAATATTGTTGTCTTACATATGAAAATGAGATGATTTCCCTTGAGGAAATATGTATCAATCTCTAATAAAATTAATTATTCTTGAGAATTAATACATAGTTTAAAACTAACTTTGTGAGATTCCGAACAGGTACAAATAACAATCTACAACTGCTTCACTTTCCCCAAATTCAGTATAAAGCGTTCTTCAGCATACCAAATAATGTGTACCCACTTCAAAAACTTTTTCCAATTATGTGATTCCT
This sequence comes from Microtus agrestis, assembly GCA_902806775.1. Lineage (NCBI taxonomy): Eukaryota > Metazoa > Chordata > Mammalia > Rodentia > Cricetidae > Microtus > Microtus agrestis. The sequence goes on along the minus strand of CADCXT010003905.1, from coordinate 81,797 downwards.
ATTTGCCTTTTTTAGTTGCTTTCACTTTTCCCCCATAGAAAATTAAAATTATTTGGTTTATCTTTATCCAAGTTTTTGAAATATGTTGTAATAAGGAAATAAAACATCATTTGACATGGTTTAAAATAATATGTCATCTGATTAGAGATAAAGGGACCTCGTCTGTGTTCTTTCAAGGCCAATGAAAAAAAATCAATTCATGAGTGAAGCAAAAAAAATCCTAGAGCTCTTGTAAGTATTAGATGTTTAATTAAATGTCACTGTGCTAATAACCATATCTGCTATGTATGTTTTAATTATGCCTTTGGGGATCAAGAATCTTAAATAATTTAGAAGTAACCAAAGTATGACATTGACATTGTGATAATAAATTTTCTTTATTGTTGTTTTAGTGAACACGAATATGCCATGAAAATAAGCAAATTACAACGGGATTAAATGTCAGCAATACAGAAAACTAAGTATTGGGAGACATTTAAAAAATAACAATCAAAATCTTAAATATCATACTATTTCAGAACCCTACAATTTACGTGATCATAGAATATCTCCTATTAAGGAAGCCCTTATATTTTAAAGGAAATATCAATGCATGCACCAAAATAAAGCTTTCCTCATACAGCTAGCTAGCTTTCATGAGCCTGAATATAACTTCCAATTCAATTTGTTGGAATTTTTGAATTCCCACAATCCTTCTTTGTTTACAATAAACGGTCCTTTAATTTTTAAGGTCATTTGTGGCAACTGTCCTTGCAACCAAACTCCCCTCAGTCAATTAGATGTGCTGTTTAGTCTGCTTCAGTTGCTGGGGTGACCCTAAGCGGGAGATCAGTCGTTTTTCAATTCATGTTTTTCATCAAGTAGACATAGCTTTGAAATATTAAAAGTAAGCCCACTAATGTAATAGATATACTTACATCACTGTATTAAATTTTTTCTTTTACAAATTCAACTCAGGATATATGTTTTACAATTGTAAAAAATAATGCCTAAAATTTATTAAATTTCAAATATTTGAATCAACTCAATTTTTAGGTTCAAAAAAAGAAAAATGATGAAAAAAATAGAAATATTAATTTTTTACAAACTTAATCTTAGAAATAATATATGCTTAATGTACCATAAATGCTCACATATTATTAGACCATGTTTTTATCATCACATTAACATTGAAGTTAAACAGTTGGCAATGTCATTCAAGATCTGAAGTGGAAAAGTATATTGTGTCTCCTCAAAGAGGTGCTTGCTGAGAGTTTACTACAATGAAAAAATGTTTCTTGACTGCTTTCAATGTCAAAGGAACCTCAGCAAATATTCAATGGTATTTAAAAGAATTCCACTTTAAAGATAAATATATAAAGATAATGTATTAATATATATGTGTGTATATATTAATGCTATATTATATAAATATATCTTATATTATATATGTAAAATTTATTGAGCTGATTCAAATATTTGTGCTTTCATAATGTTTAAGCATTTTTTTACAATTGTAAATTATATGACCTGGGTTGAATTTTTAAATGAAACATTTTAATATAGTGATGTATTATATATGTATATGTGAATTTGAATATATGTGCTAATATATATTAAAATACAATAAAAGTACAAAATACATCCTGATTATCATTTATCTCTTTGGACTGATGTGTTCATTTCTCCTGGAACTAGGCACTTATATTATTGAAAATAGAAGCAAGTACTGAAATTACATAATTAAGCAATTGTACTAAGTGAAAAATAAAGCTGTCTGAAAATATAGCCTGTGTTTTACCAGCAGTCATCTGTTCTATCATTCTGTTTTAAGAGTGGTAAAACTAAGCTGCCTAATTTATTGCACTTTAAAAGTATGATTGGCATTTTCTTACTTTATACACAAGGGGAAAGCATCTGAAAAGCTGTTGGTTTGTCATTAAATAAAATTCTTAACAAAGCAGTTATCTCATGGTTCATGTCAAAGGTTTTGCCTGGATTTGCTAGGAAAGTGAGCAGTAAGTCATAAGCCCTAAGTCAGTACACAGACACAGAGGACTACTGTGATCTGACTTCCTAAGGAGTCTGGGAGAAAGTCCTGTTGGAAACTAGAATAAGATAGTTAAATAGTGAAGAAGATGGAAGAGAGGGGCAAAGGGTAAACTATGGGAGGAACTAATATTAAAGGTCATTTCAAAACCATATGAAAGTCTACCACTGTAGTCTCTCTCTCTCTCTCTCTCTCTCTCTCTCTCTCTCTCTCTCTCTCTCTCTCTCTCTCTCTCTCTCTCACACACACACACACACACACACACACAAAATTAAACAGAGACAGTGGCTCAACTAGAAGTTTTATACCATAAAACAAAACTCTCAGTGGCAGGAATGGGTTACATCATGTTGAGTTGTTGTCCAGAGGAACCCCAGAGAAAGAAATACCGAGAGGTATTGCCAAGATTATTTGTTACTCTCCACAACCTGATGGTAAGGCCCTCTTGCTGAACAACATTTACATATGTCACTGACATAAAGAAGTTTAGCTATGTCTAACCAAAAGTTTCACCCCTACTGACCAGTGTTTGTGATACTGGAAAGTACACTACATATTATCAGACAGGAAAGGTAATCTCCAATATCTTTCAGCTACAATCTTGAATCCTACAACAGTAGACTACCTTAAATATGTATGTGTATATATATATATATATATATATATATATATATATATATATATATATATATATATATATATATATATATATATATATATCCTGATGCAACAGTGGCACTAATATTAAGGGAGTAGCTAACCACTTTCTGATTGGATTGAAGACCTACTCCATGAGATAGAATGCAATCCATACTTGACAATGGGAAAATGACCAAGAATGTTAGATAAGATATGTCGTGAGCCTAAGGGAAACCCTAACACTTTTATTATGCTAAAAATCACAGCAATAAAATGACACCTTATAGCATTCCTCTATACTCATAGAACAGTGCCTCACTCAGTCTTCATCCGAGCAGCTTTTTCTTGCAGTAAATGCCAACTACTACAGAGCCCCATAACTAGACAATGTGTGGAAAGTGTGAGACTTCAGAGCACTCAGTTCTAAATGGGATGCCTTCATTAAAGCCCTCCTTTCCTCAAGGCTATGTGGGAAAGGAGGCAGAAAGGGTCTAAGAGGCAGAGGTAACAGATAAACCCAAGAGAACAGTGTCTTCCGGACACAACAGGGCTGATGCAGCACATACGAACTCACAGAGATTGTGGCAGCGTGCATACGACCTGCACAAGTTCAAGCCAGATGGGGTCCCAGTACTGAGAGGGGGAGGTAGACATGGGCACCCATCCCTAATCAAGGAGCTACAACTGGCACCTGCTTGCAAAGGAAAAAAAAAATAGTTTTCTCCCGTGCAGTCTCATTGGCATATTGACAACAAACACATCAGGACAGGCCTCAGGCCCAGGAGTAGTTGACCAGTGCAAATTAAACTGAAGGACACTTTTTGGACTTGTCTCATTTTGCATTTTAAGTGCATTTTTTGTGTTACTTGTCTTTGGCTTTTTTATTTTTATTTTCAATTTTGTGGTTTTGTAGATTTGGTGTGTGTGTTTCTTCTTTGTTTGCTTGTTGTTGTTTCATTTTCTTTGTATTTTAGAGAGAACAAGAGATCATAAAGTTGTGTGAGTAGGAATCTGAGGGGTTCTGGGAAGAATTTGGGAGGGGAAAACATTAAAATATATTGTGTGATAAAAATATTTTAATTGAAAATGTTAAAAAAGGAAAGAAAAGCAAAGGCTCGGTTGCCCTTGATAGAACTTTACTATTCCATGGAGTGGGGAGTGGGGAGCAGTTAGAAGTCCTGATGAATGACATCAGTCTCTATGAAGATCTTCAAGAGCACCTTGGAGAGGGAGCTGAAGCACACAGGAACCCCTCCAGACCTGATCCACTGAATTAAGACCCGGGTTTTATAGAGCCAAAGAATCGAAGTTAGGCTCTCAGCAGAGTATTCGCTCCATCGCCTAGCTACCTATTCTGCTGCTGCACAGGTTTGCTTCCAGGAGTTAATAGCAGAAAGGCAAGGCCAGCAGATCATGGAAACCAACTTGGTTCCTGCCTGCTAAGCGAGTTTTCAGCTCTGAAGGCACAAATCCTGCCCAGTTTCTCTTTCTATGAGTCCCTGCAAGGACATAAGGCAGAAGGGAGCTCTAGAATGAGGACAAATTCCACACTTTCTAATCTCTAAGTTTTCTAATCCTTTGTTTTCTAATTTCCCCAAAGGTCATGTAAGTCTAGATATTGCTAGCTCACTACGATTAATATGCTATCTGCGAGCCTTGATTATTTTATCTGCAAAATGGGCCATGAAGTTCCTTAAATCAGCTTTGCCACTATGAGATTTAGCGCAGTGCATATAAAAAGCAACTTGTTCCAAGCTTCAGATACAATGCTTGTTGGTTATTGCTGGGAGTCACACATCTGAGCCTGATGTCTTTTCAGAATGCTATCAAAGTGACCTAGATTTTGTGTGGAAAACCAAGCTCTTCTCACAGTCTGAATGTCTTTTCCAAATATTTTTGGTAGGAGCCATCAGGAGTCGGTTGTACCTTCCTGGCATTGCCTACTCTCATCACATATACCTAGTGCTTTATGTGCCCGGAGGTGTGCTGAAGCAGGGTCTGGCAAGCTTTTCACCCACCACATTCTGTTGTACGTCACAGCTCACTCAGAACACGACACCCTAAAGGCCAAAGGTGAATAATCAGCTGCTACCTGACTGCGAAGAACTGAAAAGGAGGACTTTGAACTCAAAAGGATATCAGAGGGAAGAAGTCCCAGTTCTTTTGTGTTACTCCAGTGGAGACATTAGCCTCTTCAGCTCCATTGAGCGGGGTGGGGGTAATCCACCACCTGCACCTATTTGTTCAAAGCCATCCTCCTGAATACCCACTGAAGAGACATTTAAAAGCTCCCAGAATGGGCCTTTACTCTGTGATGAGACTCACTCTCATCCTTTCCCCAATGCTTGTTGCTCACAGACACACACACACACACACACACACACACACACACACACACACACACGAGAGAGAGACAGACAGACAGACAGAGGAAGAGAGAGACAGACAGAGAGAGGAAAAGAGAGAAAGAGACAGAGAGAGGAAGAAAGAAAGAGACAGAGACAGAGAGAGACAGAGAGAGAGGAAGAGAGACTGTTTCATTCATAATAATTTTCATGTGCAATCTCGCAGAAAAATAGTTAAAATTTTCTTTATTTTGCTTGGGAAGTGATCAGATCTGGTTGGTAATTGCCTGCCTGATCAAGAGCCATTTCCTTCATGGTTAACCAAACATTGGCTCCACTCAGCTGGGCTCGTTTTAAATATCACCAAAAGCGAATAGCTCCAATTACGACAGGAAACACATTTCCCGACATGAAACAAGGACCAGAAACAGATTTGTCCATATCTCAAAATGCACGTCATCTCTAGGATAAGTAGGTGTGTTATTCCTTTATCCATTGTACCCCCTAGCTCTTGCTCTTACATATTCACAAACTCCACTCCACAACACACACACACACACACACACACACACACACATACATACACACACATCATTTTAGGAATTGTCGAAGTACTCAAAAATCTTGTTTCTGAGTTCCATATAAATGGCTGAAACTTCTTTATTAAAGTGATGTTTTATCTTAAAACTGAAAAAAAAAAACCTCACAGAAGTCAAACAGGAAGCAAAGTTCCCCTTATACTCTCCTTGAGGAAAAGAGAAATAGATATCAGAAAAACTACTTTAAAAGGTGTTATATTCCTCTTTAGATATTGACTATTGTCAGAGGAAAGAGCTCAGACACATCTTAGATTTGATGGATACTTACTGAATTGGAAATGTCAGGAATTCAGGCACCCATTTACAGATCTTTCATGCCTCTCACCCTCACAGTTCGGTGTCTAATTTTGGTGAAGCTACGAATAGCCCTCTTTGGTCACTTGCTCCTTCCTTTTACTCTGTCGGGGATGCAACTGTGCTGCAGCCAAATCACCAATGACAGAAATTGTCCTCCTTCCTTGAAAATGTGCTGCTTCAGTAGCATAAAAAATAGAAGAGAACTCAAGTGTGTTCCCATTAGCCTACACTAAGCAAGAATCCGATTTCTTGGGGAGCCTTTCCAACTAAAGGATAAACTATTTGAAGTCACTTTGGGTCACTCAGTTGCAAGCCATAGTCCTTTACGATTCTCTCTTAGCTGTCCTGAGGTGATAAATCTGACCGGGAATAAAATGAAACATGCTGAGATATATTGAAAGAGAGACTTAAGGTTTAGATGTGTGGGTTCTGACCGGAAGACCGAACAGACATTAAGAGCAAACACACTTTCCAGGTCACAGGCCCCACCAGGTCACCTTTGGTTCACTGTGATTAAGTTGCTAGCTTGCTAAACAAAAAGGAAGAGAGTATGTCTGGAGTGGGGTCTCACCTGCCAACCTGCTAAACTGCTAGTTATGGGGGCTTGAAAGAGATTTTCGACTGTAACTGCACATATTTAGGATAAAAAGGAAAACATTGCACTTTAAAGCTAAACCACATCTTATTCTTGTTGTTCAGTCCTTGGGAGGCACTACTCCCACTCCCACTCCCACTTACATTTCCCTCTAAGTATGCCGGCCTAAAGCTGAGAGAAGGATGCAGCCAGGCAAAGATGCAAGGGCAGACACAGAGAGACATGTCCTCCCAGAACCCTCGAGGCCCTGAAGGCTGAAATCATATCATTGTTCTTTCATGACTGACCTTGAGTCAAAGCCTGTTGAAACTGCATGAACGAAGGTGCCAGCAGGGTCAGTTCTAGGAAGTAACAAGTTTTGTTCCTCCCACTTCTGGAAATATCTGCAAGTTCTCTTGTGCAGTTCACTTGCGCCTGGACCCTAGGCAGAGTGACCACTGGGTTCCCAGAAGAGCTAGCTAGCCTGGGCATCTTTGAAGTGGAAGAACTCAGCCTGAGACTCGTCTGGCATTACCACCATGGGCACCCAGAGACATACCACGGCTTCTTGCCTGCCAGGTAAATTCCCTCGCCTTTCTCGCTAGGCTGTTGCTTTTCTTTGGGTATCTTCTGAAAAAGTTTTCTTTATAGGCTCCGTCATCCCTCTTAGATATCATTAGTCAAGTCTTTCAGATTAGGAGGATTCGTCTACAGTCAGACTTGATAGTGTCATAGAGATCCTGAAATCACTACCTCCTACAGCAGTGGTTCTCAGTCTGTGGGTCACCTGCCTTTTGGTAACCTTGTACCTTTAAAAATATTACACTGTGATTCACAACAGGAGCAAAATTACAGTTATGAAGTAGGAACGAAATAATCTTATGGTGGGGGTCAGCACATGAGGAACTGTATAAAGTGTCACAGCACTGGGAAGGTTGAGAACCACTGGCCTGTCTTTTGAAGTGGAATGAGTGCTCCTCGAAATGAATGAAGATTAGAAGTAGCTTGTCTGTTGAGGGAATGCTCAAAGGACCAGCAAAATTCTACCTCTGGGCTGGGACAGAAGGCACTGAAGCAGAGGAGGTTATGCTTCCCTTAAGTTAGGAATGCCAAGGTAAGTTTGGAGAGCCTGGGTGTAAGAAGGGATTCTTGTACCTGACTGAAGAGTGAGAACTATGACTAACATGAAAGACTGTTAGCTGAATACTTGATATTGAGAGGTGACCCTGGCTGAAGATTGTGTGCAGTTATGCCTTTTTCACAAGCTGAGGAGCCCTGGCTTGCTGAACCAGAAGGTTGCAGGTTTTTTTTTCCTTAGCCCCTTTAGACTCACTTGTGTCCACAGAGGGCAGCAGAGTTCGTCAGAGTTTGTCAAAGCGTCTTTTATTTGTTCATGTTTTCTCTCAAGAGACCTTGAGTTCAGATACAGCAGTTGTAACACACACAGCCACACATACATATCCATCTTCCCTACACAAGAATACATGCTGTACACATTTTTATTTAGATTAGTAAAAGATAATATAGAAAATACTTGATAGTGAAAGGACATTACAGAGGTTATTGTAGATCGGACATAATGCATTTCTTCATTCTCAGCTCTTCTGCTTGTTACTGAAAGAGCAAAGGTTACATAGAAATGACAGAACAAAATGTGGAAAAATGAAAAAACAAAATATACTAGAAGGGAGAGAGATAGAGAGAGAGGAAAATACAAAGGAAAAAGAAGAAAGAGAAAGCCAGAAGTGAAGAGACATAAAGAAACACGAAGGAGAAACCTTTAAGAAGGAACACGTAAGAGTGAGATAAAGAAAAGCAAAGATAAAGGAGCACAAAGGGTAGATGAGGGACAAAGAAGGGAAGTAGAGGCCCACTGAGCTTTCTGTCAGTAGATACTGCATCCTTACGTTGCTTTCTTGCTTCTGGAAGACTTGAGATAAACTGTAAGTCTTCAAACATTTCTCTCAAGCCTGTGACAGTACATCATATTCCTTCTACTGTAGCGACTTGAATTCATCAGTACATTTCCCACAAAAAGACAGCAAATGTGCATCAGATAAACACATCACACTAAAACAAAAGTTTCATTCAGAGTCTAGAGAGACAACGCAGCAATTAAGAGCACTAACTGTTCTTCCAGAGATTCTGAGTTCAATTCCCAGCAACCACAAGGTGGTTCACAACCATCAATAATGAGATCTGGTGCCCTCTTCTGGCCTGTAAGCATACATGCATGCAGAACACCCATACATAAAAGGCATAAATAAATACAATTTAAAATTTTTATTATAAACTGACTTTAAAATTTTTATACAGCCAAAACAAAATAATGATAAAAGGTAGATAGAACTTCTGTCAAGAAAAAAAAATCATTCCTGTAAAAAATGCTTGTATCACTTTATAGATGTTCTCATAATTATGGCTAAAAATATTTTTACAGATTTTCACAGAATTTTCACAGACTACACAGACACAAACTCAAATAACTATTCAGAATTTTACCTTCTGTCAAAACAAGTAAAGGTGAATTAGAACATACAGAAATACTCTAGTCAGGGCTGGAGGAGTGGCTTAGCAGTTAAGAGCAACTATTGTTCTTCCAGGGGCCTGAATTCTATTCCCCCACAGCCACCTGAGGCACCTCCCAATTGCCTGAGACTCCAGCCCTATGGGATTCATCCTCCACTTCTGGACATCACAGGTACCTGCACTCACGTGCAGGTATCCACACACGGATATACACACGTTCATATAGCTAAAAACAACAACAACATTACTGAATCTTTAAAAAAAAACCTCTATTTAAAGAGGCAATGGGGGATGTTAAAAAGATGGCTGTTAAACAAGGAGGAAATGAAAATATATATGCTTGTCAATGAAAATTACTGAAAATTTAACAGCCATGATATATACACAGAGGACCTGTTGTAGACCCATGTGAGTCTTGTGCTTGCTGCTTCAGTCTCTATAAAAACATAAGAGTTTTGTTCAGTTGACTTAGGTATACTTGATCTCCTGCCTTCCTCCATTCCCTCTGGCTCTTACACTCTTTCTGCTTCCTGCTATATGGGATTCCCTGAACTCTGAAGGGAGGGATTTGATAGAGATATCCTATCTAGAGTTGTTTGTTCCAAGGTATATTTATAATTTTCAGTTTAGTATTTTATGGGACTCCTAGGTCTCTGATTCTTGTGCCTTCTCTTGGACTCTTTTCCTTCTGTTGGTTTGCCTTGTCCCACTTGAATGTGGTGTTTTTTTTTGTCTCATCGTATTCTAATTTATTTTGTTATGTTTTGTTTTTACCTCTTAGAAACCTATTTATTTCTAATGATAGAAAGAAAGTGGCTCTGGATGGGAGGAGTGGAAGAGTAATGGGGAGTAATAGAGGGAGGGGAAACTGTAATTAGGATATATTGTAAGAGAAAAGAATGAATTTCAATAAGAGGGGAAAATAAAATATACAAGGAAAAAGGACGTTTAGCAGGCAAGATATGAAATATTGAGCAGCCATTAATTCAGGTTGACAGTTTCAAAATGTATGTCCATGTGAATAAATAGATTAGAAGCACTATCTGAACTCAGTTGTGAATATTGATACCAATTGCTTTAATGTTTACTAAAATACTAGTGTATTTGATTCCTGTAATCCAACTATTTACCTAAGTATCACTTGCATTACTGAATTGAAAAATTAAAAATCATCATGAGCAATATGCAAACATGATTTAAACAATTATGGATACACTATCATAAAAAAATAATCAAATGTTCCAACTAACTATTAACCTTTTTGGTAATGTGAGTCACAAAGCCTGGAGACACAAAGGCAGAGATTAGAGAAGTGGCAGTCGTTTTACTGAGATGATTTACTAATGTAATTTTTAAAAACTATTCTAAGTCAGCAATAATCAGAGTGGGTGTTTTCAGGGCATATATTGTAGCACACAGATCTCAGTGCTGCATTCTATTTGCTATCAGTTTTGTTCTTCCTTCCTCTTCTTATGTAGAAATTTAAATATGCTAAGTACAAAGAGTATGTTCATGCTCATTTCAGCGGTTCCTCTAATACAGGTCTCCATATTTCCCTTTATTGCTTTATTACTGGTATTTTTGGTACCTAGTATTTTCTGACTTGATGAACATTTACTTCAAGCAGGAACAACTTTTTTTCTAGTTGGGTAAAATCTTAGTAAAGAAAGACAGGAGATAAAAGTAAGCATAACTCTGGCGTTAAGCATAGCCACTGTAGATGTCTACTTATATTTAATATTTTGACAGACTTAGACAAAACACTTCATCCTTTGTAGGTGCTAGATACTGTTGATCCCTGATATAATAAAGATCATCATTGAGATACAGAGGGAATCCATTTACAATTTATTCACTTGCATTGAGCATGATGAAGCAGAGTAATAAATTAAGGAGTGAGAATATACTAGAATGCCCAAGGAGAGTTGTAGAGATGACAAAGGCCTAAAATTTGGTGGACTACAGCCTATGGTGTGAAGCTTTTCTTCTTTGGGGCAGGTCAGGTTCATGTATGTTTAGATTAGACAAAGTTAGAGGAACATGAGCCACTGACTTAGAGTCAGGGTTTGGGCGCCGTTGCTTGCATATAAAATCACGTTTTATGTGAAAACATTTCAACAAAAATGTTGAAACGGTACGTGGATCAGAATTATAAAAGCACATTTTCCCATAGCTTTAGAGAAATGAAATGATTCTTCAAAGTATTTTCCAATAATTTATTAATGGAATAAACTTGGTATATTGCTTGTCAAGTGACCTATGCTGGTCATACTTATTATACTCTTGTAATTTTGTTTGTTGGTTTATTTACTTAGGTGATGTGGATTGAACACAGGGCCCTGCCCATATTAAGACCTGAGCTTTCACTTCACACTTTAATATTGTAATAATAAAATAGTTTTATATATTTGTGGAATACAAAATGATGTTTTGAAACATATACACCATCAGCACATGTTACTGTAATAGTGCCAATAGAGCAATAGAGTGGTAACTTAAAAAGTGTAGGTTTTATTGAAGCTTGATGTTTTTATGAGTGAAGATCGAAAGATGTAAGACACAGCAATATTAATTATGTACACCATGCCTACTCCTGAAGAAGTTGATACATATTCTTGCCGCTACTCACGTCACTATATCGTAGGACCACCTGTGCATTCATTTTCTTCTTTTCTCTTATCCATTGCCTTTGTCCTAAATTATTCAAGGACAAAATTATCCTTAGAGTTCTGAGGCCAAAATTGCTAACAAGAAACAGACAAATCTAGTAAGTTTGAGTCCTGAGTTAAGTGGAAAATGATTTATATGACTTTGAGAAAAAGAAATATAATGAGCCTAAGCCTGATGTTCTGTTATCATAAGAAGACCTTCAGTATTTGATACTGAAGTAATAAACATAATTACATTTAGCAAAATAACTTTTCCTTCAGGTAAGTTTCCATTCTTCCCCTTGAGAAGAACACAACTAGTAAAGATAGGAATTTATCTCCCATGTTGAGCCGGTTTCTACAACCTCTGTATGGTGTGCTATTCAGGCGAGGATCCACACTAACTCCCGTCATTGGGCCCCTGTGTCTATCATTAATGAAAAGACTGTGAGGAGCTCCTCAAACAAAAGATATAATGATATAATTTTGGCACCAATAACTCCATCTCCAGACAAGAAGAAAGGGCTTTTTCCCAACCCAGTATTCACCTTTTAGTCTGGCCTATGGTATGTCCTCCTTCCTAAGTGCCTACTCCACATAAAGTTACATGTGCTGCCTGCCAAAAGTTAGGGCAGTGTAAAAGGGATCAAAATCTAAACTTTTTTGGAGGCTCTCCACATGGCCTAAGACAGGGTGCCCTGTGATCTGTTTACTTTAATCCTGCTAGATGCCTTTTATTTGAGGAGCTCCAAGGACGGGCGACTTATGGCAGGATTATCCCCCTACCTAAGACAGGGCCCTGGGAACCCTAGGACGGGTAAGGGGAAAGTAAAAAGGCCTGGTCCCCACTCGACCTAAGAATCATCAGGCACCCCTCTGTTCCCAGGAGAGATAAATTGCTTCACCACTCGAGAGGAGGGTCTCTCCTTATCTCAGTCCCTTCTCCTTTAGATCTGACACCATGGTTGACTCTGACTGGTGCTCTCCACGTAATAACTACCTGCCTTTATATAAGAGAAAGGGGGATCTGTTGGGAGCCGTTTCCCCCTAAAAATCATTACAGAAACCATCACCCTGGGGAGTCTGCAGGGAACCCCACACCCATAATTGTGCTAAGAATAGTTCTATTGCCCCACACCCAATTAAAGCTGTTAATGGAAAAATAAATAAATAAATAAATAAATAAATAAATAAATAAATAAAAAACTTAAAAAAAAAGAATTTATCTCCCCCTCTCTTTTTTCTCTAACTTTCTCTAGGAACAATGGTGACAATGTTTTCCATGCATAACTCATAACCCAGCCTAAATCAATTGTTAGATAATATGCTCACAGAAGTTCTTGAGAGATCATACCAAATTAATGCAAACCAGAGACCGAAGGATCCACTGTGAGAATTTATTTAATATTTGTTAGGGCAATTTCCTCAACTCCCTAGAGTAAGCACACAGTTCTATGTTACTGGCTTATCATTTACAAATCCATCTAATTATGTGAGAATATACACTTTCATTGCATTGATACAATATCAAAAATATTGTTATAAAAGCAAAGCTAATAAAGTCAAATTATGTGTTCTACTGGACAATTTTCATGGATTTTTGAAACCCAAATGCAACATTTTGGTTTCATTCATTGATTTTATTTATTTTAAAAGTTCACAATTTAAGAGCAATTAGTCCTAACACATTTGACCTTTTGAATCTGACGTAAGATTTAAACAAAAGTTGGGGGTGTTAACATTGGCCTGAATGTTCTTCTAAGATGTGGACTCAATTTACAGATGTATAGCTGATACAACTATTAACACGTTCTTGAAATTAAATTTTCTTATCTCTTTAACTGTTAACACAACTATGAATCCTGATTTAGGCATTGTGCTAAATTGTTTGTAGAAATTATTTTACTTGATGTTTTGATAGATCTATTCTCTTATAGAATCATGGTCTATAATGACAATATTATAAGTAGAAATAATAAGGGGAAATTAGTTTAATGCCAACAAAAAGATTTCTGAATGCCATTCAAAAGGTAATACAGTCAGGATTTGAATTAAATCAATGTGAACCCAAAGTCTGTCTTCTTAATGCTTCAGCTCTACCCCTGTTCATTACCGTGTGCCTGGGAGATCATGTAGGAACTCAGATTACTCATCTACGATTCTAGTTTGTACTGGAAATTTGCAATCCTCAGAATGTGGGTGGACACTTAAAAGAAATCCCATACTATCTCAGAATTGAGAAATAGATGGTTAGTTATATGGGTAAACTCACAAATCAGAATCCTCTGCTTGAACGGAGAACAGAAACCGAATTCAGCAGCTGGAAAGAGAACGGATGCATGCTCTATATCAGTTTATATAGTTTAAGAGGCCACGCCCCAGTGGGCGGGTAACCATTGGCTGTAAGACTTCCTACTGCACCAGAGAGTCAATAGCTCATGATTTCCTTATCCATAAAACAGTTTTTTTGTAAAAGAAGAAAAAGGAAGGCAGCAAGGTGGTCTTCCAAAAACCTTGCCAACGTGAATGTATTTTCTTCAGGATTTCTTCTTTCTATAAGTAATGAAAATTTATTCCAAAACTCACTTAAGCAAACAGGGATCATTTCCTGTTTCATGTACCTGAGCAAGTTCAAGAAATGTTAAATTTGGGTACTCAAATGATCTGAGGATGCAGCCCATATCTGACAATTGTTAGCTGTTCTTTCATTAGAGTTTATTCTAGATCTAAAAAAAAAAATCATGAAGATCTTGTTTCTGATTCTTATTCTGCAATGCTTTAATAAAAACATCATAATCTTGTGGAGTGGAAATCAAGGGAGAGAAAGAATTGAAGGAAACAATCTCCATCATGAAGTTGCTTGTGCTCCTTCTAATGAGTAGCATTGGATGTCCAGTCAGGCTCCAAGTTCTAATTTTATTATATAGTATTTGTATGAAAATACACAGACAGACATATATATTGCACAAATATTTGAAATAATTATCTCCAAGTGGAGAGTAGAAGTTAAAATATCTCCGTATGTAAGCTTGGTATCAAAGTTTCAGTAAGTACTGCAGAACCCTTATGTGTTTCCGAATTAAACCTCGAGTCTACAGAAAGGAGACTTCTGGATACAGATAGGGCATACATAGTGAATTGTCCCTCATGCCTTCCAGTACCCAGCAGCTCTGATCGTGAGCAACTGAGCAGATTGCAAAGTTGGTCCTGACATGCATGATCCTTGTAAATACAAGGTAAAAAGAATTACTTGCACTTTAGCCCAGCAAACTTGAGCAAGAAAGGAGCTACATTTTTTCCCTCAGTGTAATATCATCAGATAATTACTAAAATGGGACTAGGAAGGGTATAGGTTACATGAATAAGAAAGTTCTGGATGACTAAATTGTATGCATATAATAAATATTAAGGAAGACATTTCTTGTAATATAGGAATTTATATGCCAAGATATGCTATTTCCTTGGTTAAAGAAAATCATATCATGGTAGACAGTGTGAAATACTAGAGGTGACATTGTAATAAGCATCCTTTACCTAATTTTTATAGAGATCTCTTCAAAATCTCTGCTAAGCAAAGTTCCCCTTGCTATACAAGGCAATGTGAATAAAATGAGTCAGGTTCCAAAGCAGGAAAATTCTCAGAAGGGGAGACTATAATATAAATGCTATGCGGTTGTTAGCAGACTTATATTAACCAATAAATCAATAAACTCTTGACTTTCTGTTTCTGAACTGTGCCTTTTAGATAAGAACATATAATGGTACATATGAGGAAGAATGAATAACAAATCGTCTACTTCTGAATTTTGATAGATGAAAGAAATGTCCATGAGTTGTGGCAAAGATTATATCCAACCCTGTATGTTTTCAATCTAAGTGCTTTGTACACTGAAATTCTCCTTGCCTTATCAACTTTACTCTGCATCCTCAGGATAAAGGTAACATCTTCCAAAGATCACACCGTTCAGCAACATTCAAACTACAAGGAAGTCTTTGCCATGACATCCAACATTATTAAAAATACTTTAACCTAAAGCTGTCCTCCCCGTGACTGAATAACCCACCAATACTTTAACAATTATTTCATGGAAAATCTACTCTTGCAGTTCAACAGTTGAAATTGAAATCTTGATTGCTCTTTGGGCTGACGAGGGAGGGCAACTTGACAGGGGGAGGGGGAGGGAAAGGGGAAGCGGTGGCGGGGAGGAGGCAGAAATCTTTAATGAATAATTAATAATAATAAAAAATAAATAAAAATAAATAAAATTTTAAAAAAAGAAATTGAAATTCTGTGAAGGTCTTTCATTCTTAAACTAATTATTGGGATATTATAATTTAATTTTAATTCCATCCTATTGTTACTGGATTTAAATTGAAAGACTTTCGACTAAGCATATCAAAGGAGAACAGAAGAAAATTTCCTAAAATGTACAAATGTCACCAGCTTAAATTTAGTTTGCAAGTATCCAAGAGTGCCTGATTTCCTACTTCTGTTGAAAAGTGAGTGTGTGACCAAGTGACAGCCACAAAAGCAAACATGTCACATTTGTAGGCAAAAGTATTCCTTGGAAATGATACTGATAGTCTCTTCTGGACACAAACAGTGTTGTTACTCACTTTAAGGAAAAGCAAAACCCAACTCAGGAAGATATTTCAGAAGGCACTAAAACCAATTACTTAATAGTTCAGCACTTTATTTTTTCACCACATTGTTGGGAGCAAAGACTCCATGTGCTGATGGTAACTCTCTAGTTCTTACACTGTTTCCAGATTGTGAGAATTTGAAGAGAGTGTGGGGGGAGGGTATGTAGGTCCTACAGAGGCAGGACTAGAAGACACAGATTGGCTCTAATCTTTGATTGTGGTGTTTGGGATACTCTTGAGCCCCTCCCCCCACAGTAATAAAAAGAAGTTCTGTGGGCACATCTACCTACACTGCCAGTTGAAGGCTCTAACTACATAGCTAAGAAAGCTTGCACTCTCTTCTGTGTTTCCAGTGGTGTCACAGGAGAGCAAAAAAAAAATCCTAGATATATTTATCTGAGTCTGGTTAAGTAATATTTGCTCTTTCTTGGAAAAGTGGCCCCTCGTGGGCAATTATTTCACATATCTTAGCGTTTTACAATTTAATGTAAAACAGTAACCTTGTGTCTCCTTTTCTTCTTTCCTCCCGCCTATATGGAGCCCCATTCTGACCAACCCCCAGTCTCTCCTCCCTACCAGACTCTAAAGTGTCACTCACAGCGCTTTTTTTTAACGTTTCAACAGCTTCCAAAACAAACAGGGGAGGTTGTGACCGGCTGGGTATTCACTCAGTTGGATGCAACAGTATCTCCCAATCGCTTGAGCCGCCATTGGTGGCAGGTCTGTTCCCTAATGGGTCAGCATTTGCCAAATTCTGGGATCTGGCAGGTCCCAAAATCAAGGATTTGAGGACTGATGGTACACACAAGTCCACTGAGAGGGAGGAAAACTAAAAAGGAAGAAAGACGACACCTCGTAGGATTTTGACTCATTTAATCTTCCTTCTCTTTTATTTTGTCTAATTAAATAAAAATATATTCATAACAGAGGGGGATTTTTTTTCTGTTATAGTGCGGATCCAAAAATTGGTTTTCAGATTTAAGACTTCTTTTCTGTGAGCTTTTCCTCCCTTGCCTCTCTTCTGCGCCCTCCCTCTCCCCCTCCCTCCTTCCCCAGCTCAGGTTGAAACTTTGCAGCGCACAATCACTTCTTCCCCTCCAGGGATGGCTCTGAGCTCTCGAGCGCACGCCTTCTCCGTGGAGGCCTTGATGGGGAGACCCAGCAAAAGAAAATCTCAAGACTCAAGAGAGGAGATGCAGCCTGAGCTGCGGAGTGAACAGTGCGTACAGAAAGAGGAGGAGGTACCCAGCACCGCTTCTGGGGACTGTGAGCAGCCTGGTGAGTACACTGAAGCAGCCCGGTCACCCCGTGCGCTTCACCGGAGCGCTTCACCCGCGCTGGCTGGATTGGATCTTCTTCGCCTGGTTCACTGCGCTGTGGCAAGGATGTCGTGGGTCAGCCCTGCAGGTCAGGTTGTGGATTGAGGAACACCGTTAGCCACCTGACTTGAGTACAAATTTTAGAGTGAATCGCACTGGAAATGCCCTGGTTTGTTTGCAATGAAAAGGAGGGTCCCCGCTTACTTTTAGAGGAATGAGTCACATACCCTTACAACATCCTAAGAGCCAGACCTGGCTGTTCCTCTCAGTAGGAAGCAGGGTGTTCCCCAAATTCCCAAGAATATCTAGCTTCGGATTCAGCTAATGGAAGGTTAGAAGTGAGAGAATTTTAAGGGTTCCACTTTTTGTGGGATGGAAATTGGGCCCCCTCTCTATTCAGAAACCACAAAGGGCTTTGAGGGGGAAACTTATGCATCAGACTCTGGAGTTTCTGGGGGGAAGGAGAAGGTCTATCAGTTCAAAGATAGTCTCCTAACAAAAGGATGTGTGCAGCCTGCCAAACTCTCAAACTCCATGTCTGGCAGAAAAGCGACGCAAGGCGGAATCGTCAAAATCTGCTTTATCCGACTGCTCTGGTGGCGAGGGCAACGGCCAGGAAAGTGTGCAAGAAAAAAATATTATCCAAGTGGAGCTTCAGGGATCTGATCTATGGAAAAGATTCCACGACATCGGGACTGAGATGATCATTACCAAGGCCGGCAGGTTCGCGTGGGGCAATGATTTTGCCGAATCACACACAGTAGGCACTTAAGGAGGAGAATCCAGTTTTGTAACGTGAAACCCCTCCCTCTCCCCACTCTTTGGCAGACTTTAGAAAGCCACAGACTACTCAGTCTGTTGCTCTGGGAAGTACCTAGTTGCATTAAATCCTCTATTCATATTTTCTGATACATCCTTACTCCAAGGACTCACTCTTTCAACTCCTGCCTTTGCACTGTATGCAAAAATCTAGACTTGCACAGACAGGCAAGGGTCAGATATGTCTCCAACTTCTTACCGCTGTAGCCAGCAGCTCGGAGCCGCTCAGTTCAAGCCGAGCAAATAGCAGCAGACAGTTCCCCATCCACTGTCCTCCAGCACACCAACCCTGGCTCAGATCACTGGAAAGTGCCCTTTCCATCTGGTGTGGGACAGTCTCCTAACTAGTCTTCCCAATTTCAACACTTGCAAATCTACCTCACATATCCTTCTTCTACTAAAAGTACAGGAAAGGAGCGAAGCTTTCCCTGTCCTACTTGCTCTCTTATGATTTTAAATGTCATGTGGGAGGTCATGGATGAGGGCTTTTCATTAAGACAGTCTGCATCACTGGGAAATCTTGGACTTTTAAATCAACCATCTTTCTCTTATGTAACAAATGCTACTTTCTGAACATGTCATGGAAAGGGAACAGCATCTTCCTTCAAAGTATCTTAATATCTCCTACGTCAGGTTCTATTTCCCATTCAAACCCCTATATTTCTCCCCCACAGGCGTATGTTTCCTTCTGTTCGGATCAAGGTGAAAGGGATGGATCCAGCAAAGCAATACTATGTGATTTTGGATGTGGTACCAGTGGATTCCAAACGATATAGGTAACTTGGTAGATATGGTCCAAACAGGATGAAGACACAGATTCAAAGTATCAGTGCTTCAGCCTGACACCTGACAGCAGGAATTGAACAAAAGTATTCCTGGTGAGGAGACAGGATTGCTCATCCTTGGACTCAGATAGCTGGATTTTCTCATTTGAATCTGAGTTCAGGTGAAGGAAGAGTACGTCTTTCCTACTCCCTCTTCATGGCGGTTGGTGTCAAAGGACTCCTGATTGCACCCTAAGCCTACCCACTGTTTGTACCTTAATTGACTAAAGTGTGGGTGCTTGGCATCCTCAGGCAAGAAGTTTGAAAAAAATTAGAGAGACATGCCTTAGGCTTCAGGTGGCTTCTGGGAACAGGCTGTAATCTGGGCAGGTTCACAAACGATGTCATGATTTGCCCAAATCTAGTGGCAGGGTCTTAGGGTCAGGGCTGTTGTTTTGCCTATATGGTGTCCTCTTTTAAGATGTATGCCTGAAGGAATAGCCAGATTCAGACAGTGTCAGGATTCTTTTATTCTTTTTTTTTCCTAAAAGACCTGGAGAAGGCTATGCTAAAGGCACACAAATTATTCTTAAGATAAGAACCTTTTGAGCTAGAAGCCCAAAAGCACTGCCCTGCTGGTGCTTTTACTGGGAGCTCTGGAAGTTAAGGGGAGGGTGCTGAGAAAGCAGTCCTAAGCCAGCGAGTGCAGGCAACCCAGGGGTGTCTATGGTGCCTACTAGGAAAGAACAGATCAAGTACTATAGCTGCTTCCCAAGGCAAGAAAGTACAGCTCACTAGTGGTTGGAACCTCTTCAACCGGGCTAGACAGAGAAGCAGCTGCTTGCTTTTTTCGTTGCACTGAGGCTGCTTGGGGGGAATGCTGAGTAAAACGTCGGTTTGAAATCGGAAACAGTTTGGAAAACCAGCCAGCCTGGAGGCAGCGCGGGGAGGAGTTCCTTTGGAGTCTTCTGGTTCCTAGCAAGAAAGGGCTTTCACTGAAACTATTAAGCTCTATTTTGTTCACCGTGGTTCTTGCTTTTTTGTCATTTGTGGATTTTTTTTTAGGCATCGCTGCAGTGAGGAAAATGAATCAAACTGATTTCTGTTCCACTTTCTGTGAGGAAATAGCAGACTCAGATATCCCATGCTGTTTTTACTCACCCGGACACTTCATTGCATTTGGTGGCATATGCTTGTCTACTGTTTGTTTGTGTGTTTGTTTGTTGCCTTTGAAGATGAAGTTGGATCTTCTGTTTAATTGCTAGTCTCTGGAATAGACGTTTTAATCTTTGGTGAAGCCTCTAATCCCTTGACTTTGTGCTGGCTGAGCCTAAAGCCACACCCTGCTGTTTTTTATTCCCTCAGGTATGTGTATCACAGCTCACAGTGGATGGTAGCTGGGAATACAGACCATTCTGGCATCACTCCCAGATTCTACATCCACCCTGACTCCCCTTGCTCTGGCGAAACCTGGATGCGGCAAATCATCTCCTTTGATCGAGTGAAACTTACCAACAATGAGATGGATGACAAGGGCCAGGTAAGTGAGCACAATCTTTCTCCTGGAGGAGGTAGGTGCCAAGCCTCTGGCCAGAGGTAGTACTCCAGAGGTCATTCTTCTTTGTAAGTGTTGAATGTTTTGGGAACCAAGCTCCTGGATTTAAATGTCAGAGATCACAAAGGGCTCATGAAGCTCTGCCACCAAAGAGTGCTGGACTCTGGAAATGACTGCAGGGAGCTCCAGGGCCCAAAGACCCCAAAGAAGAGACCAGTTTAAGCTACAGAGAGTGCCCTATAGTTGAGAGTGGGAGGGAACACTTCATAGGACTGTCAGGCATCCCTTCCCCAGCAACACTGAGGTTTTTAGCCTTTCCTGGAGTTCACACATTGGTTTCAGGGGTGTCTTTGATATGGTTTGGTGGGAGGATGCAAGGCAGCAAATGAGAATTCAGACTGTAAATGTCCACAACTTGCTGCCGTGGGAGTCAGTTCCTACTTATTTTCAGGTTTCCTGGATCTTGAGGCTTCTCCCTAGGTACACTTCTGCCTGGGCCCTGCCAACCTAGTCTTGTGCCAGTCACAAAAGGAGAGAAGGAAACTACTGGGATTAGGAGGTGGAAAATAACAGGTTTCTGGGCACATTTGGGACCATCAGTTACTGCCCAGAGAATTTATATCAGATGATCAGGTACTCATGACATGTCCAAATCACATGGTCATCCGCATTTGGAAGCAGGAAAGGCCCCAATCTGGCTATGAAATTGGCTACATGGTGTCAGTATTGCTGTGGTGCCTTCCTCTGGAAAGCCTTCAGCCAGGAGGGGATCAAAACTCTCAACAAAGTCCTGATTTGTGGCTATCTGAGCCTTCCTGAATACTGTCATCTAGGTTTTTTGGCTGGTATGTCTTCATTGGGGGTTATCATAAACAGGGGGTGATGTTGGGGAGAAGTGGGTGTTTCAGATGGCACCTAACCATTTCTTTCTTAGATCATTTTGCAGTCTATGCATAAGTACAAACCCCGTGTGCATGTGATGGAGCAGGACAGTGGGATTGACCTGTCCTTGATTCAGTCCCTTCCTACTGAAAGAGTCAAAACATTCTCCTTTAGAGAAACTGAATTCACTACTGTGACAGCTTACCAAAACCAGCAGGTAAAGCAGTCGAGAATCCGGGAAGTAGAAGTGGCCCCAGTGGTGTATTGGGATAGAATATGGGACAGCATCATATGGTTTATGTTTTAAACAGTGGAGGGGGAAAAAGTCGTGGCTTTACTTCATTATCAAGTGACATTTGATAGAAAGTTGTATGGTTCTTTTGTTAAAGAGGAGATCATAGCAGAAGGAACCAGTAGGCAAAGGAGACAATCATCTTAAATTTGACTTAGCTCTCTGCTCGCATTTATTTCCACATTCTAATGGCAGCATTGTTGTTGTGAACATAGACTGGACTTTTCTCTATGTCTTTCTTTTGAATTCATAGATTACCAAACTGAAAATAGACAGGAATCCTTTTGCCAAAGGATTTAGAGATCCTGGGAGAAACAGGTATGTAAAGCAGCATACTAATTTAATAATTGTGTAGCCTCTTAAATAACTACTAGAAATCATAGGTAAGTAGAATTACAATCATACAGAGTAGCTCTTTAATGAGTATTATAGGTAATATAACTGTGGATGAGTGTTGAGTATTATAGATAAGATAACTGTGGAGAAGACACTCAGAAGATTCCACTTTTATGGATAGTAGGTGGCAGGAAAAGAAACTGTGTGTGTAAATCCCAAGCCATGACTTTTTCTACTGTACCTCCTGGCCAGGGTTAAGATATTGTGTAGTATAGAATTGTGGAATTTACAGAAATGTACTCAGATCCTAGCTATGAATGAAAATAATAGTTCAGATGATTGCTCATAAAATAGGACAGGTTTATATGAATCATTATATTCACTAAGTGTTTTCTGGAGTTGCTGAAAATAACTAACTATCTTTTTTTAGGGGTGTACTGGATGGGTTTTTAGAGACTTACCCATGGAGGCCTTCTTTCACTATGGATTTTAAATCCTTTGTTGCAGACACACAAAGTAAGGAAACCGTTAACTTTTGGCTTTATTTTTACATATTAATGCAGTAATAGCAGTCATATTCTTTTTTTTTTATTTTTGATTTTTTGAGACAGGGTTTCTCCGTAGCTTTTTTGGTTCCTGTCCTAAAATAGCAGTCATATTCTTGTACAGAATACTACACAAAGAGATGTGTGTATGCTAAAAAAAATATGTGTTCACAACCAATATGTATTTACTCTGTGAGGAAGTAAGAAGGAAAAACAGAAAAAACTGACACCTATGGGAGATAATAAAGTTATGTTGCTCTTGGATATATTGCTTATCTAGCTTATTGAATTATCTTACTCTCTTATCATGATGCCATGCATGGATTTCACAGTATCTCATTCTTTTATATAAAGAATCTATTGTGCCTCTGGCCCATTTGTGGCCTAATTTAAAAATATATTAGCTATATAGGTTATTTTTTGTTTATCTTTATCATATACTGAATGATTTCATTTTTTAACCTTTTTTTAGTTCTAGTTTACCTTCTTATTGCATGAGAAGGAAATATAAAAAAGTATGAAAGAGAACCCTAAATTATCCCATCTTCTTTATTGTCATGTATGCGTTCCTCTTATTTTCACATTATTTAAAAAGTCACTGAACATACAATACAAGATAACATCATATTGTAGAATTTATAGAATGTAATGTAAAGTGATAATGAGCATGGTAGAGGATCTGTGAAGAAATAAATACAAGTATAAGATCACAAATTCTTATACAGGGTGTGGTATATTACTACTTGAAGGGAAACAGAAATTAAAAGATGAATACTACAAACAGAAAGTAGTAATTAAGAAATTATGATTAATAAACCAAGAAAGGAACTGTCAGCATGCAAAACCACAAAATGAACTAAATATAGCATGGATGTGGTGCAATTTGTATACTTTTAAAAATATTTTTAAATACTCTTTTATTTACACATAAAATTGAGTGTATCCATCATGTACCATGTGACGTTTTTATTCATGTATGCATTAAAAAAGTTTACACTCACTCAGTTACGTTTATCTCCTCAAGCATTTGTTACCTTTATATATGAAAACTTTCAAACTCTACTGTAGTGTTTTCAAAAGTATAACATATTATTGGTAACTATAGTCTCCCTACAGTAATACAGATGAACTTCTTGCTTGTGTTTCACTATAACTTGGAAGCCACTGATTTGGCATTTCTCCAACCCTAGTTAACCCCCATTTCTTTCAGTATCTGGTAGCCATTATTATTTTCTCAGTTGTCCTAAGGCCACCTTTTATA
This sequence comes from Microtus agrestis, assembly GCA_902806775.1. Classification (NCBI taxonomy): domain Eukaryota; kingdom Metazoa; phylum Chordata; class Mammalia; order Rodentia; family Cricetidae; genus Microtus; species Microtus agrestis. The sequence goes on along the minus strand of CADCXT010003905.1, from coordinate 57,720 downwards.
GTTCACATATGAGTGAAACCATACAGCTCTTGCCCTTGGCATCACAACCAATTTAATTGCCATAAGTCATTAAAAATATTTGTAATGTGTTTCTTCTCAGGTAGTACATTGCCTGATGAATGCATCATCATCATCATAGTTGCATTATGCATGTGTTTCAGTGAAATAATCCATAGCTTTGTTTCTGAAATATCGAACTATAAATAGAATATTTTATTTATAAACAACATAAAACTTTTTGCATTCTTCTTTCCCCCTTTAAAGGTGCTTGTCTTTGGACACTTCCTTATCATTACTTTTATGGAGCAAGACATCAACATTACACTTAAGTTTTACATGGTACCATAACAAGTAATTGCAATGTGAAGAAATGAAGTATAATCATTTGTTGAAATGATGTGCTTTAAGGCATTATAGAAGATTATGAACAGTTGTTTTACTAGAATAATTCAACTGACAACAATGAGCAACATGCATTTAAAATATCCAAATAACCTAATTTGAAAAAGGACAAAAGTGACCATTCATTGATCACTTAAAATAGTTAATTTCATCATTTACAGTGTGAAGAGTGCATTCATATGGAGAGGAACAATCATTTAAAAAATAACTTCTGATTGTTTTAGTACAGATATTTGTCACTCTGCTGATAAAATATTAGTGTGTATTTATCTTTACATACACCCAAGAAAAATAACAAAATTATTAATAAAATCTCCCAAATTCATCAAGTATGGTCAAACATAATTGATTGAATTAAATATAAAAATAAAGCTCAAAGGCTAGGTTGTCTTGTACTCCTAATTTTATTATCTGTTAAACCAGTGGTTCTTAACCTTCCTAATGTTCAATCCTTTAATACAGTTCCTCGTGCTGTGGTGACCCCCCCAACCATAAAATTATTTCATTGCCACTTCAAAACTATAACTCTGTGACTGCTGTGAATCATAATGTTGTAACTATGTGATAAGTTCTACCAAATGGGCACTACTCACAGCTTGAGAACCACGGTGTTAAACAATAAAAGACTTTGGATGTCATAGTAAACACTTTCCTTCTCACCTTGATGTTTCTAAATTTGAAACACTGCCTTCAATTCTTGATAGAAAAGAAACATGGAAATCTCAAAATCTATGATTTTCACATAAGACAAAATGTTAATGATCATTAATTTTTTATCAATAAAATTATTTTCATAGTTACTTGATTTTTACACTGAAAAGATCTGCAAAATCCCAAACAACAAATTGTTTTGTTTAATTTGCAGTTTAAAAAAACAAAAGAATAATTTTTGTTCATAATATGTTATTGGTTGAGTTACATATGGGGCTTCTTTAACTGCTGGGTAAAATGTCAAGGCCTGGAGCAGAGCCAATGCTCAGTGTGCGATGCATTGTAGTATGTCACAGTAGCAGGACTGCCAGCAATGGAGCAACCGTATTCAGAGTCAGTCGAAGGAACAAAAATAGTTTTCCCAAGCTGAAAGAACCATGAACATGCAAAGAAAACCACTCCAAGAATGGGACAGAGAGGGCAATAAATAGATATGATTTCTGGTTCACCAGGAAATCCAGGTTCATTATTCACTGACTGACTTGTCTTTCACAGGTGGAAGCAGTGGTTCATCTCCAGTGACCTCTAGTGGAGGAGCTCCTTCTCCTTTGAACACCTTACTTTCTCCTTCTTGTTCTCCACCTACACCTTCATTTCACATACCCCCGAGCTCCTTTGGAATGACCTATTCAGACACATACCTGCAAAATATAAACCTCCCCTTCTACTACAAGATTTGTTCAACTAATTTTTGGCGACCACAACCTTTCACCTTACCTACTCCTGAAAGGCTACCAAGCTTCAACAGTTCTCAGTCTTTACCCCGATTCATGATGGAAGTGCCCATGGTATCCTCCAGGGGCATCTTCAATTCAAGCAATGGCTTACATGAAAACTGCAATGGGCAGTGTCTACAAGCATCTCATTCTGCCAATCAAATGTTATATGGATTACAGAATCCTGGAAACAATTTCCAACCAAACCTCATTGCCCAAGAAACACTCAGTTGCCCTTTTCATCCTTCCCATGGTTGTTATAGGTACAACTTATCCATGACATCTAGACTCGAAAATGCTACCGAACATCTCAGTGAAAATGACAACAGCCAGATTTCCTTTGCAGAAGGCAGATGTGATCATTCACATTGGTATCCAGCAGTCAACTAATGCCTTTAATGGGACAACGATCTCATTTTAAGACATTCACATGTAAGCACCTATTTTCTTTATTTTTAATAAAAGAAAGGGCAATGTCTCTTAAAACTTCCTAAATGAACAGCCTTGTTTGTTTTGCATTTGAAGTAACTTAACAAATGTTCACAAGAATCTCTCTATAATGCCATCTATGACCTGTAAGAATATGGCATTATAATAGCCTTGGTTCTCAAGTAAGTTACTTAATAAATATTATTTGATGAGATAAGCCATCAGTGATAATTAATGACAGGAGATTATCTCCAGTCACAACACTGTCAACATGCCATTCATCTGTGTTTTACCTATTAACGAAAACAAAATCAAGATGGATATAATTTGTGTAAAAACAATAAAAGTATTTCCGTCTTATCTATGAAGTTTGGCTACACTATAAATATATACCAAGATATTGTGGTAAACAACTGAATCATTTGTTTGATTTGTATTTTGTTGATGAAAGAAATCATAATTGCAGTCTTAAGGTGTAGACAGGGACACAAGTTTCCAAGTATTGTTTTCAACTAATCTGTGTAGCCTGAATAATATTTAATGCTGAAGGGGATGCAAAGATCAAATGATACGTAAAGCATTCCAAATAACTTCAATCCTTGTTTTCTTTTATTTTTGGATGTTTTACATATGAAGTATGCTAATGTATTTCTCTAAAAAGTCTATTTATTCTACGTATTAAAACATATAATTTTTGTTCTTAAAAAAAGGGGAGGGAACAGATTTGTCCATAGATATGAAAGTAGCATTACATTGGTAGAATTATTTCTCATTTTCACATCTCGTGTGCTATCCATGGTAAATGAGATAAAAGTAAAAAGAAAACTTCATTTTAGCTTTTGAAAATTAATGAGATGTTAACATTTACAGCAATAGTTGCAGTCATTTTATTAAGCCAAGGTCCTTTAATTACAACAATATGACTTGACTTTTCCTATAACTAACCAACCTGCCAACACCTTTCCTTGTTTTTCTAAAACACAGCAGGAATATGATATACTTATTATCATATTGACCAAACTATTTATTCCATCCCAAATATTCCTTATAAATATACCTTCCTATATAGTATTTGCCCCTGGCCTCCAGAAATATAGATAGAACAGTATATGGTTGCAAAGTCTAATGAAGAGAACATATTATTTGCAGTTTACAGTAATGGGGTATCTATTGTAAAAGTCTCTGAGGCATGAAACATGTCCTATACAAGTTTATTAAGGAAGGGATTAAAGAAACAAGTACACCTTTATGCTTAATCTACAATAGGAACGCTGTAGGCAAACTTGAGTAAATTATGGATTTAATGTAACTGATTTATCAAATTATAATGATACTATTTGATAGCTTATGTGTGGTTTCTTCATTAAGTGACAACAAAACGTTATTTAACTGACAATCTCTGAGTTGTTCTTTAATTACTATATAAGGGAATACAATAATTTAATAACTATTCCAGGGTATATATACGAATGCTTTAAATGTCAGACATTTTATGTGTTGCAGTCATAAATATAAGCATATACAATTACACCATCAATACTTAATAGAGAGAAAATTTTAAATGCTAGTGTTTGGTATTTATCTTATGTTATTTCATCAAAAATTCATAAATTGTGCCTTCACACTTTTACTTATAGTAAATAAGGGAAAGTCTTCATAGAAAATTTGACTTGGAAGAAACCTCCATCAAGTAGCCCTTTCCCTTGAAATAAACTGTTCATCTACAGAAATCTGTTAACGTGCCAAACTTCTGCATATGAATGTTTAATGCTTAATGCCCTTGCTATCAGCTCCTAAATGGATGGTACAGAATTTATGAAAGTTGATATATTGTAACTATACTTACAGAACAACAACAAAAATCTATCTGTTCACATTTAACTGCCTTGCTTTTAAAAACTTTCAAAAGCATCTGGATAGACAAAGTGAGAAGCTGTTAGCAAATAAAAGTGGTCACATGATACTGCGTAAGTTCCAACTTCTAGTAATTAAAACTTCTGTCTCCACCTGGTTTGAACATGCATACATACATACATATATACATACATACATACACATACACATTATGCACTCCTCTCCTCTTTTAAAAGAAAACAACAGAATATATTTCGATATCTGATTTTAACTTGACCTGGTATGTAACTTTCCCAACTAAATCTAGAGAAAATAATCCTTGCATCAATTTTGTAAAATTTGCACATTGAGTCAGGAAATAATGGAATGCTATTTTATCCTTGTGTCCTCTGTCAAGCTTAAACCTGTACTCACATTCCCTGGTCAGGAAAATATTTTGTGGAATAGTCAAGCTTAAATCAATGACAAAAGTGGAACTTGGTTGAAGTTCTAAGTGACAGTTTGCTATATTATATTTACTATTACGTTTTAAATATTAATATAAAACTTTAGGTAACATGATTTATAACATCAATATCTTTACTATTTCTTTTCACTGTTGGGTGCCTATACTCTATGGATATTATACTTTTATAACTTTAACTTTATAGCATTTTAAGTTACATTCTTTTAGAATCTTCAAGTTAACTAATGTCATTGCTTCTATTTAGTGTGCTTTGAGAATGAAGAAGCTTCTTTAAAACTCCCAAGCTGTGTCAAGAGATGTTTCACACTGCTTTCAGGCATGAGTTTTCCATATGGTCTGGGAATGAACATGATTTCATTCTCCTGTGAGGGTGAAGTATGTTTGTGGCAGGCAAAGAAACGAACTATTAGTCTCGGCAAGTGATGACTCAAGGAAGAATCAGTCTTTGACCCATCAGCATCTCATGTGCTGACAGCATGACAAGGGTGCCAACAATGCATGAAGACAAGCATCTGCACTGGACATTATGGAAGCTTTTTTTTAAGTTCTCCTAACCATTTCTATTCTTGCACCTTAGGGAAAATGAAGGCACACAAAGCAGGTAGCCAGAATGTAGCTGAAATAAATGTGTTGTTTAAATACTAAAATCTATTTTGCAAAAGTATATATGCATGCTAATAACTAATTTAGTATGTTTCAAGTAATAGAACTGTAAATATATATAGATGTATAAATTAGGAGCGTTTTTTACATTTTTGCCTCCTTATTTTATCTCACTAACAAGTTTTTATTGTATATATATGGTTTTATAAATTAAAGATGTCACTCTAGGATGAGTATTTATGCACTTAACCCATGTGTGTATATGTGTATAATCTCCAATGAGATATTTAGCTTTCCTTAAAATGATTTACACTGTGTTTTTTCTCTCAGTCTTAAAGAGATGCTGTATAGAAAATCTACTCATTAGATACTTACATATGTTATTAATTATGTATACTTAAGTGGAGATATATTTAAATATATTTAGAAATGTTTAATTGCATATGCTACACTTTGAAAATTGAATTGACAGGGCATATGTACAATTTCTTATTTTACTTTAAAGTTATGTTGACTTTGTGGTGAAAAATATTCAACCAGCCAAAATAACAATCAATAACTCCTAGTATGAAGCAACAGTTTACCAGTGTATTTCATTTAAACTTAACATGACTATTGGAACAGTTAAAAACAAAGCAATTGTATAGATAGTTTGGGCACTGGTGGCAGTTGCTTTGATATAACTACCTTGATATACATTTAATCTCTTTAGATTTGATCTGCAATTAAATGTTATTTTGTGTTACATTTATATAAATAAACATGGTTTAAATGACAACATAAAACAGAATGAATAGATAACACAGAACATTTGAAACATATCCCATATTAAAACTATTTACACGTGTGGAACTGGCCAAATTTGACATGTTGTTTCAATAAAATATTGAGAGTAAACAAGTGAGTATCATTTCCGCTCAAGGTTTCAAATGTTCAAGTTTACAAATTTGTCCTGCACATTAATATGTAAACATGCATTACAGTGAGCAGATGTACAGGAAAATGTTATAGTGTCTTTGGATTAAGTTAAAATGCCTACACATGTTTATTGGCTAGTTTTTAACTGCTTAAAAGAGCTACAATCATTAAAGTTAAACATAATAGAAAATTCTGAAAATATAATACAATGTATACCATTAAACACTGTAGTCAAATATTTTGTTGTTATTGTTAAACATAAAAGAATTTTGACTTTGATTTATATCACATTCTTATGCACATGGTGATATAATGTAATATTTTAGTTATAAAATATGTAATTAACAACTTACTGATATGAAAAGAAATAAAATTATGAGTTTGTGTTAGATAAAATTTGATGTCTATGTTTTTATTAGATACATAATTTAGTCTTTCCTTCTTATGGTCTTTTTTTTTTACTGCAGAAGCTAAGAGACCATGTTCATTTGTTAATGTAGTGCTTTAGTACTTAACTTTTATTTACATTTTACCTGGAATTTTCATATTTCATTTATAACAAAGATTTTGTGACCTTCTAACCAATTAAACTCACTAGTCTTCTTTCTTGCTGAATTTTATAAATTTTTGGAGAGAATGTTGTCATAGCAACAACAACACACACAACGCTACTTATAGATCTTGCTTTTAAAAAAGCAATAAAAATCAATGTTGAAATTAAAAAACTTTGCATTGCAACCACACAAATGGTATTTTCATTTAATTAAAGGAAGTCATGCACAGGCCAAAGAGTGTTCATATGACTAAGAGTTGCATTTTGCAAATCAGGGCTGAATTGTCTTTAATTCCTTATAGTAGACAGAGAGAGAGAACTGTTTGGCCAAATGGTCACCACTTTGTGACCTTTCACAGTGTTTCTCTCTCTGTAACTAGTGAGGAAAAACTGGATGCAGTCACATCAGAAGAGGATCCGTGGGCCCAAGTTCCGTACATATGAGAATAAAAGGGAGATTAATCTGGTATATGCACACAAATGTTGCAATCAATTTCAACAGGTGTGAGGAAGCAAAGCAGTTGCCCTGAGCCCTGAGTTTTACAGTGGGTAGTGAGAATAGTCACCCCAACTTATGCTAACAAGTGCCTGAGACCACACACACACACACACACACACACACACACACAAAACTTCAGTTTATTACTGTACGTACCTTTCCTACTAAACCATGAATGAAGGAGGAATGGAATGTTTTTGAGTAGAATTTATTTTTTCAACTACACACACACACACATAATTATATATACTGAAACTTGAAAAACACAAAAGGCAAAAACAAAATGGTGAAGAATCACAAATAGTTTGTAGTTTGACTTACAGACTGTGAGCATCTTCACATGCTAGACAGTTTTATGTAGGTGAGGTCATACAATGTTAACGATGATTCTCACACATAAGGTCCCCTAAACTAGGAGTAAATACCAAAATCTGTTAAACCTCTCTCACTGTAACTACCTGATTTGGTTAGTTCTGGCCTTTCTAAGAGGTTTTATATGACTTTTACTAATATTTTCCTATTTCATTGGAAAGTATATTTTGTTTTTTTCCCCTTTTTGATTTTTTGTTCTGCTTTTGATGCATGTAACTGGACTTGTTTAAGGTACACACTGTGCTGTTATGATGGTTGTATACCACATCAGGTTAATTTCCATATCTATCGCCTTAAATATTTTCCGTTTCTTTGGGAGAAAGAAGATTTGAAATCTCTCCTATCTATTTTGAGTGTGGTTCATTATTGTTAATTGGAGTCATGGTTCATTATAGAGAGCATCAAGACTTAGTCTACCTAACCGAAGCTTTGTATACATTGACACCCCTGTCCTGGTCCTTTGAAACCTCCTGACTTACCAGTCACTGGTAAGTGTATTTTCATTCTTCATATTATGAGAATAACTTTTATAACTCTAACATATTATTTTTCTTTATTTGCATGTATTCTCTCATTTAATATTTTCCAGGCAGAATAGACATTTTAGTGATATTAACTCTAACAATCCATGCTCAGGGGATATTTTCTATTTGTTTGTATCATCTTCAATTTTATCCCCTCAATGTTTTATTGTTTTCATTAAAGAAATCTTTCATTTCTTTGGTAAAGCTTTTTCTAAGCATTTTTGTGGCCTTTTTCAAGACAAGGTCTCACTCTTTAGCCTAGGCTGCCTGAAACTCATTATGTAGCTCAGTCTGGTCTTGAACTGGTCATACCTCAGTCTTTTAAGTGCTGGGACTGAACACATAAGGCATCTTACTGGCTCTGTAGTTATTGTAAATGAAAATGAGTTTATGATTTAGTTCTCAAAGTTTGTCATTGACACATGGAAAGCTATTTGCATATATGGTTTTTGTATCTTCCAACTTCACAGTATATGTTCCTAAGTTCTTACAGATTTTTAGGTGGTTTTTAGGATTTTTCTCTGTGTAAGACTACTTCTAAGTTAATATTGATCAACATCTGCAGCTTCTCAGTTATTCAGCACTGTGCACAGTTAGACAAATATGAAATCAAATTGCTCATCAACAGATGAATTTCTAGAGATGATATGGTATATGTACACAGAAAAGAATACTATTTATCCTAAAAATAATTAGAATTTCAATAGGTATTGCATTAATCTTCATGAACCTGGACTGTGACAAATTTGACTTTTTATTTTCCAATTTAAATAGTTTAAATTTCTTTTGTCATAATTCTGACTAAGAATTCTGGTTATATGTTAAATGGTTGTGATAAATTAAGTACCCTGGATTTGTCCCTATCTTAAATGAAAGTCTTTTATCTTTCCCCCCATTTAGTATGAAATTCACTCCCGTTATGATGTTGATTTTTGTCTGATTCATTGAGTCTTTGTCATAGAGATATCGAGTTGCTGAAAGCCATTCTATCAAGAACTCCCTTTCCTTCCTTTTGTTAATTTGACCTATTTTGTTTATTGATTTAAGTATGTTAAACTGCACTCACATCTATCGGATGAATCCTACTAGATTATGCCAGCAGATTCTTTTAATATTCTTCTTGAAATGATATACTAGTGTTTTCATGGAAGGTTTTGCACATACACACGCACACACACACACACACACACACACACACACACACACTGATTTGCACTTTTCCTTTTCTATTTGTTGCTTTTCTGACTTAGGTATGTGGGTTGCTGGCTGGTCTTACTTTGGGTTTGAAAGATTCACTTCCTTTACATGTTCCTTAGTTTAGTTTTGTTTTGTTTCCGTTAGCTTAAAAAGAAATGTATTAATTATTCTTAATTTTTTTTGTAGAATTCAACAGTGTGGCTGCCATTTCTAGGCTATTCTTTGATGAAAGAATGTTTAAAAGCTGCTTTAATCTCATTATTAGTGTTGGTATATTTTCAAATATTTCTTGGTATGTATATACATAGGATTTTATTCATTTTATTATGAATTTTCAACAATTATAGTTGAGCTATAAGTTTCCCATTATAATTTTTGTTTTCTATTGATTTTTTCTTTTATTGAAAATACACCTTTTCATACAATATATTCTGATTACCGTTTCCCCTCCACTAACTCCTCTGAGATCATCCCCACGTACCCTTCCACCCAAATCCATACCCTTTCTGTCTCTCCTTAGAAAACAAACAGGCATATAAAGAATAATAATAAAATTAGAAGGATAAAACAAAGACAAACCAAATAGAATAAAATAAACAAACAAGATAAAAGCTAAAGAAAAAGCACAAGAAACACATATAGACACAGAAACTCGCACTTGTTCATACACATGGGAATCTCATAAAACCCCAAACAGAAGCCATAACATACACACAAAGTGTTCTGACAAAATATTATAAGACAAAGAACCTCGGAAGAAGCAATTGAGTTTGTTTTGTATTGTCCTTCTACTGCTGGGCATGGGGCCTGACCTCAAGAGTGGTTTGTAACCTCTGAGATAGTTTTTGGTTTAGGGTTTAGGGATGGGGTTTGGGTCTACTTGTCTCAGGGCACTGACCCATGCAGGCCCTGTGCATGCTGCCGTAGTCTCTGTGAGTTAATACTTGCATAGGTTCAGATGTGCTTAGAAGGCCTTGTTTTCTTGGGGAATTCCATTCCCTTTTACACTTAGAATCTTTATGCATCTTCTTTCACAGAATTCCCTGAATCCTGAGGGGAGGGATTTGATGGGGGCAATCCATTTAGGCCTGAGTGTTCGAAGATCTCTCTCTCTCTCTCTCTCTCTCTCTCTCTCTCTCTCTCTCTCTCTCTCTCTCTCTCTCTCTCTCTCTCTCTCCCCCCCCTCCTCTCTCTCTTTCCCCAAATCTCTGAATTGTACTGCTGTGGGTCTCTGTATTTATTCTTATTCACTGTAGGAGGAAGCTTCTCTGATGATGGCTGAGCAAGACGCTCATCTATGAGTGTTGAAGAATGTTGCTACAAGAACTGTAGTATTTGGTTTCCCCCTAGGTCCAGGGCCCATCTAGTCTCTGGTTGTGGCTACGTAAGCAGTGTTGAGAAAGGGTTCCGTTTCACAGAGGGGGCTTAAATCCAATCAGATTCTGCTTGGTTGGTTAGTCCCACAAGCTTTGTGCCTCTTCTGCACTAGTGCACCTCGCAGGCAGATCACCAATGTAGACTGAAGAATTTGTGAGTGAGTTGGTGTTATGTTTAAACATTATGGGAGGCAAGGGATGTGGCTCAGTCAGTAAAGTATCCACCAAGTAAGCAAAATTACTTGAGTTTGGATCCACGGCAGCACCCACTTTAGAAAAGCTAGGCACAACCACATGCACCTGCAATCCCAGTGCAGGGAAGGCAGAGGCAGGGAGATCCCAATGTCTAACTAGTCAGGCAACCAAACCAATCAAGAAGCTCCAGATTCACTGAGATCCTCTTTCTCTATCACGTATGTGATAGAGAGGGATGGAGGGAGACAGCTAGTATCACACACATACACACACACATGTACACACATGCTCATACACAAACAGTTTTGAAAAATTATTTTTGAACTTGATGTATTATCTGTCCTAAATAATGTCGTGAGTTGCTTTTAAGAAGAATGTGCCAGCAGTAGATGGCCCACAGAAAAGAAACTCAACAGAATCTTAGGACATTGTGTCATGAGGTCATGACAGGGCTTTTGCTGTTTTTCTTCTTTTTTATTTTAAACTTTTTAATTTTAACTTTATCTCCTCTCTTTTCTATTTACCCTACATGTCCTTTGCATATATATTATGGCTTCTGATTTTGTGTTTTTAATGGGATTCCTGAGTGAAAAACAAGGGATCTCTGTGTCTGTTCCTTGTGTCTTTTCATGGGTTCTTTTCCTTCTGTTTGTTTTGTCCTATTTCAGTTTGTTTTAGTTTTATCTTATGTTTTGTTTTATCATTAGTCTTTAAAGGCCTGTTTTTTTTATTTTTGTTATTTTTTGTTTGTTTGTTTGTTTTTCAAGACAGGATTTCTCTGCGTAACAGTCTTGGCTGTCCTGGACCTCGCTCAGAAGACCAGGCTGGCCTTGAACTCACAAAGATCCACCTGCCTCTGCCTCTCAAGTACTGGGATTAAAGGCTTGTGCAGCCACTGCCTGTTTTCCAATAAGACAAGAAGGGGTGGATCCAGATGGGAGAAGAAGCAGTGAGAAACTGGGAGGAGTAGAGGGAGGGGAAACTGCAATTAGGATATATTACATAAAAAAAAACCTATTTTCTTTTTTTGTATTGGAAAAAAAAGAAACTTCTGCCTCCTCCCCGCCTCCCATTTCCCTCCCCCTCCTCCCCCCTCTCCCCACTTCTTCCCCTCCCTCTCCAGCCAAAACCCTATTTTCAATAAAAGAAAACAATTACCCAGAAGCAAATACTACAAACATCTGTCTATGGTCCCTTTTATCTTCTTAAGCATATGTTCTAAGCCTTTAATACTCATCCATAAAATTTTTCTTTTTTTATAGCTGAATCTAATCTTTTGCAAAGGATAACAGATTTTCCAGGGGCATAATTTCCTATGACAGGAAAATTGTCAATTATGGAACTTAATGAACTTCCATAAAATTATTGAACATAAAAAAGAAGAATACAATTTTTTTTAACTGTCAGGCATAATGTAAGTTTCTATTTGATCTAATTTTAAATTTACTTTAAATATAATGTTTTTTATGTGGTTTTCTGTTTGAAGTATCCGTTGCTGAAAGTAGGATGGTAAAGTCACTTACTAGAACTGTTTTTGTTTCTCTCTCCCTCTAGATTTATTGATGTCTACTATATGTATGTAGAAGCTCTGGGAATATGAGATATGCATTTATGACTTAAAGTTTTGTTATGTTGACCCCACTTACATAGTGGCATTGTCTCTCTTTGTTTGTCTGTCTGCCTGCTCGTCTGTCTGTCTATTTGTCTCTCTGTCTCTCTCTCTGTGTCTTTCTCATATATATACACACACATGTATGTATATAATATATATTAACTTAAAATCTATTTTATTTCTAAATAGTTCTGCTTTCTTTTTGCTTTCATTTGTAAAGACTATCTTTTTCCATCCATCCATTTCAATCTATTCATGTCTAATTTGGTGAAGTGAGTTCCTTGTAGGTAGCATATACTTGAATCTTATTTTGCTTATTCAGCCATGTATTTTTCAAAATTGTTACTATGTAGCATTTGTTTTCATATATAGTGCACAATATTCTTTTTTTTGATGCATATTTGGGATGTCAAATGATCAAACCAGAGCAACTAACACTATATTTTTAGATTCATCTTTTCAAATATAATTTTTTTTATGTTCTAAAAGTCTTCAAACTATTCTCTAATTGTGTATTTCAATTGGCTAATTTAACCTGCTTAAATTCAAACTATTAACTCCTAAAGTATTGGTATTTCTATGTTGTTTACTTCCTGGTTCTTTTGTAGATATTTTATTTTTCCAATATTAGAGTCACTCTTTCAAAATTTATGAAAACTTATAAATTCATTTTAGATTTTGAAACAGTTTTTCTGTGTCGATCCTTATGATCAGATGGTTTTTCTTCTTCACTTTTTTGTATGCATAGATATGTTAGTTGATTTTGAAGTTTTGAGCTGGCCTGTCCTATGTAGAATAAAGTCCACATTATCTCACTTATTAATTTTGTATAAAATTGATATGATTTATATCATTTCCTTGTGACTTTAAACAAATAATATCAAGTCATATAGTTCAAATTGTTTGTATTATCATTGTCTTGTTTTAGTATCAGGAAAAATCTACCTTTATGAAGTGAATTGAGAAATATTCATCTTCTGTCTTGTGGCAAACTATAAAAAATTTGTGTGGACACTTTTAAGGGTAGGCTCCATATCTAGGAGTAGATGGCCAACACACACACACACACACACAAAAAAACAACTCAGTGGCATCTTTGCAGGTTCTTGGTCTCATGATATTTTATCAGGACATATTTTTTTTAACTTAAAGGTACTTTGCATATGTATTATGGCTTCTGGCTTTGTGTTTTCATGGGATTCCTGTATGTATGAATGTATGTATGTTGTGCCTATGTCTCTGTGTCTATATATGTTTCTTGTGCTTCTTCTTTGGCTCTTTTTTTTCCATTTGTTATTTTGTCCTATTTGGCTTGTATTTGTTTTAACTTTTATTTCATTTTATTATTGTTCTTTACACGCCTGTTTGTTTTCTAAGGAGAGACAGAAAGGGTATGGTTTTGCCTGAGAGAAGAGATGGGAAGGATCTCGGAGGAGTTGGGGAAGTGAAAATCATAATCAATATATTTAATGAAAAAATCCATTTTCAATAAAAGTAGAAGAGAAAGTTTTAAAATTAAAATTTATATTGATTTTTTTAGATACTTGGTAGTATTTATCAATAAAAACATTTGTATGTATATATTTTTGAGAACTATTCTTCAATTTTAGATTATTAAATTAAAAGTAGCATATCACAAAATACATCTATAAAGTTATATACCTTAAAATAGTTGGTTTTATTGTTGCTGTCATCGAAATACCTAAACTGAACCAACATGAGAGGGTCACAGTTCATTTTGGATGAAGTTAAAAGAGAATACAGTTCATTATGTGAGGAATACATGGCAGCTGAAGAGTGACCTTGCTGGTCTTTTGCATCAAAAGTCAGAAATCAGAGAGAGATGAATGCTGATGCTCAGCTTGCCTTGCTCTTTTTATTCAGCACAGTATCCAGCCAATGGGCTGTTTCCATCCATCTCTCTGCCTCAGTTAAACCTCACTGAAAACACTCTCATCTAAAACACCTAGAAGTGCATCGCCTAGGTTCCTCAGTCCAGTTTTACTCACAGTCATGATTACTACCACCTACATTAAGTAGGTTTAATTCCATTTATGAATTTAGGGAACCACTGTTTTCCTGGGAAAACAGGAGCTAAGGAAACTCCCAGGAAACCACAAGGATGACCCCAGCTAAGAATCTAGTGGAGAGGGTAAAGATCGAAACAGATAATTCTCAACAGATGAATCTCTAATGACTGAAAGACACTTAAGGAACTGCTCAACATCCTTAGCCATCAGGGAAATGAAAATCAAAATGACTCTGAGATAATACCATCTTACACCAGTCAGAATGGCTAAGATCAAAAACACTGATGGCAGCATATGTTGGAGAGGATGTGGGGTAAGGAGAACACTACTCCATTGCTGGAGGGAGTGCAAACTTGTACAGCCACTTTGGACATCAGTATGGCATTTATCAGAAAATTTGGAATCAACCTTCCTCAAGACCCAGCAATATCACTGCTGGGTATATACCCAAAAGATGCAGATCCATACCACAAGGTCATCTATTCAATTATGTTCATAGCAGCATTATTTGTAATAGCTAGAACCTGGAAACATCCTTGATGCCCCTCAACTGAAGAATAGACAAAGAAAATGTGATACTTTCACAAAATGTAGTACTACTCAGCTGTCACTAGGTTATAATGACATTTCATTGCCCATGTAGGAATCAAGTACCAATCATCACTCAAACTACCAATTATTTTTTTTCCTATGGATTTAACAAGTTTGTACATTATAAGCTGGATGATGCAGTCCATTATGCTTTGTGACTAGATTCTGTACCATGCCAGTATATTGTTTTTATGGCTGAAAAGTGCTCTATTATATGGATATATTACATCTATTTCCTTAGTCAGTAGTAAATGTATAGATGGTTTTCTACTTTTCAGCTACTGTGAATAATGTCGTTGAAAATATTCATGTACAAGTTATTTTGTTAATATATCTGTCAATTCTCTTGGATATATATCTAGGGATAGCATTTCTGGGTAGCACAATAACTGTGTTCTTGACCATTTGAGAAACAATAAAGTAGTTTTCAAAATGACCACACTAATTTCATTGCCTTCCAGTACATGCAAATTACATAGATTTCAATTTCTTCAATCCTTGTCAGCAGTTGGTTTTGTCCATCTTGTTTAGTTCGATCATCCTGATTGGAATGCGATATTAAAGTATCACATTACACCTCTCATTAACATTTTCCTAATGACTAACGATGCTGAGACTATTTTAATGACTGTATAGCTAAGCATAACTTGAATTTACATATTAACTTGATTAACAACATATAAATTTATGAAAAAATCATATGGATATTTGGAAAGAGTTATGTACCTAAGCATTCCAATTTTATAGCATTATAAAGCTTTCCAAGCCCTGAGCACATAATTACTTTGTAGATGATTTAAGTTAAAGTCAGGATTGCTGGGCTTTCTTTACCTGACTAATATACTGGTGAGAAGTCATGAAGGTTGGTGGCTTCCTTCTTCTGCCAGTAAGAATTATATTTCATAGACCACCTGTTTTGGATTAAAGAAGTTCTTTCTACAAATTGATTCTTGATTACAATTACTTACAAAGCTTGAACGGGTTGTTAAACCTTTTTAACATGACTTTTCATATGATAATAAAGTTTTTTCTTTTATTCTAATGTGAGATGTTACATTGACTTATTTTCATAGCTTAATATGATCTTCTATTCCATTTCTCAAGTAATACCACATGTATTATACCTTGTAAATGGTGATGAGTTATTTTATTAGCATATTTGATGAGAAAGTTTTTGTTGATTTTTATCTGGATTTATGATGGGCACTGACCTGTTTCTTTTACTTTGTTGGCTGTGACATTTTATTATATTACATATATTATATTATAATTAAGCAGCCTTCACAGAGTGAGTTGGAAAATGTTCCTCCTATTATATATTATTAGTTAAGAATGTTATTTCTTTTTAAATATTTGCAGAAACATTCAATTTAAAACATTTAAATCTAAGCTTTTGTGTGCATGTTATTTTATAACTTCTTACGTTATTATTATTATTTCCTACTAATTCATTAACTTTTTATAATTTTTATTTTCTAGAACTTTTCCCCACTTTATCTGTTTTTGTTTTTTTTCTAAATTTTTACTGTAGTTTTTCATAGTGTCTTATTTTTCCAAGGGTTGTAGCAATGTTGTGTTCATGCTAGATACTTAATTATCTAATTATATAACTATATAATTATAGTTAATATAATTACACCTTTTCTTTTTGTCTTATCTACTGAAAGTATCATCAGTTTTATTCATCTATCTTTTCTAAGAAACAACTTAAGTTTAATTGTTTCTTGTTATTGTTTTTATTTCATTTATTTCTGTGGGATTTTTCTAGTCTTTTATTATTTTTGTTTCTTATGTGTTTTATATGCTCTTAGTTTTCTAGTTTCTGAATTCAAATTATCGAACTGACATCCCAACATCCTTTATTTTGGTGTTAGGAGGGCTTAAAGTCAGGCCAGGAATAGACTAGCCATACAGTCTAACAAGAAGTTGCCACTTTAGCCTTCTGATCAATGTAGACATTTACAGATGTGTATTTCTAATTACAGTTAACTGAATCTGAGAAGATTTGCTTTGTTCCTTTATCTTTCACTAATATTGGAAAGCTTTTAATTTGCACTGTGATTTCCTTTTGAGCCACTGAAAGTTTTAGGAGTATGTTTTAATAATCTTTCACTTACTTGTTTCATCTAATCCTGAAAAGAAGGTATTGAAATGTTTGACTATTATGCTATGATGTCTACTTCTCTCTTCATTTTGATTAGTTTTGATTTCACATATGTTAGAAGTCTGTTGTTATGGTTGTAGTTATATTGCCTTGATAGATTTTTTTTTTAAAAAAAGATAAATTATCTTGTACCCCAGGATGTCTGGAAACATGTTTTTTATTGTGTTACTGCTGTTGTTTTATTTTGCTTTGTTTTGTTATTGAAAATTCAACCTGTGGCCCCAGACATGCTAGGCAAGCATTTTACTAATAATCTTTATTTCCAGACCATATGTTCTCACAATTTTCTCTTCTTCTGTACTGGAAAAAATAGATTAGAGTCACTTGTTTCAAGTAGCAGAGTTCTCTAAGTAAATATCATATTATAGGTCGGCTACAACTGTGCTGAACTGTGTTCTCTCAGCACTCACAAAAGCATACCAGCATGGTAAGTGACCAGAGCACTAGAGGTGAGACGGGCAAACTCTTGAGACCAGATCTTTCTGCTGACTTGAAAAATCCTATGAATTTGCCTCAACATGTCCTTTGAAGCCTATTGTCATTCTATACACATATCATGATGTGAAGTACTTAGTAATCCCTGAACTGTTCTCCACTTTTGAGCACTTCTTTGTCAATACTTTAGTGTGTAACAATCAATGATGATCCAAGTGACTCTAATTGCATTAAGACTTTTATATAAATACATTTTTAAAAAATCTTAGGAGTTTTTTCTAAGAATTTTATCTTTGTCATTTTATTTGTACTTTAGAGTTAAATAAAATGTATCATACGGTTTATTGTCTCATTGTCCATATCAATAACTTGTAGTCACTAAGCAATTGGGAAAAAATTTCACTGTTTTTGAAATAGAAGAAATATGCTCTGGAAAATGTTGAGTACTGGGCTGGAGAGATGGCTCAGAGGTTAAGAGTATTGCCTGCTCTTTCAAAGGTCCTGAGTTCAATTCCCAGCAACCACATGGTGGCTTACAACCATCTGTAATGAGGTTTGCTGCCCTCTTCTGGCCTGCAGATATACACACAGACAGAATATTGTATACATAATAAATAAATTTTTTTTTAAAAAAAAAGAGGGCTGGAGAGATGGCTCAGCGGTTAAAAGCACTGACTGCTCTTCCAAAGGTCCTGAGTTCAATTCCCAGCAACCACATTGTGGCTCACAGCCATCTGTAGTGAGATCTGGTGCCCTCTTCTGGTCTGCAGACATACATGCAGACAGAATATTGTATACATAATAAATGAATTTTGAAAAAATAAAAAGAAAATGTTGCGTGCTTTCAATTACACTGTAAGCTTTATGTCTTTTTAGAGAAACTAGTTGGCCACCATTTATTGTTGATACAAAAAAAATCAGTCACTTCTTTGCTGTATTTGAATTAGTGAGTAAAGCCTGTAAACTCTGCTTTCTGTGGTAATCAGTCATTGGCTTGCTCATTTTACAATTTCACTTGAGCTATGGTATCTTCTTAAGGAGAACACAAGAACAAGGCATGGTTCCTGCTCTCAGAAGGTTATTTAGAGGTGTAACACTAAGACATATAAAATACAGTATACAATAATGTTAACACCACATGAGCTATTATGCACTGTGACACAATATTAAACACGAAGGGAGTCTCCAAATGATTCTAAGTCATGGAAGTTCAAAGGAGCACAAAGATTAATGCTACTTCCTGAACTTGATATAAATTGTGCCTTGAAGGGGAAAGAAACAATAAGCATATATTTACATATGAATTACTGTGTGCTAGGAGCCTTCTTCACTATTTCTATATTAGCTCATTTAACCACCATAAGTACTCTAAGAAATACAGTTTGGGGAACTAGTTTAAGGGCTTACAGACAGCAAGAGGCAGAACAAATTTTAAGTTGTGTTTTAAAAATGTACTCTGTCATGTTACCCATTATAAGCCTGGAGAAGTGCATTAACAAAGACACAGTAAGGAATATAGATCCTAAAGTGTAGTGAATTGACTAAAAAGGTGTCTGAGTTGGACAAAAAGCTAAAATGCATGTGGTTGCACTGTTCCTTCTTTTGCAATAAGGACTGACCTTTGGTAACTACAGTTAATCTCGCCCGATTCAATAAGCAGGCTTGAATTTGGCACGCCATTATTTTCTATCCATTTTTTCTAGATGTAATTGTGTGTGTGTGTGTGTGTGTGTGTGTGTGTGTGGGGAAAGGGGTTAAGAGAGACCTGTTTACATGTAAAGCAAGTATCTGTTCCCATGGTATACTTGGGCTTTACAATACAGGTACATAAAGGATTAGTTGCTGACAAAACCTTTGGTTTGGATTAGTGCCACTAAGGTCGTAATATGTAGTAGGTTAACACTGGATCTCTGTTTGCCTTGACTTCTTGGATAAATCTTAGAAATAAGCCTCAATCATGAGAGTGAAGGTGTCTGGGTAATAAATTCACAATAAAGAGACAACAGCAAGAATAGTAGTGTTTTATGTACTAACTATGGGCAAGATGGATTGGATAACAGAAGAACAATTCTACAGGTTAGCTTTGCTAGGATTGTTTTTCTCTCTCAACAGTAAAGCTGTCTGTTCTCAAAGACTGTTAAGTTCATTGTATTTCTTTTTCTCTTTAGCTGCTCATTTTTCCCACCAGCCTGCTTCAGGGGTCTAATAGTCAGCTGAAGATACGTGTCATCAATCTGCCTTACGACATTTTACCTCTTTAGAATTTTTAGGAGGCCTCAGCGCATCTAAATACAGTATGCAAAATTTTATTTTTCAGTGAACTGTTTCAAACTTCAGGCTATAACAAAAAATTTATAGAGAAGATATGAGCAATTTCACAGAGGAACTTCCCTTTTCATTGCGTGATTGAAGATATTCAAGTTGCTTCACACTATAAGCTTACATTTAAGACAATAATCTGCACAAAATTCCATGCTGGATATGTTAATAAAAAAACTTCCCTAGTTTGTTTTATCTTTCATTTTTCTTTTATCAGAAAATCCAAGAAGCATAATTCCTTCTACAATTCTATTTCTCTTCATGATTCTTGCTCCATCTTTTCCAGTTGCTGATGGAGTCTTCTACAATTTCCTTGATGTATCCTAACAGCTGTAAGCACTTAACAACTAATCAGCTCAATTCAGCTCACCTGTGTGAGTGATCCTTGACAGCTCCATCTGCTTCGAGTCAGCCTTTTTTATTTTCACTCCCCCCCCCACATAAAAGACTTAAAAGTTAAAGGGAGAAGAACTAATGAACCTGCAAGACTATTTTCAGTTACTTGAGTGTGGTTCAAGGTACAGAATATTTTTAAAAGATCAATTTATTTAAAGACATATTTCTAGCAACAAATGGCTACCATATAATTGGAAAGAAATGCAGTTGACAACAAACATTGCACAAACAACCAGAAAGTTAAGTACAGATTCCAAAGGAGACCGAGGGATTACTAGTTAAAGTAAAAATAAAAATTTTAGCTGTAAACCTTTTTAAAAAAAGTATCCACCACAGGTGAAAGCCATTTTCTATGGCAGCCATCACCATAAGATTGAAGGAACCTTTAGGAAGGGCAGATCTTATCACCATGAAGTTAACAGTATTGAGCACGGATACGGAATTCAAGAAAATTAGAGAGAAACAAAATATATTTATTCTAAAGGTAAATAAGGCTACTCAAAAAACTAGGTAATAGGTGGCTAGTGCATAAAACAGAAAGAATTGCCTCTACTCTTATTAGATCTTTTAATATCAACCCATACTGCTTCGATATAGAAAGTGACACCTGACAGAATTATCAAAAACTTTATCCAGTGAATATTTTCCCCAAAGAATGGCAAATCGCTAATAAGCATCAAATTATTTTGTATGTAGCAATCTCTACCTTAAAGGAATCTATTTTTAAAACACTTTTACAATTGACATTTTCAGCCAGCGTCAACTTCCCAACCCTTTACTCATCTCCCTTTATAATAATGCTATATAAGTGAGCCAAATTGTTAGCTCAGTAACATCAAAGAAGTCCTTGGGTCCCTTCCCTAGAGTTAGGAAGACTCTGAGGTCTGGTTCAATATAAGGTCCAGGTGCTCCCCATTAAATATCAGGGCCTGAAATGGCACAAGGTTAATACTGCCTCTACCTAAGAAGGCAAAGGGATCTCTAAACGTTGGACAGTTCTTACATTCAAGGAATGCACTCTTAGGAAAACACATTGGATGATTTTCAAAGAATTATTAGATACCAGAAGTGGAGAAGTCACTTTCTTCGTTATATAGCTGGGAAAACTGAGGTAAAGAGTGGCAGATACGACTGCCAGCATCGTGCCCGGTAGTTCACCTGAGAAAGTGTGAAATCTGCCTTACGTTTTGGCTGTTAAAATGATGTGTGGACTGTATGAGAGGTGCCTTGTTGTGTCAGAAAAGGCCCCTCAGATGAATGTTATGTTCAGACACACTAACTTTGAGCAAAACTCAGCACCTCTTTAACTTTGGTATACTTCTGGAACATTTGATTTTCAAAAGCATGAATAGTGAAACCCTCCTTTTCCTTAGTATCCTTATTAACTCTACAAACGGCAGTGTTCTTTCCTTAGCAACATATCTTAAATCGTCCCACTATTCACTTAAATAGAAAACCATCTAGCCATTTTAGGGCATTTTTAAGGTGGTAGTTTTTTAGATTGTTTTTAAGAGAATTCTATGCATGCAATTTTTTTCATAGGTATTTTTGTTGTTTGTGTAAAACAGTGTCTCTATGTAGCCCATCCTGGTCCTGAAATCCAGAACATCTTGTCTCAGTCTCCTAAATCTACATTATAGGTGTTATAGGCACACACAAGTGCATACTGACTTTGGAGAGTTTTACTAAAGAGTTTGGAATATAATTGTTAAAAGTGGATAGAAATAAAGGATTTCTATGGGGAATAAAGCACTGGAGCTATAAAGCTATGATATTACAGCCAGAAGATCCTGAGATGGATAGTCTTGCTTGAATAATCAATACGTAAGTTATTTACAATATATTTTCACTTCCCTGAGCTGTAAAATAGTAACTGTTTCAGAGGACTCTTTCAGGATTATTGGAGATTACATGTACCAATTTGCTTAATAAATTATCCAAAACAGTAAAAATATAAAACACTATATTAATTCACATCTTTTTTAAAATGATTATTTTGAATAATTCAAAAGAACACAGAGAGAAATGTATTGTTCTTGATCATCTGGTCTGAGAAGGAGTCAAGTTTGTGTGCAGAGCCTCCTCATTCATTTCCCGGCTGCCCAGACCTGAAATACACACCCGAAATAATCAACACAGAAACTATATTAATTACAACACTGCTTGGCCAATGACTTAGACATGTTCCTTGTTGACTCTTATATCTTGAATTAACCCATTTTCATTATTTTATATTTTACCACGAGGCTTGTAGTTTACCAGTAAGGTTCCCCGTATGTCTCCTTCAGTGGCTACATCATGGTGTCTCTATGACTCCACCTTACTTTGCCCTGCTGTAGGCCAAAGCAGCTTTATTCATTAACCAATAAACACAGCACATGTACAGAAGGACTTCCGATGCAACGCGCTTTAGAAAAGAGCAGACTTTGGCCAATTGGACTGCTTGCAAATGACACATGTTGTGCCGGGTTTGGGCTTAGTTATTAAAAGTTTAAGTGTTAGGACCGAAATTGCATCCCTAAAACTGAAGTGTAAAAACTGGGTGTGACAACATATGCCTTTAATCCCAAAGCTGGAGAGATGGAACCAGGAGGAACCTCAGGCCTCAGTGATGAGCCAGTTTAACCTAATTGGAAGCTTCAAGTGCAGTGAGAGGCATTGCAGGTTAACTTCTCACCTCCATAATGGCATGCACACATGCATGTGCAACTGTGCATACTAATAGGCATACATACCCACACATACCAAGGTCTATGTTCTCATCTAGAATCTAAATGAGCTTACTTAACTATAAATATGCATTCGAGTAGATTATGTTTACATTTTTACAAATAAAACCATTTTCTTCATCTTTGACCTGAAGCAATATTTTTTGTGACATTGAATTTGTATGTCTATTGACATACATTAATTCCCATGATCATCCTCATCTCTGTAGCAGAACACACACATATACATGTAATGAATGAATATGGCTTTTTTCATTAGGCAATAAATGTTCTGGCATATGTTCCTATCACTTTACAGAGATAATGCTGACTTTATCTGATCACTCAAACAATACTGAAATACTTTTTTAACCTGGAATCTTGTTTTTCATGTAAATAGCTATTGTTTTATGATATCCAAGAGCTTGTTGGGTGTATCCAAGACTGCGTGTGAAAATAAGTATTATGTCTGAATTTTGTAGGTGAGAGGCAGGATGCATGTGAGAGGGGTACATCACTGTGGGAAAGTTTTAAGCATATGTTAATTAAATGGAAGTGAGAATTTCTTTTGAAATTTCAGGCATATTAGGCCAGCTAACACCTAGCCTGCTGGAAGGTCATACTTAAATGTGATCACCGTGCATTCAGTGCTAGCCCTCTTCTATATCCCATGAAAATGTCCTTGGTAATGACCTCTGTATTCAAAGTAGCTACTTTCAACTTCTTTATAGCTATTTAAATATTCAACACTAATATAAATAGTTTTTTATATTACTGTAAAACAAAAGAGAGATTTCAAACAATGTGACAGACAAGAATTAAAGATTAAAACTAGAGTAAAGCAGTGACCATATACTTTTATAGACACAAAAACAGACTGACATTATGATCACACTTCTTATTGTTCTATATGTAGCCAACTATTTTGGCTAACAAAGAATATTAGACAATTACTCTTCCAACAACAGCTCTGTTTGTTTAACGGTGATGAATAAAATGCCGCACTTGTCCCAGAAATGTTTAACAGGCAAGATATACTCACACTGTTCTTTATTTTGTCACTATACAAGGCACAGTCTATTCCAAAGGGCAAAGTTGCTCTTTGTCTTGTGAACTATGAGGTGACCACCTTCCTTCTTGGCACTTTGTAGGGAGGACCAAATTTCTCCGTATATGGCACTAAGACTTCTTTGAAGAACTGGAAGAGTGATGATCCTTGAGTTGGACAGAATGATAAATTAGCTTACGCATTTATTGAGAACACTTATCCATGGCAAACATTGATGTAAGACACAGAAACTATCAAAACAGAAACTTTTCTTAATGGATTCTTTCCTGCTTGCTCTAAATTAGTCAAGTATTTTATTGACTAGAACTTACTTGGTTATGAGTTCTCAGAGAGCTGTATCTATATGGAATTTTTACTTTGTAGTATCACCATCTAACAAGTGGACACTCAGTAGATTCTTAGTGAAGGAAGGAGGTAATAAAGAATGTGCTTGAAACACATAAATAGAGGTGAGGCTAAAGCCTATGCCGTGTACTTTCTAGAGACATCTGAAAACTTAAGGAGAGAAAGCATCATGCTTCACCATTTTGAAGAGGAGAATAGTAGGAGCATATTAGGACCATATTAGAAGAAAAGAGTGTTTAAGATAATGTACTTTAGGTCTTTCCTGAGGCCAAAAAATAAATGGTTTCTTTTTTATTCTCTTGCTTTTCTTTTATTGCATTGTAAGCTATTCAGCTCAACTTAACCTACACAAAAGTCTACATGAAGCAATTACTCAATTGTAAGCAATACCTGAATAATTACAGTAAATGAAGCAGAACATTATAATATTAACAATGTTCAGTGCCCCAAATTTCAATTTTACTGAATGACACATAAAAACAAAAGCTGCAAGGCCATCAGTAGTAGGTAATTAGTCTACATGTACATTTCTAGGACATATGACAATATTCCAATTCCTTTATTCAAAAAAATTATTGCAAAAAATTAAAAATAAAATTTATTGCAAATATAGCACCATATTTGCTTTTTCTTATTTGGTAAAATTGTTTCAGGCAGGAATTATATCATTTTAATTTTAAGATATGTTTCAATTGAAATAGAATTATATCAGTTTCTCACCTCTTTCCTCCCTTTATCTCCTGCCTCAAATCTCACTCATCTACCCTGATCTCCACATCCCAAAGTTGATAACATCCTTTTCTTTCAGTATTATCACTACACACATATAAATATAACACGCTGAGAGAATTTTTGTTGTTTGTGTGTATATAGTTTCAGGGCTGACCATTCTGCACTGGACAGTCTATAAGGAGGCTCACACTTGGGAGAGGCTAATTCTACTCCCAGCCATCCTTAATTGTCTATAATTCTTTCTCTAGGGTTAGAACCTGGGAAATATTTCTTCTTCTACACTAACATTGATACTGCCATTTTCTCTGGTCTTGTTTATGTGGCTATTTCTATGAGACACTTTGTCACAGTAGACAACTTCATGGTCTTCTGATTCCTAAAATCCCTCCAAACACTCTTTTGCAATGTTTCCTACGTCATGGATATAGTAAATGTGAGATTGATGTACCCATTGCAGCCAGATTCTTCCCGAATCTGTTGATTTTACATTATGTCCAGTAATGATTTTCTCTGATGGTCTCCAACTGCTGTAAAAAGTCTTTGATGAGCGATGGTAGCTACACCTAAACAAACTCTCTGCCTAAGTTATCTTACAAAAAATGGGGTTAGTAATTATTTCATAAAACTATTGGAGGAAATACATGAAGAGAAATACATAAACATCTTAGAACAATGTTTGGCTCACTGAAAGCATTGGTGTCTATTAATAGCAAATATATTTAAACTGATATTGCAACAATATGGCACATACACCATTGGAGAAGAGACTGTTGGGCTCTGAAGATGGGTCTGGAATTCACCTTCCAGAGGATGTTCAGCACTGTACCCTGATAATTATTTTCTCTGAAAGTAATTTGAAAATTGTCTGTATTTATTTCATTTTGAGTAACATCAGACAGAGAACATTACCCTTATTAGAAATGTGACATAGATTTCTAATGTATGTCACACTCAGTGGTGATGCACACCTTCAATCCCAGCACTTAAGCAGCAGAGGCAGGTGGATCTCTATGAGTTCAAGACAAGCCTGGTCTACATAGTGAGTTTTAGGATATGCTCCAAAGATACAGAGAAACTCTGTCTTAAAAAAAAAAGAAAGAAAAGAAAAGAAAAGGAAGGAAGAAAGAAAGAAAGAGAGAGAGAGAAAGAAAGAAAACCTGTGGTATATTCAATTGTCTTGAATAAACCATAGAATAAGATCTAGAGTGCATATTTTCTGTTTGATGTCAATGGGCAAAAGAAAACTATCCATTTCTAATCAGGAAAAATGTGAATGCCTCATTTTCTGGATTAAAAATTTTTTTTGAACAAATTAATGCAAGAATAACTACTTATTTGGTAACAAAATAGAGTGATATCTAAAAAGAAGAGTCAAAGTATGACTGGAGGAAGCTCACTAGTGGAAAACCTTCTTGCCTTTTACAAGGTCCTGGGTTACATTCCCAGCTCCAGAACAGAAAAAGTAAGCAAAATTCAATCACGCAGGGGTTTGAGTATTGATTACAGTCAGGATTCAGCATAGCCCTTTGGAAATTTTACATGTTTTCAACCTCTCTGAGTTGGTCCTTTTCACTTTAGTACTCCAAACTTAAGGTGTACTTGGGGCTCAGAAATTGATTCAAGGGAGTAAAGCAAGTCAGAGAAATGCCGTTCTGAACATCAGTATATGTCCAGTATTTCAATAAGCTTTCGGGTGTGATAGAGATGCATCCCCAATGCAGTTCTGCACTGACCATGGCATTACTGCCAGAAGAAAAAGCAATCTTATAATGGTTAGTTTGGTTCTCTCTCTCTCTCTCTCTCTCTCTCTCTCTCTCTCTCTCTCTCTCTCTCTCTCTCTCTCTTTCTGGATAATTGTTTAGGGAACAGAATATAGATCTGTTTGTAGTCAGAAGTTGGGTTTCACATACAAAAATGTAATACTTAAAGAATAAAAATATGAAAATAGAGGGGCATAAATGAAGATTTGAGTAAGAGGCCAAATCTTCAGTCTCAGAACTTTCTTACTAAGTATATGAAGACCGACAGACATACAACAAGATCATTCTATGACCCACATACTGTCTTTGGTATCTTTATGCTTGTTTGTTTAAATTAAAGTCCACTCTATTGCAGTGATGGTCAAAGACCTGAAGCATCTACGATCTGTGATAGCATCTACGATAGAGGTATCAAAGCATAGGAAAATAGAGTGGGCTTCTCTTTGTCCCCGTATTAAATTGGGAAAAGCTTTAGGCTTTTAGTATTCAAATATGTGTTTAATATTTTCATTTCTAAATGTACCCTTGCAACTTTTCCTCTCTTCCTAATTTCTAAAAACTAATCTTCAGTAATACTAAGAAGAAGAGAAAAGACCTAGAATGCTTTCTACCATGTTTGATTGTGACTTAGTTACTGGCAACTCAGTAACAGTATGTAACTAAACTCTAACTTTCTCTACCACCTAATTTCCAGGGTTCTCTTATAAACCTTAAAGATTCTTCACAACATGTCTCCCACTCTGTTCATAACTTTTTTCTGCAGAGTTCTAAATCTTATCAACTATTGATTATTCAAATCTTTTCCCACATTTATAGATTTCTTCTGTATCTCCAGGTAAACTATTATTTTCATTCTAGGCAGCAAGATGTCTCTGTCATTTCTAGAGCTTTGGAAATTGCTTATTTCTTGTTTGCTTAGGTAATATTGTATCTTTCTGGAGTCTTTGATGGAGTTGAAGAATAGTTAGTTATAGTTATAGTTTTTCTTAGTTATGATAAAGATAAAATAGATGTAAATATTGTAATTCTTATTTGATAACTGTTTTGTTATATGTAATTTTACTATGTTAAAGTTAAAGCCTTCTTTTTTTTGTTTAAACAGAAAAAGGGGAAATGACCTTCCATTGAGGAAGGTCATTGGTTAATTAATAAAGAAACTGCTTGGCCTGATAAATTAGAACATAGGTGGGTGGAGTAAACAGAACAGAATGCTGGGAGGAAGTGAGGCAGATGCAATGAAGCAAGCTGCCAGGTCAGACATGCTGAATCTTTCCCGGTAAGACTGGTGCTACACAGATTACTAAATATGGATTAGGCAAGATGTGAGAATTAGCCATTAAGAGGCTAGAACTAATGGGCCAAGCAGTGCTTAAAAGAATACAGTTTCCGTGTAATTATTTTGGGGCATAAGCTAGCCTGGTGGCCAGGAGCCAGGTGGCAAGAACGCTGCCCGCTGCTCCCTACTACATACTTTTATTTTCACCATTGTTCTTTCAAAACAAAATATATTACATTGCAGTTTATAAGGCATTAAAGTTAGACTGCATTGCAGTGATTTATATTGCATTATATTTTCTTTTCATATAATTTATGCTAATCAGAAGACATGTTTTTTGTTTGTGATTTATTAAAAAAGATGTCTGCCTTTTGTTCATATTAGCCAATTTAAACCTTTCTTGTTAAACAACTCTTCAAACAAAAGGACTCAGAGTCAAGAGTTGTGGATGGAGTGTATCTTCAACCAGGTTCTGTGAAATTTGCAATTTCATGCTTTCTAGGAAGTGTGAAAATACTGAGAATGGTATTAGTACACTATATTAGATGCTTTGCAGGGACAGTAGACGGCAGCCTAGTAATGAGAAAATAAAATTCTTGTCTTGGGAGTCAGTGTCAGTGATCATGGACTATTTTCTTTTCAACTTTTTTTTATGAGAAAACATTACAAAAATCACATACCAAAACCAACCAGGCCCAAAGACTATACATTGTCTAACACTCCTGTACTCATAGAGAAATGAAAATGAAGGCAGAGGGATTTCCTTTCTGCAAGGTTATTCATTAAAAGACTCTTATATTTTTATGGGACTTGCTGTTTGTCTTTTATACCTTTTTTTAAAGGCGATTGCTAGCTATTTTTTAAAATAAAAGTTCAAGCCCTACTCACCAATTTAGTTCAAGATTGCCTTCTAAGTTTGCACTAGCTGATAACAGAATAAGTAAATATATACGAGATGTAAGTGTAAGAACTCTTGTTGCTCGCTAAATTTGTCCAGATGTTGAAGTGGGTAACAATGACAGAATTTCCCACTGTTTTACATGACTGTATAGACTTCAGGATTCTTGTTTTCAAGTGCATTGACTCTTTCTTCATTCTGTATCGACAGTGAACCATTTAAAATCAGAAGGTAAAAGCCTGACAGAAACTTTGTCTTAGAAGATGTTTTGCAGAAACCTCCTCCTTCCATGCACTGGCACTCTTCATCACATTTGGACTATGATCACAACTATTGATGCAAAAGGACATACACAATGGTGACTTTTGTTCAATGACTGCTCAACTGCACAAAGCATTTTATCCTTTTGTAGGGGACAGAAACAAATTTCCATCTCACACTGGAGAAAAAGCAACATTACAATAATGATAGGATAGCAATGGGACACGATAATAATACATGAAAATGTAAAAATGTGGAGTCAGAAAAAAAACTATTGCATTTCATAAAATTATGCCAAAAATATCTTGTTTTTGCAGTTCTAGAGCATAATGTTGTTATTTCAAGCTAATTTTCATTACCTCAAAACAATGCTTTAAAATACATATTTAAATTTGTCTAAGTTTTAAATAAAATCTCTTATTTGTCTTGTATTGAGATTGTAAGAGAAAACCAGAAACTCTGGTTCTATGGACTTGACAGCATACTTTTTAAGATTACATGTAACACATTAACACAGCTGTGCCCAATAACTACATTGTCTCTATTATTCTCCAATGATATGAAATTAAAATGAAATGGAAATGTTTATTCCACACAAATGGTAGGCAACACCGAGACCAGATAATAAAATGTATGGATTTGCTTTAAAGAATAAAGACTTTATTCATTCAGCTAAAATGAGAGGTAATTTGATGCTAAACTTGTGCAAATAGGCAGAGACAGCTGACCATACTGACAAGGCATTCAAATACACAGAGAATTATTTCAATCTTAGAATGTCCAGGTGCCATGAGAACTTAAGTTTTGAGTCACATGGTAAATTGACTGGGCCTCATTTGGTAAGTTATGCTTATGTGAAGACAGGCTTTCTTTACGGGACATTTTAGATAAGGCTATTTTAGGTTTTGTTTGCTTCTACATAGAAACAATGTATTTAGAGCTTGCTTATAATCTTCATACTAAAATTCTTTAGACTACCTGATGGTATTATTTCCCTACTAAAATATAGCTCTATCATCTCAATCCAACAGTTCTTTAACTTGTTTTGTCTAATTGATAATTTAAAGTAAATCAAATTATTGAAGGTTGTTAATTCTGAAACAGATAAGTACCTTGTCTCAACATGTGCACCTGACATCTATTTTGTTTGAAATAAGATACTTCTTCTTCAACAGACGCATGCCAATCAGCAGCACTGCGTAGGAAAATGCCATAAACTAACGACATAAGGATGACTTGCGGACATGGACTTGCAAATTGATCCTCAAGATGTTAGTGACTTCGGGAAATGAGGGAAGAAAAGGCCACCAATATGGTGAAACCAAGAATCTCAAGAATTCAGTGTTCTCAGTTTGCTCCCCAAATGCATCCACGCATTAAGATACCACTGTATAAAAGAAGTGCTGACACAACTGGTGCGGAGACTTAGAGAAGACAACACAGCTTGCTGTAGTCATTTTAGCACGCTAAGTTGTTATTGCTGCTGTTATTATGGAACGGAGGGCTTTGTACATATTAGGCAAGAACTCTACCACTGATCTGCTGCCAGCCCTCTTTCAGAGTACTGAAACTATAAGAATCAGTCATAAAGTATCCCTGGCAGTATCTTCGACAATTAAGAAGATTCAAAATTGTTGACTGTGAAGGACTGAGGGGTCGTTAGATGAAGGTTTGAGAGACTGACTCCGAAAAGCTGAACAACTTTTCAACTTTTACTGTATGTTTTCTCATTGGAAAAAAATGTACTCAAACTTCTTTCAGGTTGACACTGTGTGTTTTGTTGAGTGGAGCTTTCCAGAGTTCTGGGTCTTATTGAATACAGACTTTTCCTGGAACTGATCCCAGAGCAATGTTTCTCAACCTTCCTAACACTGCGACCTTTTACTACATTTCCTCAGGTTGTGGTGATCCCCAAACCTAAAATTATTTTCCTTGACACTTCAAAACTGCAATTTTTCTACTTTTATGAATCATATTGTAAATATATGATAGGAAGGATATCTGATATGTGACCCAAAGGGGCATGACCCACAGGTTGAGAACCACTGTCCCAGAACCTCAAGAATGTAAAAGCTAAAATAATCTCTGTTCATACCTTAGGAATGGCAGCTAGGTAACTGGGGTAAATGAGGATTAGATAGTGAAATTATTACTATGTTTTATTTTAAATGTGTAACTGAAGTGCATTTCTATGCTGAATTATTCTGTAAAATCACCCTTTTCCTACTTTCAGAAACAACGTGCAGAGCCACAATCCCTCTTCAGCTACCACTTTCTGTTCATCCTACTTGTCCTTAAATTTCAGTCCTACCTGCTTCCATGGGGATTCCAATCTTGACGTTTAGAAACGTAAATAGAATTATCCTCCATCCTTTAGCCCTTTTGTGGCAGTCTGGGGTCCTCTGTTCTACTTATGGGCGGCACTAATTCAACCAGCTCAATTCTATGAAGGTTACCTCACTGAAAGCTTATACCAACAAAAGGTCCTCCGCAGTTGGCTACAGTTTATCACTTGATGTGTTTCTTACCACATGCTGGTAGGTGGATGTCATCATCAGTACTTCATGCCAAATTAAAATCTGCTGTTTTCCATTTGGTAAACATTGATTTTCCTCTCCTTTCCCGACTTTGGCACCAAATACTGAAGAAGTACACTTGAATTTTCTCCGTTTTCTTTCAAACGGTTTTTCTTCCTTTGATTATGTAATAAATGGTACTATATATTAAGCCAAAAAGACAAAAGAAAATAAGAAAGAATTGCTGGTTTATTTTAAATTCCATTGTAGTAAACATCACTAAGGTGAAATAGCCTCAAGAAATCATAAGATCAAGAAGTTTGGTTCATATAACTTCAGTCATGACACATCTGGGATTGCAATTCCAGAAAATTTATAATGTTTCAAAAAAACATAGTGAGCCCCTCCCTATCAACCAAGAGTGAACATAGAGGATTATGCATTATGTATGACATATGAATCATGAATTTAGCCCTTAATTAGTTAAAAACAAGAAAAATTGGAAACATTTTTAGAATTATCAGGAAAAGTAAAAGTACAGGTATTGATTACAATTGGAATTCAGAATAAGAAGCAAGTGATTCTTCCATGTTTCATTATTTATTTGACTTTCCAGAAAATCAAATATGAAGTTGGCCATGCGGAAGCTCTGTAAGAATTGGTAGGTGGAAGTGATCGTAGCACATAAAGAGGAAAAAAAAAGTCTGAACCAAACCACAGCAGACAGAAAGTACAAAAACTACTTGCTAAACGTGAGAATAGTAGAAATATCTGCAGAAATAAAGTGCATTAAAACAAGTCACGTAGAATAAAAAGGCACTGGTTCATTCTGTATATGTTCAGCTCTTAACAATTTAATATATAACTTAAAGCAAATATTAAAATATTTTAGTAGAGTTGTAGTAATAAGTGCAGCTGTCATAGCAAAAAATTTACATAATTTTAAAAAGGCTAAAATTAATTTTGATTAAATGTTTAATTCACATTAGCAATTCTCAAAGAACATATTACAACCTTCCAGAAGAATTGCTTAGCACTGCTGAGTACATTGCAGAGATCTTTCTTCAGTTGGGTCAAAAGTCTGTATTTCTAACAGATCCTTCAGTAATAGTGAAGCTGCTGACCTGGGGTTACACCCAAGTGGAAGAGCATATCATTCAGAGGAAACAGTCTAACACAATAGTTGTGAGAATGAAATCAGCGTTCAATGTTAAAGGAACAATGGAGAACTCTGAGAGATGATAGGTACTTTTGTTACGTTGATTGTGATGATGGCATCAGAGGTACTTGCAGGTGTTTAAACTGCATCGAATAGTAAAGTTATATGTCTGTAGCTTAACAAATATATTTTGGAAATGGAGCAATGAGGCAGCCTCATTGTCCTAACTAAATTTAAGAAAAGGGCCTAAGATCAAGAATTATAGGCTCAATGTCCTTTGTTTATGGCTAGAAACCAAATATGCGTGAGTACATCCCATGTTCCTCTTTTTGGGTCTGGCTTACCTCACTCAGGATAGTGTTCTTTATTTCCATCCATTTGCCTGCAAACTTCAAGAAGTCCTTGTTTTTTACTGCTGAGTAGTACTCTAATATGTATATATTCCATACTTTCTTCATCCATTCTTCCATTGAAGGGCATCTAGGTTGTTTCCAGGTTCTGGCTATTACAAACAGTGCTGCTAAGAACATAGTAGAGCATATACTTTTGTTGTATGATAAGGCTTCTCTTGGGTATATTCCCAAGAGTGGTATTGCTGGGTCCAGGGGTAGGCATCCTCCTGAATATTAACCTTCATCAGGCAATGAAAGGAGACAGAGACAGAGACCCACATTGGAGCAGCAGACTGAAATCTCAAGGTCCAAATCAGAAGAAGAAGGAGAGAGAGCACGAGCAAGGAACTCAGGACCACGAGGGGTGCACCCACACACTGAGACAATGGGGATGTTCTATCGGGAACTCACCAAGGCCAGCTGACCTGGGCCTGAAAAAGCCTGGGATAAAACCGGTCTTGCTGAACATAGAGACAATGAGGACTACTGAGAACTCAAGAACAATGGCAATGGGTTTTTGATCCTAGTGCACGTATTGGCTTTGTGGGAGCCTAGGCAGTTTGGATGCTCACCTTACTAGACCTGGATGGAGGTGGGTGGTCCTTGGACTTCCCACAGGGCAGGGAACCCTGATGGCTCTTTGGGCTGACGAGGGAGGGGGACTTGATTGGGGGAGGGGGAGGGAAATGGGAGGTGGCATGAGGAAGAGACAGAAATCTTAAATAAATAATAGATAGATAGATAGATAGATAGATAGATAGATAGATAGATAGATAAAAGAAAAGAAAAGAAAAGGGCCTAAATCGGGAAATAAAGTCAGAGCTTGGTCAGAGTAGAAACCAAATGGGTTTGAAGCTCACTAAAAGGATTTGCATTTTGTCTAAAAGTAACAGTAATTTTATTTCTATTTTTACTGCTTCCTTGAGAGTAAATGGAAGGTGCAAGCAGAAATTACTTGGAAGGATGCTAAAGCAAAGAAGGCTTGCGAAAATGTAAAGGACTCATGCAGTAGTGCAAGTGGTAAGAAGTATTTGAATGTGGAGACAGCATAATTTTCTGATGTGAAAAAGTATAGTATTGAACAGCAGTGAAAACAATCAATGATGATGTCAACAGCTTTATTCAGAGCAAACAAAAAGATGTAGGTACCATCAGCTAAAATAAGGAAGGCTGTGGGCAGAGCAGATTCAGAAGTAGAGGAATGATAAGAGTTCAGTTTCAGTACTTACAATTTCAGATTGATAAACTGGTAGGAACTATTATAATCAGATCGTATTTTCCTTTATTATGTATCTATGAATAAATTATCTCAGTAGGATAAGACTTAATTCAATTCCCATGATAAAGAGTAGCGGTCCTACGAGTAAGACATTTTTACATTGTCCAGGTATGATCAACAATGTCCAGTATTGTGGTAGGTCCATATAAAGTACTTTACAAAGATTTGTTTTAAGCTCCCTTAGTGCTGCTCAGTTTAGCACATTTAATCAAGTAGCTTTGGGAGGAATAAGAGTTAGATTCTTTTAGCAATATTTTAAATATACAACCTCACTAATGATATTTTTGGTTCTCAATCTGAAAAATACCTTGATGCTTCAAGGATTCTCATTATCCTCAGTATAATACTGAAATAACTTTAATTTTCTAATTATTATGTCTTGAAACAGTATGTGTTCTACACTGGTAGAAATGCTGAAACAAGGAGAGATTTTGGAAAATTCTCTAAGCAGTTGTGTGAGAACTATATAGAGAAATAAAGGATTTGAATTCTGCCCAGAGTGTTGCTACTATTATCTCCCTGTACTTTTAGCCAAGTCATGACTTCTTTTTGGGTTATAGTTCTCTTACTTGTGAAACTAAAGTTTTGGTCTCGGTAACCCCTATTATATTTACCCACAGTAATTATACTTTGAACAATTTCAGTTTTTATAAGCAACTCAAAGCTGATCTTTTTGTTGTTTGTTTCTCCCACCTTCCCCATGGTCCTATTTATTTAAGCAACTGGTTAAATATGAAGTGTTTGACATCTACCATTGGAACCCAATATCTCACACTATTACAACTTCCATCAGAGAGAGAAGGTCAGATCAAAAACTCAATCAGGGAAGGAACCTAAAGGCAGGAACTGAAACACAAGTCATGGAGGAATGTTACTTACTGGCTTTCTCCCCATGGCTTGTTCAATTTGATTTCTTTCTTTTTTCTTGCTAATATTTTTTTTCTTTTATTTTATTTTTCTCCATTAACAGCTTCAACTGGGTGTGGGGCAACAGGACCATTCCCAGCACAACCATGGGTGTGGGGTTCCCCGCAGTCTCCCCAGGGCGATGGTTCCTGCAATGATCTCTAGGGGGAAATGGCTCCCCACAGATCCCCTCCCCCCTCCCATACAAAGGCAGGCAGCTATCACGTGGAGAGCACCAGTCAGAGTCATCCATGGTGTCAGACCCAAGGAGAAGGGACTGAGACAAGGA
Source organism: Microtus agrestis (assembly GCA_902806775.1). Classification (NCBI taxonomy): domain Eukaryota; kingdom Metazoa; phylum Chordata; class Mammalia; order Rodentia; family Cricetidae; genus Microtus; species Microtus agrestis. The sequence continues at coordinate 21,768 of CADCXT010003905.1, read as the reverse complement.
GAGACCCTCCTCTCGAGTGGTGAAGCAATCCACCTCTCCTGGGAACAGAGGGGTGCTCGATGACTCCTAGGTCGAGTGGGGACCAGGCCTTTTTCTTTCCCCTTACCCGTCCTAGGGTTCCCAGGGCCCTGCCTTAGGTTGGGGGATTATCCTGCCATAAGTCGCCCGTCCTTGGAGCTCCTCAAATAAAAGGCATCTAGCAGGATTAAAGTAAGCAGATCACAGGGCACCCTGTCTTAGGCCATGTGGAGAGCGCCCTCATACCTGTACCATGCCATGTTGAGCTGGTTTCTACAACCTCTGTATGGTGTGCTATTCAGGCGAGGATCCACACTAACTCCCGTCATTGGGCCCCTGCGTCTATCATTAATGAAAAGACTGTGAGGAGTTCCTCAAACAAGAGATATAATGATATAATTTTGGCACCAATAACTCCATCTCCAGACAAGAAGAATGGGCTTTTTCCCAACCCAGTATTCACCTTTTAGTCTGGCCTATGGTATGTCCTCCTTCCTAAGTGCCTACTCCACATAAAGTTACGTGTGCTGCCTGCCAAAAATTAGGGCAGTGTAAAAGGGATCAAAATCTAAACTTTTAACATATGCATTAAACCCAAACACTTTACAGCATGTGTCAAACTTTTCTCAACATCTATAAGCAGTTACAAATATCATTTGATCAATTTCAGTAGGAGTACAATGACATACATTGACGTTATCAAATACCACCAGTTCCAGTCTCTGAGCAACAGTGACAGGAACCCCCAGTTTTTCCCCTTCTTAAGTGAAGATAGGTTAATATTTTAATTAAAATGAGTTCTGTGTCCCAAAGTTTAAAGCCGTCTGATGTTTAGTCTGCAACTCAGCTCCAAAGCAGACTAGAGTTCAAGCTGCAGAAGCAGTTTAGCTTTTGTGCTCCAGGACAGGTGGGGGAACCTGGGTGAGGCGAGTTGGATTCAGCTACATGAAGCACATCCTGGCACTTATGTCCGCCGGGTCTCCCTGGACTCTGGAGGCAGGATGACCCTCTGCAGAGTGGTGTAGGTGGTTTTGTTAGCAGGCACTCCTTTCCTTGGGGGCAGGGGAGACCGGACCAAGGACCTCTCCTCAATCATCTCTGGAAGTCTGGCACTCCTCTGTGTCCGCAGCCTCGACATCACGTCCAGGATTCATTTTCTTTCTGTGAAAAAAGCACAAACACGTCCTCGACCCCAAATATATATACAGGTCGGGTTTTTTCATAATGCATTGCAAGGGCTTTTTCACCTTGTCTTATCAAAGGTAAGCTTGGTGTCATCAAGCCAGATCCGTTTGCATCAGGATCTGCTGGAAACTTTTATGAGTTGCTTTGAAGGAGCCTTGTTATGCTCTATAATTTTTATTATTGTTAGCCATATATGCAGTTCCTCCATTGGAAGAGCCATTTGTAAAATTTAGCATAAAATCCTTTAAGGGATTTTTTGCTATAACATTAGCAAGATACAGGTGCATAAATAGTAGCAGTGATCTGGGAAAAGACCATTGTTTTTGGCCTTTGAATTTAGCAAAGGCAATTGTCCAGGAATCAATCTTAAAATTATCAATGAATCTACTGTTTAGTATAAGAAACATTGATCATAGTCAATATTTTGTTAAACCATTATCCAGATTCTCTCCTGTCCTTTTATATCAGGCAGGCTACTGGATTAAATTAAGAGTTTAATATCTTAACTAGCAAAACTGAGAAGATTTAGCCATAAGCAGCATGTTTTATAAAGCTGTTGTATAATAAGTTTTACATCTAATATACACACTTGCCATAGCTGAATTATGATTAATATACTGTATTTGTTGATTATTGTATACTTTATCTGTGGATTTATACTTTACCTGCTTGAGTACCTGTTAGGCAGCTGTTTTAAGCTCTCTATTGGAAACTGTTTTTTTGTAAGAATTTTACCTAGCAGCTCAAGGTCTCCCATAAGAATATTATCACTAGAGGTTTAACCATTGGACATCCAAACAAAAGTTTGTAAGCTATCCTCTTTTTTTTGGTTTTTTTTTTTATATTGGAAAAAAATAAATTTCTGCCTCCTCCCCGCCTCCCATTTCACTCCCCCCACCCCCACTCCTCCCCCCTCCCCCTCCTCCCCCTCCATATCCAGACTGAAGAGCAGTCAGGCTTCCCTGCCCTGTGGAAAGTTCAAAGTCCTCCCCCCTCAATCCTGGTCTAGAAAGGTGATCATCCAAACTGGCTAGGCTCCCACAAAGCCAGGACATGAAGTAGGATCAAAACCCGGTGCCATTGTTCTTGCCTTGTCAGCAGCCCTCATTGTCCGCCAAATTCAAGGAGTCCGGTTTTATCCCATGCTTTTTCAGTCACAGACCAGCTGGCCTTGGTGGGCTCCTAATGGATCAGCCCCACTGTCTCTGTGGGTGGGTGCATCGCTTGTGGTTCTGACATCTTTGCTCGTATTCTCCCTCCTTCTGTTCCTCATTGGAACATTGGGAGCTCAGTCCGGTGCTCCAGTGTGAGTCTCTGTCTCTATCTCCATCCTTTGTCAGATGAAGGTTCTTTATTTATGTCTAGAAACCAATTATGAGTGAGTACATCCCATGTTCATCTTTTTGGGTCTGTGTTACCTCACTCAGGATAGTGTTTTCTATTTCCATCCATTTGCATGCAAAATTCGCGAAGTCATTGTTTTTTACCGCTGAGTAGTATTCTAATGTGTATATATTCCACACTTTCTTCATCCATTCTTCCAATGAAGGGCATCTAGGTTGTTTCCAGGTTCTGGCTATTACAAATAATGCTGCTATGAACATAGTTGAACAAATTTCCTTGTCATATGATCGGGCATCTCGTGGGTATATTCCCAAGAGTGGCATTGCTGGGTCCATGGGTAGATTGATCCCGAATTTCCTGAGAAACCGCCACACTGCTTTCCAAAGTGGTTGTACAAGTTTGCATTCCCACCAGCAATGGATGAGGGTACCCCTTTCTCCACAGCCTCTCCAGCAAAGGCTATCATTGGTGTTTTTGATTTTAGCCATTCTGACAGGTGTAAGATGATATCTCAATGTTGTTTTGATTTGCATTTCCCTGATCGCTAAGGAGGCTGAGCATGACCTTAAGTGTCTTTTGGCCATTTGAACTTCTTCTGTTGAGAATTCTCTGTTCAGATCAGTGCCCCATTTTTTAATTGGGTTAATTAGTATTTTATAGTCTAGTTTCTTGAGTTCTTTATATATTTTGGAGATCAGACCTTTGTCTGTTGCAGGGCTGGTGAAGATCTTCTCCCAGTCAGTGGGTTGCCTTTTTGTCTTAGTGACAGTGTCCTTTGCTTTACAGAAGCTTCTCAGTTTCAGTAGGTCCCATTTATTCAATGTGGCCCTTAATGACTGTGCTGTTGGGGTTGTACCTAGGAAGCGTTCGCCTGTGCCCATCTGTTGTAGGGTACTTCCCACTTTCTCTTCTATCAGGTTCAGTGTGTAAAGATTGATATTGAGGTCTTTGATCCATTTGGACTTGAGTTTTGTGCATGGTGATAGATATGGGTCTATTTTCATTCTTCTACAGGTTGACATCCAGTTGTGCCAGCACCAATTGTTGAAGATGCTTTCTTTCTTCCATTGTATACTTTTAGCACCTTTATCGAAAATGAGGTGTTCATAGGTTTGTGGGTTAAGATCCGGGTCTTCTATACGATTCCATTGGTCGACTTCTCTGTTTTTATGCCAATACCACACTGTTTTCATTACTGAAGCTCTGTAGTAGAGTTTGAAGTCAGGGATGGTAATGCCTCCAGAAGTTCCTTTATTGTATAAGATTGTTTTGGCTATCCTGGGTTTTTTGTTTTTCCATATAAAGTTGATTATTGTCCTCTCAAGATCAGTGAAGAATTTTGATGGGATCTTGATGGGGATTGCATTGAATCTATAGATTGCCTTTGGTAGGATTGCCATTTTTACTATGTTGATCCTCCCAATCCAGGAGCAAGGGAGATCCTTCCATTTTCTGGTATCTTCATCAATTTCTTTCTTCAATGCCTTAAAGTTCTTGTCAAATAGATCTTTCACTTCTTTGGTTAGAGTTACCCCGAGATATTTTATGCTGTTTGTGGCTATCATGAAAGGAGAAGCTTCTCTTATTTCCCTCTCTGCTTCCATATCCTTTGTGTATAGGAGGGCGACTGATTTTTTGGAGTTGATCTTGTACCCGGCCACATTACTAAAGGTGTTTATCAGCTGTAGGAGTTCTTTGGTGGAGTTTTTGGGGTCGCTTATGTACACTATCATATCATCTGCAAATAACAAAAGTTTAACTTCTTCCTTTCCAATTCGAATCCCCTTGATCCCCTTATGTTGTCTTATTGCTATTGCTAAAACTTCAAGCACTATGTTGAAGAGGTATGGAGAGAGTGGACAGCCTTGTCGTGTTCCTGATTTTAGCGGGATGGCTTTGAGATTCTCTCCGTTTAGTTTGATGTGAGCTGTCGGCTTGCTGTAAATAGTTTTTATTATATTTAGGTATGACCCTTGTATCCCTAATCTCTCCAAGACTTTTATCATAAAGGGATGTTGAATTTTGTCAAAAGCTTTTTCAGCATCTAAAGAAATGATCATATGGTTTTTTTCTTTCAGTTTATTTATATGATGGATTACATTGATAGATTTTCGTATGTTGAACCAGCCTTGCATCTCTGGGTTGAAGCCTACTTGATCATAATGGATAATTTTTCTAATGTGTTCTTGGATACGGTTTGCCAGTATTTTGTTGAGGATTTTTGTGTCGATGTTCATGAGTGAGATTGGCCTGTAATTCTCTTTCTTGGTTGAGTCTTTGTGTGGTTTTGGTATCAGAGTGACTGTAGCTTCATAAAAGGAATTTGGCAATGACTCTTCTGTTTCTATATTGTGAAATACATTAAGGAGTATAGGCATTAGGTCTTCTTGGAAGTTCTGGTAGAATTCCGCATTGAAACATCTGGTCCTGGACTTTTTTTGGTAGGGAGGTTTTTGATAACAGCTTCTAATTATTCGCGACTGACAGGTCTATTTAGATTGTTGACCTGGTCCTGATTTAGCTTTGGTATATGGTATCTATCTAAAAATGTGTCCATTTCTTTTACATTTTCCAGTTTTGTGGCATACAGGTTTTTGTAGTAAGATCTAATGATTCTCTGAATTTCCTCTATGTCTGTGGTTATGTCCCCCTTTTCATTTCTGATCTTACTAATTTGCATATTCTCTCTCTGCCATTTGATTAGTTTGGATAGGGGTTTATCAATTTTGTTGATTTTCTCCAGGAACCAGCTTTTTGTTTCATTGATTCTTTGGATTGTTTTCTGTGTTTCTATTTTGTTGATTTCTGCCCTCAGTTTGACTATTTCCAGCCTTCTACTCCTCCTAGGTGAGTCTGCTTCTTTTTTTCTAGAGCTTTCAGGTGGGCTGTTAAGTCTCCAATGTGTGCTTTCTCTGTTTTCTTTAAGTGGGCACTTAGGGCTATGAACTTTCCCCTTAGGACTGCTTTCATAGTGTCCCATAAGTTTGAGTAGGTTGTTTCTTTATTTTCATTGAATTCAAGGAAGACTAATTTCTTTCTTTATTTCTTCTTTGATCCAGGTGTGGGTCAATAGTTGACTGTTCAGTTTCCATGAGTTTGTAGGCTTTCTGGGGTAGCATAGTTGTTGAATTCTAACTTTAGTCCATGGTGATCTGATAAGACACAGGAGGTTATGAATATTTTTTTGTAACTGTGTAAGTTTGCTTTGTTCCCGAGGATGTGGTCAATTTTCGAGAAGGTTCCATGAGCTGCAGAGAAGAAGGTATATTCTTTCCCATTTGGGTGGAATGATCTATAGATGTCTGTTAAGTCCATTTGATTCATTACCTCCATTAATTCTCTTATTTTTCTGTTAGGTTTCTGTCTGATTGACCTGTCCATTGGTGAAAGAGGAGTGTTGAAATCTCCTACTATTAGTGTGTGCGGTTTGATGGCATCCTTGAGTTTTAGTAATGTTTCTTTTATGTACGTGGGTGCTTTTATATTAGGGGCATAGATATTCAGGACTGAGACTTCATCCTGATGAATTGTTCCTGTTATGAGTATAAAATGTCCCTCTCCATCTCTTCTGATTGATTTAAGTTTGAAGTCAACTTTGTTAGAAATTAGTATGGCCACACCTGCTTGTTTCTTAGGACCATTTGCTTGATAAACCTTTTCCCATCGCTTTACTCTAAGTAGGTGCCTGTCTTTGTGGTTGAGGTGTGTTTCTTGTAAACAGCAGAATGTTGGATCCTGTTTGTGTATCCAATCTCTTAGCCTGTGCCTTTTTATAGGTGAGTTTAGTCCATTGACATTAAGGGATATTAATGACCAGTGGTTGTTAACTCTGGTCAGATTTTTAGTCATAGAGTTTGTTTGCCTTCTTTGAGTTGCACTGGTGAAGGGAGTCTAGATGTTTGAGTTATTGTGGTCATTATTGGGCTCCTTGGTTTGTGGTTTTCCTTCTAATACTTTCTGTAAGGCTGGATTTGTGGCTACATATTGTTTAAATTTGTTTTTATCCTGGAAAATTTTGTTCTCTCCATTTATAGTGAACGAAAGCTTGGCTGGGTATAGTAGTCTGGGCTTGCATCCATGTTCTCTTAGCTTCTGCAGTACATCTATCCAGGACCTTCTGGCTTTCATGGTTTCCATAGAGTAGTCAGGTGTAAGTCTGATAGGTTTACCTTTATAAGTAACTTGGCCTTTTTCCTTTGCAGCCCTTAATATTCTTTCTTTATTGTGTATGCTTTGTGTTTTGATTATTATATGGCGAGGGGATGTTCTTTTTTGATCCAGCCTATTTGGTGTTCTGTATGCTTCTTGAATCTTTATAGGTATATCTTTCTTTAGGTTGGGAAAGTTTTCTTCTATAATTTCATTAAATATATTTTCTGGACCATTGAGCTGCATTTCTCCTTCTTCAACTCCAATTATTCTTAGGTTTGGTCTTTTTATTGTGTCCCAGATTTCCTGAACGTTTTGTGATGAGAGCTTGTTGGATTTGTTGTTTTCTTTGATCAGTACGTTTATTTTCTCTATGGTATCTTCAGCGTCTGAAATTCTTTCTTCAATCTCTTGTATTCTGTTGGCAGTACTTGTCTCTGTAGTTCCCGTTCGTTTACCCAGGTTTTCCATCTCCATCCTTCCCTCGGTTTGTGTTTTCTTCATTACTTCCATTTCATTCTTCAAGTCTTGAACCGCTTCTCTTACCTGTTTGATTGCCTTTTCTTGTTTCTCTTGATTTTCTTGGGTATCTTTGAGCGATTTATTCATTTCCTCTACCTTTTTGTTTGTCATCTCTAATTGTTTATGGCAGTTTTTCACCTCCTGTTTAAGGTCTTCTATTATTTTCATATAATTCACTTTTGAGTCGATTTCTTCTAATTCTTCTGTAGTAGGGTGTACAATTCTTCTTATTTCGGGATCCCTGGATTCTGGTGATGACATGTTGCCTTTCAGGTTGTTGGGGGAATTCTTGCATTGGCGCCTTCCCATCTCTTCCTTCAAATGGAGCCTGGAGAGGCCTGGTGTCTTGGTCCAGTCTTTGCTGTGACTGACTCTCTGGGTGTATCTCTTCAGTGTAGAAGCTGGAACCGACCCGTCCAGATGCAACTCCTCAGCACCACAACTCGGACGCCAATCGGACGTGGGAGGCGGCACTGGGTCCAGGAGACCACTGGAGGCCCTGGGGCACCTTCTATATGTGCCCTAGCTCCCTTACAGGGAACCTTGAGACCTGCCTGGAAGGCAGGGACTCCCGGCTAGCTCTGGATGGGTAGCCTTAGTGTAGGAGCTTAAAACCGGTTTCAGCACTGGTCCGAGCAGATGGCAGGACAGGGTTGTGGGGTGGTGCGATGGGGGGTTGGGTCGTGCCTAAGGAAGACAGCCCTGCAGAAGGAGCTGGGGGATGGGAGTTTGTGCTTGCTTCTGGGACACCCCGCCCCTGAATAGGAGACACTCACCCGTCCAGATGGAACTCCAAAGCACCTAGGCAGGGCCGCCTGGTAGCCCAAAGATCCAATTTGATTTCTTAAAGTACCCAGCCCAGTAGTGACACCACCCATAATAAACTGGGCACTCCTACATCAATCATCAATCAAGTAAATGCAACACAGGCTTGTCTGCAGGTCAATCTGGTGCTGGCATTTTCTCAACTGAGATGCCATCTTTCAAAATGACTCTAGCTGGTATCAACTTGCCATATAAAATTACCCAAGATGGTATGTGTAAGGCTCTGGGTTCAATTTACCATATAACAAGTACAGAAATTGCACCCATATAGACAGATAGGTATCATGGTGCATAACTGCAATGCTAGCACAATAGAGACAGAAACAGGGGGATACTTGGGGCTCAATGGTAAGCTAGTCCTCTCTATTCTGTGAGCCAATAAGAGACTGTGTCAATATCTGTTTCTGGCAGCACCAATTACTTCAAGAGGAAGATGGGCATTGAAGAGGTTCCTTATGGAGTTGTTAGCCACTTGGGCAAAAAACTGCTCTTTCCTGGACTGCTTAATTGGACATGCAGTACCCACAGAGAAATGACTGCTTGCTTAACTTGCCTAAAAGTGAGATGATGCTTCTGGATTCCTGCTTCATGAAAGAGTCTGTGAGATGTTCTGCAGGATACAGAAGAAAGTGACTGGCAAACTGCCAGTATAGGCATAACTGCCTTTGAAATTCCCTGCTTCGCTATACAATCAAAAAAAAGAAAAGAAAAAGAAAAAGAAATTCCCTGCTTCATGGAAAAGTCTGCTGGATACTATGGGCCTGTAGGCTGAATATGGATATCCCAACGGGGCTACCAAAGAAGAACTTTGGGTAGCTGACCAGGCAGCAAGATGTATCTGTAAATTCTAGAGTTTTGGACATTCCTTACAATGCACTTCCTGTTTACTTAGGTAATATTATATCCTTCTGGAGTCTTTGATGGAGTTGAAGAATTTATAGTTATAGTTTTCCTTAGTTATGATAAAAGATAAAGTAAATATAAATATTGTAACTGCAATTCTTGCTTGATAACTGTTTTGTTATATGTAATTTTACTAAGTTAAAGCCTTCCTTCTTGTTTAAACAGAAAAGGGAAAAAAAGAGACTGTGTCAAAAATAAACTGAATGGTTCCTGTAGATAACCCTTGAGATAGTCTACTGGGCTCAGGTGTCATGCATACACTACACTACACACACACACACACACAATAACAGAATATAGTAAAGTGTTTATCAAGTATAAATTGGATTACTGCATCTCTCATCCTTCATTGGAGAAGATTTTTCTTGCAGTAGGTGACATTCAAGTGATCAACATGAAGAGAATAAAAGATTTAGAAGTGCTCAGTCCTATGTCACACCCCTCCTCACAAGGCTTGGTGATCATCTCAGAAGGGACAAAAAGACTCAAAGAGTCAGAGGAGGTGGATGACTTGAAGGTAACCATGTTTTCCAGATCCCAAAGGGAAAGAAAAATATATATATTTGATTGATTGAGACAACATTCAGGAGGCCTCGACAAGCTCAAACCAGACAATATGCGAAACTGGAGAGTTGGCACAAAGTCCTTCTGCCAGCTGAGGAGCATTAGTATTTGATAGTTGTTAGCAGAAAGAGAGTCAGTTTCTTTAGTGGTGTTACTCCTGGGCAGGACCTATGCCTAAGAGAAGTTGGATGACACAAATTGGAATTGAAGTTGAGTAGGTAAGGAAGCAAGGATGGAGATGGTGGTTCTGGGGGAGAGGAGTGATCATGAGCAAAATGTACTATATGAAACTCTCAAAGAATTAATAAGATATTATTTTAAAAGGAAATGAATAAAAGTGAGGAGTATATCATGAGTGTATACTATCAAATAAGCTTGGCTTCTTCCCATTCTGGTACAGAAAACAATAAAAATGTGTAAAATTAACATCTTTTCACTTCTTCCAGAAGTCTGTCCTCATCCTACACAGTAAATCCTTGATAATCATGTTGTCCTAGGAGGATTTGAGATAAGACAAGTATTTTCTTTAATATAGTTAACCTTTGGAGGCTACTATCCTAGACTACTAGCTTTTTAGTTATTATCCTTTGAAGGGGGTTGCCTAATATAAGATTTCACCTTGGGGGTTAATAGCCCATGTATGAATTATATAATATTATTCATAGTGTTTACTTAAATTCTTTTAGACTTGTTTTCTCATCTAAAAGAAGAGAAACACATTGTTCTATACTATATACACAATGAATGGTCAAATAGAACTTCATAGAAAAATCACACAACACAGTGACTAGAATGTTGTAAGGAAAGATCTAATTATCTTACTCAAGTGATACCATTTGATTGAGAATCAGGTTTAAAAGGCTTCCCATGTCTTTTCTTCACAGGTGAAAAAATATCTGACCTTTTGTAAATACCATCTCATTCTCCAAAATGCAAATATCCAAAAAGAACTTACCTACGGAACCTATAAATGGGTTTTTGTATAACCTCATTACTGCATACCTGATGTTAAAAATACTTGAAGAGTAGAAATGACAATATGAGCAAAGAGGTCAAGACCATGAAGGGTTCATACACTGAAACAGTTTACCTGAGCTAATGGGAGCTCACCAACTCCAGCTGGACTGGGAATGAACAAACATAGGACCAAACTAGTTTCTCTGAATGTGGCTGACAATTGTATGACTGGGGCAGACTGAGGGGTCAGTGACAGTAGGATTTATCTCTCCTGCATGGACTAGCTTTTTGGGATCCCATTCTCTTTGGATGTATACCTTGCTCAGCCTAGATGTAGTAGGGAGAGCCTTGGACTTTCCACAAAGAAAATTGTCTTACCTTCTCCTAGGATTAGAGGGGAGTGGGGTAGGAGGATGTGTGGAGGGCATGGGAGGAAGGGAAGGAGTGGGAATTTGGGTAGGTATTTCTTTTTAAATCTAATAAAAAAGTAAAATAAAAATATATGAAAGGGACACAAAAAGAAAAGGAAATTTATTTTATCAACTGTGGAAGAGCTTGTTAGGCTGGCTTGGATGATTGGCGAACCCACTTCCAAGAAGGAACTATAGCTAAGGCAAATACTCAGGAGTAGACAGTGCAGAGATAATGGGATCTGTGACTTGAAAGCACCTACCTGTCAACATAATTTGATAATTGCAAAAAAAGTAGACAAAAATCTCCCTGTAACTGCTTAATAAGTATGTGCTGCAAACACACATAGATATCCAGCTGTACCGGATTTAACTGTGTAAACAACATTGAATCTCATTTAGAGATGGGTAGATTTCCTCTAATTTAGAATTTCTTACGGATCACTTTCCATTATTAGAAAAGAGGGACTGCCTTGGTTTAAGTAGCACCTACTTAGATTATGTCTGCCTAATCACATGCAAATGAAAATCAAATAAACTCCACCCTCACACAAGGCATCAGCAGGGGGTCAATTTCCAGCCTGGAAATAATAACCTAACAAGTGTGCTCTCCCCTGGGGTGGTAGTCACCGGCTGCCACAGGCACGTTTTGCCTCTCTCCAGATGGTGTGTGTTTGGAGCTGCTCTTGGGAGGTCATTAACCTACAAAGGGGACATTTGGTGCCTTTTGCTGTTTTACTTAAGAAGGCACAGAGATGAGTTTTAAGTGAGAGCATTGCTTGTTTCGCTTTCCAGACTGGATATGAGTATAACGAACTTCCCCCGACTCTAAATCCAGGGATCTAACTAAAAAGCAAGGCTCAGGGCCTAAAGGTGGAACTTTTCATGAATTCACCTGGATCAAAGTGGCAAATTTAGAGTGATAACAACTATGCTAAAGTGGGGGAAAGTAGTTCCATTCTTCTCTGAAGCCATTTTAATTACCTAGTCAACCATATATTCATTTTACAGAAGTACATTATGGAAATTCATGGCTTAAGATACACAAAACAACTCTAGGATCTGTGAGGTAAATTGAACAAATTATGTCTCATTTTTAAGATTATCAGTCTGAGGTTTAGGGAAATTAAATGACATATCCACAAATGTATGGTTAAGCCAAAACTACAGTTACAGCATACCAATTTCTGTCTATTTTAGACTTTAATCTGTGAAGAAATTCTTCATCTTTCCAAACAGAACTGAGGGAAGAGATATTCCACTCTTTCAACTTAACATCACTTCCCCCACTTATAAGAATCGAAATTTGCTCTTTCGTTCTGTTTGTCTATTTCCAGAGCTCGATATTTCATAGTTATAACTGAGATTTAGCATAAAAGGTTAATGAAGTAGTAAAAGGTCATGTGTTCTGATCAGTATATAATTTAGAATTTGAAAACCTAGGGGACAGGTCCAAAATTTGGTGGTTTTTTTTCTTACAAAGAACCAATAAAAGGGATGAACAAAAGGATATTGATACCTATTATAAAAAGAATAAATTTGAAAAAATAATAATAAATCACTCATTTTGCCTTTGAGCCATCTAAGTAATATAGCCAGACTCTTGTCTATGAAAACTTCATGGAAAAATCCTTTACCACTGCTTGGTTCACCATGTGCACGCACACACACGCACATACTCAGACTCCATCAATCTTCTTCACCAGTAGATTTGTTTTCAATTTTTTGATTTTACATTCCAACCACAGTTCTTCATCCCACCCCTCCTTCAGCACCCTCATCTCCCCTCCAACACACCCTCCATCCACTCCTCTCAACAGGTAAGGGCTCTCGTGGGGAGTCAACAAAGTCTGGCACATTAAGTTAGAGCAGGACCAAGTCCTTTCCCCACTTCAAAAAGGCAGATTATGGCATCTCACCCTAGGGAATGGGCTCCAACAAGCTAGCTTACGCACTGGTACTGCCAGGGGCACCTCAGGTAGTTCAAGCGTCACCACTGTCACCCACATATGGAGGGCCTAGTTTGGGCCCATGGGGACTCCACAGCTGTTGGTCTAGAGTTCATGATTTGCCACGAGCTTGGTTCAGCTGTCTCTGTATATTTCTCCATCATGATCTTGACCTTTCTTGCTCATATATTCCCTCCTCCCTCTCTTCGATTAGAGTCCCAGAGCTCAATCTTGTGCTTGGTTGTGAATTTCTGCATCTGGTTCCATCTGTCCATCTGTTACTTCCACCAGTAGATTTTATATAATCTACTCAGTAACATAGATCAAACAACTAAGACTTACTTATCCCTCATTCATTGTCTCATACCCACATTCAATTTATCACCAAGTCCTATTGTTTCTGTATATCCAAACTGTAACCAGAATCCAGCAATCTCTTATCACCACAATAGCTACCTCACTTCCATCTTTTCTCTTATTAACTCTATCCCACACACAGCAGTGCAAACCGTACACACCACTTAAAGCTTTTCACTATCTTTCCAATATACTCTGCATAGTCACTAGACTCTACAAGTCCTAACTTTTTACCTACCATTCACAATTCCATATCATGTAATACCCCCACATGCTCAACATTCTTCAATTATACTGACGTTCCTTTGTTCCCCTTATATGCAATCTCTTGTTCTTTGAATCTGTTATGCCCTTTTACATATCCTTAATTTATACATTTACAAAGTTTCTTATTATTTAGATCATCTCTAAAACCATTCATTCTGAAAACTCTGCATTAATTGTCTCAGTGATTATTTCCTTTCTATTGTTTTTTACTATTGTCCATTATATTACTTCATTTTATTTATATCATAATACTTAATAGTCATCTGATTTTTGTTTGTTTCATTCATATATTTTGTCTCTTTTTTTCCAAAATGTAAGCCATGTTAGAGCAGAGACCTCTTGTTAAATTAATGCTATATTCTTGAAATATCAAACATATTTGAATATACACACTGTAAATTCACAGTGTACATTAATTGAAAGAACTAATGAATTAACAAATTATAGCTTGAAGAGTGGCAATTAATTATCAGGTGAAGGCAGCAGTAATATCCTGAATGATTGTAGCTGACTAAGCTACATATTACACAAGGATATTCAGATACTTCTCTTTCAGTGTGGAAAAAAAAATTATGAAGGATTATCAACATGTTGGTTTGTCAAGGTGTTCTCTTCTTTAGAAAGAAATAGAGATAATGAAATAGTCTCCTTGTTTTGATACAGCCTTTCTTAAAGTTCTTGAAAACATAGATTTTTTAAAAAAAATCTATATATATATATTCCTTTGCCACAAAGTATAGTATGATTTGTTGCTAAAAGTGCTAGTAAACTAATCATATTTACTATGTTACTGAGACTGCTCTCTGGGTATCATGATTAAAATTTTCATATAAATTAAGGATGCTTTTGTTGCATTATTGTCAATATTTAAAAATCTTTAAAAATAAATATTATCATAAGCTCTGGTGAATTAACTTTTAGTAATTAGGTTGAGTATTATGGAGTGGGTCCTTTTAGTGATCCTAAATATAGTGCATTGGTAAAATAGAGGTGTCTGCTTACATGGTGTCCTCACAAACTTTCTCATGAACCAATTACATTAATATGATTGTGCTATTTATGGCAAAGATCAAGATAATTTATTTAAAGGCATTACAGCTCTTAGAGGTAAGAGAGCTAAGTTTAGTAGGATAATCTAATCACCCTAAGCAAAAAAAGAGATAATATTGTAGATTTAATTAAAAAGTTATGAACACATCACTACCAAAATCTATACACATGTAGTGAATCCAGTTGTTTAGTTATCTGAGTACTCACATACTGAGTACTGGAAAGAATATGGCTAGTAAAAGCCAAGGATATTGAGGGATGTTACCTTTAACATCAATCCTTTCAATTTAAGTTCTAGGACACAATTAAAAATCAACAAAAGTCACAGGGGCCTGGATGAATACTTCAAAGAGCTGAGCAAGATGTGGTTTTGAAATATGGCTCATTAAAATAATCTGTACCTGTGGGATGGAAACAGTAAAATAAGAACCAAGAGGAGATGCATAGCTAATGGTCAATAATTTAGAATCAGTTTTCTTTTTTCTTATTTGATTCATTAATTAATCCAGAAGATATTTATTGAAAACCTAGTACGAACCAAGCAAAATGATTGGTACTTGGGTAGTTTATATATTATGAGGAGACAGGTGATCAGCAAACAATAACAACTGACTAAATAAATATTAATAATAATATTTAAAAATTAATAATAAGACATATTGGGGCAAGCTAAAGAAAAGAACATTCCAGCCTCTTCTGTCCTTGGAAAATTTGATATCTGCTCTGTCATGGTATATGAAATACTGTCATTAGAGATTTGTGGCGGTATCTTAGAACATTTACCACTACTTCAAATTTTCTTTAAAAGAATAATAGCAACCAAGAATAGTGATACATGGCTGTATCTAGTATTCTAGAAGCTAAAAGTCCAGGAAGATCAAAGTTCAAAGCCATCGTTGGTTATAAAATAATAATTTGTCTCAAAACAATAAAATATCCATGGAAAGAGACATATAAGCCATATTGCTTCTTTATTTTGTTTCCACTACCCAACCTGCGGTAAAGCCAAGCCACCAGGATGACAGTGAAAGAAGAACCGAATCAACTACTCTGATCATAGCTTTCTGGTTTGTGGTGCTAAGGATTGAACCCCAAGTCCTGCTATAGTTGCTCTACTCCCCAGTTTCTTCAAATCCCTGAAATGATAATCATCTAATTTTTATTTATCCAATGTTCTTTCACAAAAAATTATCTACATGGTTATAAGGTACATTAAATTTTAGTGAGAGAATCAATGGCTAAGTCTCAAGAATATGGACTCAATTTAACTCTATCATATATAACCAAATTATTTCTTGAATAAGTTCATGCTTTGTCTCACAGATTCCTCCTACATCTTACAAGGCCTGCCCTTAAGATGAACTCAGCTCAATCATATGTGGCTCCAGGCATAATTTATTGTTAACTTCATTTGCTTGTGGTTTTCTACATGAAAGCAATAAAACTAGTAAAGGGAGTTTTATCACTAGGGTGCTATAGTTCCTGATCAGTGAGCCTTTCCGGAGCTCTTCATTTGTTTGATCTCCAACTATATTTTTTACTTCAGTCACTACAGTTCTTTGGAGGATTCTTTCTAGTGTTTATTTCCTTTTTATGTCTTCATGGATATGAGCGCTCTTTGAATTTATGAGTTGCATTTCTGTTTTTATTTTTGGTTTTTACTTCTACAATTGTATGTTGATAACTTTCACTTTTTTAACACAATAAATTTTTTCTTTGATAAACAGGATCCATTTAAGATTCCTTCATCCTTAAATTCCTTTCTTCATAAAGATCAGGGTTTTTTTGTGTGTGTGCATGTAGCCTTCTCAATACAATCTGGACACTAAGTGTTGTGTAATAGATCCAGAATAAATTTCATTCACAAAGTTTCCCAGCTGAGAGCTTATTTGAGTTGTGCAATATCTTTTGGGAACAAGATTTTCTTTTGAAAGGCAGAAAAAAGTAGTCCTAGAATAACAAAATGATTGGGAAAGAGGTACAAACTGGGGTTGAGGTTATAACAACGACTGTTTCCCCCGTCCTTGATTCTGCTCTGGGGAGGTCTTTTCCTCTCAGGGGAACATTTAGCGCTAGTTTCAAAAAAAAAATTGTCTCTGCAGATAATGCATACATTGTCTCATATAAAATTTAAAAATTACAGCATAAAATTTCAATTCTTTTCTCAGAGCTTCCTGGACTCCTGAAGATAGAATAAGCATAATCAGATAACACACACAGGCTGCCCAACACAGCACTAGCATGCAAGAGCGGCTCAGTTGTTTTAATTCTCTTCAAAACTGGGCTCAATTTATAGTAACTGACTCCAAATTAACGTCCCTTTTGTTTTCTTCAGAAGGATTTTTGAGGTGTGGTCCCTAAGCTAGAAGCACCAAAACTATTCTGAGAGCTTGTTTAGAAAGCTAGAATTTTGTATCCTGCCACAAATGAGCAGAAAGTAGTAGAAGGAAAACTCCAACCCAAGGAAGTCGGGGCTACATTAGCAATCTATAATGTATTTTAAGTGAGCTAAATAACTTGCTTCGGAGGAGATGTAAGTCCCACTTTAGAAAATGTAGTACATGTGTTTACCACTTAGCATTGTCTGAGAGCTCCTGCAGATAATTAAGGGAGCAGACTGCAGGGAAACTGTGAAGTTGAATCAGGCATGCTTTTTAAGCTGTTTCGCTCTGACCAATCCTCAATTCCATAATTCTATTTTCTATGCTTATTCCTCCCGAGTTTTTTACCCTGTCTCCTTTAAAACTTCCCGAACTCTGCCAAAGCGATAATTAGCGCACCTAAACACTTCTGCACGTCTTGAGGAACGTTTGGTTATTGCGGCCATCTCTGTCTAAACTAGCTCTTGGCTATTGGGCTTCTGGGGCTTGCACATTGATGTGTTTTCCTCGAACGCTTGCCCCAGCCACCTGCAATAAGAGCACACATTCCTCAAACACTAGCAGTTCCAGGTGGAAAGGTCCTTAAATTGAAAATCCCCCTGGAAGTGCGCAGGCCTGTCAGGTTTCTTATGCCCTTATAAGGTCTGCTGAAAATCTGCTAACAAATTAATGGTCCAAAGGTTAAGTGACAGTTTGACAAACATGTGTCCAGGAGGGAAGGCACATGCCAGAAGAGTGCCCTTGTGACACTCTGCCTGTGGGGGGCAGTTAAGGCAGCATCAAGTTGCAAGCTTTGGGGCCAGTTTAAGTAACACAAAAGAAAACAGTGTAACATGTGGCAGAGACAGACCCACAGAGAGGAAAATAGCGAATGAAACGGCTGTGTGAAACCAGTGGAAAGTCCTCCTTGCTCAGCTCTCACTACTGTTACAATAATAAACAATTATATCCCCTGTGCTTGGTGCACAAGCAGGGATGATAGAGGAAGTCACCGCAGTGTCTAATTGGCTAATGTAATAGCCAATTACATCAAGTTATGCTTCAGCCACTTAATATAGCAAAATAAATGTAATGGAAACAGGCTGAGCTAACCATGCTCTATCCTATCTTGTGAGGTATTTATCTTTCCTTGCAGAGATTTTCCCTTTGAGTTTCATGTAGTATCAATAGGCCACATGGCCCTATGAAAATCATTTCAGGGTAGTTAGTAAGATCTCCAGTTTAAAAGTATGTGTGCATGTGAAACTAACATTTTCTGAACAATTCATGCGGGACCTAAACTCACATATTCTGAAAAGATCCTGAGAGAAAGGTGTAAGTATTACAAAGAAGAAAACCAAAGCCTAAGAGACATACTAAGAGATGTTGCTAGAATTTTAGAATGCTGCGCCAACACAAAATTCTGTTTAATACAATGTAACACAAAACTGAATACATTTGAGAGATTTTTTTTTTTTTATTTTCGAGGCAGGGTTTCTCCGTAGCTCTTTTGGTTCCTGTCCTGGAACTAGCTCTTCTAGACCAGCCTGGCTTCGAAATCAGAGATCCCTCTGCCTCTGCCTCCTGAGTGCTGGGATTAAAGGCTTGCGCCACCACCGCCCCGCTGAGAGATTTTTAAAGTACGTTTTATTTCAAAGTCAATCCTCAACGAAGCAAGCTGTTTAGGTCACTGAAAACATAATATTCTTTTGAGTTTTACACAACAAATCCGTTTTCTTTACATCACCGGCGTGTTTCTCTCATATGTAAAACAGGATTATCCATTTGTTCTTGTCTCCTGAGTAACCTAAAGCAAGATTTCTACTGTTTGGACGACTCCTTTTTAATCTGTTCCTAATTGCCAGTATGTTCTCTTCTGCACTGTCTCACTGTCTTTAAACTTTACTAACTGTACTGTATTTCCATCTTCTTATGGTAAGCCGCACAATAATGTTGTGGACAGTATGCCACTTAGCTCTTTTTGCATCAGTGGCATATCACACACATACTACCTCACAGTTTCAGTAAGTCAGGAGTCAAGCCACGGCTTAGCTAAAGCCCCTGCTTTGGTGCCTTGCAAAGCTGCAAAGGAGCATCACCTGAGGCTGATGCAAAACCATGCAGGTTTCTACTGAGGAGAGATATTACTCTGAGTTCACATGAGCTCTTTGAAGCATTCAGTTATTTGTGAATCATTGGATGAACTGAGGCTTTTGCTGCGTGCTGGTAGGCAAAGGCTTCCAACAGTTCATTATTATGTATATCTCCTAACATGTCTCCTTGCTTTTCCAAACCAAAATCAACTAAAAAGTGTCTTCTCAGAAGATATATAGTATAAACATATACAATATAATAATGTTCACACAAGACACAATTCCTGCCTACACTGAAGGAAATTGTGATACACAAAATCATGTCTACCAGGAGACAGGATCATAATGGCTACCTTAGAATTTTTCTTCTACAATGACTTTTCATAATCAAAAAAACAAAAGCAGATTCTGGCTTCTATTCTACCCTGCACCTCTTTCGTTTAATAAGGTACCTTCCATATCATCTCAAAGTAGTGCACAGAACTGTATCTTGTACTTTGTAGGAGTATCCACAATATAAACGTGATTTGGTTTATTTAACTCTTGGTCCCTTATTATCAGTTAAATTGATGCCACATTTTTCTATAGACATCTTTGAATATATATCATTGAACATTTCTATAAGCCCATGTGCAGATAAAATTTGCTTCTAGCCGGAGGAATGACTCAGTAGTTAAGAGCACTTGCTGCTCTTTCAGAGGTCCCAAGTTCACTTTCTAGCACCCCAATCAGGAGGCTCACAACCACCTTTCACTCCAGCTCCAGAGGATCCAATGCCTTCTTCTGGCCACCATGAGCACCCATATCAATATTCAAATATATGTACATAATAAATAATAAAACAAATGCTTAAAATTCTGTGACACTTCTGTTGTTTTGTGGTAGTTGGTTCTGAACCCAGGACCTTGGGCATAGCAGACAAACATTCTACGAATTGAGCTGTCGTCTTTTTTCATATTTTTTTTATTTTAAAAAATTATTTTTCAATTTACATACCAACCACAGTCCCCCTTCTCTCCCATTTTACTGCCCCTACCTCCTCCATTTTCATCCCCCATCCACTCTTCAGAGGGTGTAAGGCCTTTCTTGGGGAGCCAACAAGGTCTGGCATATCAAGTCAAGGCAGGCCCAAGCCCCTCACTCCTGTATTGAGGCTGAACAAGGTATCTCACCACAGGGAGTTTCAAAAAAAAAATACAGTGCATGAACCTGGGATCGGTCCTGGTGCCATCCTTAGGTTCCCATACAACAGATCAAGTCACATGACTGTCATCTGCCTTCAGAGGGTCTAATTCAGTCTTATGTAGGTTCCACAGCTGTCAGGCCAGTCTGTGAGCTCCCATTAGCTCGGGTCATCTATCTTTGTGGTTTTCCTCATCATTCTCTTGACCATTCTTGTTCATATGATCCCTTCTCCCTCTCTTCAACTGAAATCCAGGAGCTCAGCCCTGTGCTTGGCTGTGAATCACTGCATCTGCTTCCATCAGTTACTGGATGTAGATTTTATGATGACAATTAGGGTGGTAATTAATCTGTTTATAGGGGAAGGCCAATTCAGGCACCCTCTCCACTATTGCTAGGAGTCTTAGCTGGGGTGATCCTTGTGGATTCCTGGGATTTTCCTAGCAGCAGGATTTTCCCTTAACCAATAATGACTCCCTCTATCAAGATACCTCTTTCCTTGCTCTCCCCCTCTGTACCTCTCCCAACTCAGTCTTCTTGATCCCTCATGTTTTCCTTCCACATCCCCTCTCTTTTATCCCCCTCCCAGTTTACCCAGGATATCATAACTATTTTCTGTCCTAGGACCCCATATGTGTCCTTCTCAGGATCCCCCCTCCTTTTTTACCTAGCTTCTCTGAGGTTGTGGACTGTAGGCTGGTTATCCTTTGTTTTATGTCTAATATCCACTTATGAGTGAATAAAAACCATATTTGTCTTTCTCGTTCTGGGTTACCTCACTCAGGATGGCTTTTTCTAGTTCCATCCATTTGCCTGCAAATTTCAAGTTGTCATTGTTTTTTTTCCTGCTAAGTTGTACTCCATTGTGTAAATGTACCACGCTTTTTTATTTATTCATCAGTTGAAGGGCATCTAGGTTATTTCCATGTTCTTGCTATTACAAATAATGCTGCTATGAATATAGTTGAGCAAATATCCTTGTGGTATGATT
The DNA here is from genome assembly GCA_902806775.1 of Microtus agrestis. NCBI lineage: Eukaryota > Metazoa > Chordata > Mammalia > Rodentia > Cricetidae > Microtus > Microtus agrestis. The sequence continues at coordinate 642 of CADCXT010003905.1, read as the reverse complement.
GTGCATCTTTTGGATATATGCCCAAAAGTAGTACTGCTGATCTTGGATGGTTGATTCCAAGTTTTCTGAGAAACTGCCATACTGATTTTTCTGAGTGGTTGTACTAGTTTGCTTTCCTACCAGCAATGGAGGAGTGTTCATCATACTCTGCATTCTCTCCAGCGTAAGTTGTCATCAGTGTTTTTGATCTTAGCCATTCTAACTGTTGTAGGATGGTATCTCAGAATCATTTTGATTCACATTTTTCTGATAACCAAGGATGCTGAGCAATTCCTTAAATGTCTTGTGGGCATTTGAGTCTCCTCTGTTGAAAATTCTCTGTTTAGATCAGTACCCCATTTTTATTAATTGGATTATTTGGCATTTTCGTGCCTAGTTTCTTGAGTTCTTTATATAGATTGGAGATCATTCCTCTGTCAGATGTGGGGTTGGTGAAGAACTTTTCCCATTTTGTAGGCTATCATTTTGTCTTGTTGATCATATCCTTTCCCTTACAGAAGTTTCTCTGTCTCGGGAGGTTCCATTTATTTATTGTTGCTCTCAGAATCTGGGCTACTGGTGTTATAATTTAGGAAGCGGTCTCCTGTGTCAATGCATTCAAGGCTACTTCTCACTTTCTCTTCTATTGGGTTCAGTGTAACT
>CADCXT010003904.1:0-32654 GCA_902806775.1 Microtus agrestis | reverse complement strand
GGATAAAATCCTCAGGCGCCCCAAAGCAAGATCCGACACCTTCCCCCACAATCAGAGGTGTCAACACATGTGATCATACTTCATTTCTTTCCCCCTAGGAGGGATCACACAGATTCCTCTAGATCAGTGGTTCTCAACCTGTGATTCTCTATTCCTGTGGGAGGTGGAACGACCATTTCACAGGGGTCACCTAGGACCACTGGAAAACACCACTAGTTACCTTGTGATTCTTAACAGTAGAAAATTGCAGTTATGAAGTAGCAATAAAAATAATTTTATGGCTGGGGTCACCACAACATGAGGAACCATATTAAACGGTTGCAGCATTAGAAAGGTTGAGAACCATTGCTCTTGCTCTAGAAGAATCTCTAGGAGCTCTTCTAAGATTTGAGCATCCTTCCATATGACCTATGGAGTACCAGGAGAGGATGGGAAACAACTGGGAAACTGAGGCTCAGAGGGGGTAAAGTTCTTGCGTACAGTCACACAGCCAGAAAGGGCAGAGTTGAGAATTGAACTCAAGTTTTCCAAGTCCAGTAAAGACTTGAAACCTGAAAGTTGCAGTGACCAGCCCTGAGGCAGAAACCCACATACTCAAGCATGGCAGAGCCCCAGGCCAGCTTGCTGGTCTGCTCCCGAGACAGCCCAGGCCTTCATCTCCTGTCACCTTAGCCTCTCAACAGAGTGTGTTTCAGCTGTGACTACCAATTGAACAGAGTCCGAAGTTAACTCACTCTAAGGGCAAACCAATGATACCTGGTCATTACAGGTCAGACAGACAGATTTTATACCAGGCTCAAGCTCCTACTCTGGTTCCACGGCTCTGGCCTTAGGCACCCTGGGCCTCAGTATCTTCTTTGAAGTGAGGACGGCAATTCCGGTCTCTATGGGGTCTCTTGGGGGCTGGAGATGTAGTTAAGTTGGCAGAGCGCCCACCCAGAATGCACAACCCTTTGCAGAGGCTAAATCAGGTATGGGGGTGCACACCTGTAATTGTGGCTCTGGAGTAATGGAGGCAGGAAGGACAGGAGTTCAAGGTCATCCTTGGTTAAATCAAAAGGTCAAACCCAAAATATAATCTATTTATTTGTTCGTTTATGATAAGAATCTCAGTGTATAGCCCCAAAGAGGCTTTTGATTGATTGATTGATCGATGGTTAAGAGTTTCCCTATGTAAAACCCAAGCTGTCTAAAATTCAAAGTCCTCCTGCCTCAGCCTTCCAAGAGCAGGAACTACAGTTCATCACTTCGCTTGGCTCCATGAGGCTTTGTCTTTCGCAGTGGTGTTGGGGATTGAACCTAGGGCCTCGCACACAGGTTCTACCTGTGTGAACCTCCAGCCCTCACTGGCGGGAGATTACAAGTATGCACCAGCATGCAGGGTTTAAACAGAGCCAGACAGTCGAATGATTTACCAACCGGCAGCAGCCATGAGACAGCCTGAGAACTTCACCCCCTTTACTAGGAGGAACAGGCCGTACCTACCCTCACGATGGCAATAATGACACTCAGAGTCAGGGTTTGATTTGCCCAAAGTCACACAGTGGACTGAAGGAAGTTTAGAGCTAGACCTCAGCTCTGCCTGTTCCAAGTTTGCTGTCCTGCTCCCCAGCAGTCTAGGGCTTGCTTCCCCAGGCGTCACCACCTTCCCACCCCTGTCTGGGTCCCCAGAGAGCAGCTCCATAGTCTTATCCCTCACAGTTGCATCTCTTCAGGTAATTTCTGCCTCAGGTAATGGTTTGTGACCAGAATCTGAAGATAATATTTGTGGAGTCACACAGCAAGCCGTCCAAGGGACAACAGGAACTGTTGCATTTAGGGTGATGGGACATACTGCATAAGCGACAGGGAAGGAGCTGCCGACCAGGAGTCTCATTCCAGCAGGACAACTCATCTGGAGTGTCCAGGCTCAGGTCACGTCTTCGTGTGAATAAGCCACATTTCTGAGTCTCCTGGATCAGGGCCACATTCTGGGCCCAGTTGGTGTCCTCTCTGGCAGAGTATCTGGCACTGACACTGATTTGCCTAAGAATGCCCTTCTCAGGATCAATCCCTAGGGGACACCCTCCCCCACACCTCCAAAAGATCCCAGCAGGCCCAAGGGCATCAATGTGGGGAATGCCTAGAGGTGCTTCCAGAACCTTGGGTAAGCCTTCACCAAACAGCACCCCTGGAATCCACTACACTGCACCCAGGGAAATGGGCGGGCTGGGGTCTGAGGATGCTCCCCCAACCTTCCATCCACACCTCACACTGAGGGAGGGAGGACCCCAATCCTTCTCGCCCTGCCCCACAGTTCCACCCCTTGCTCCTCCCTTTCCTTCCCTCTCTCCCCTCCCTTCTCCTTGCCCTCCCCTCCTGTTCTGGACTCACTCTGCTGCTCTTCCTGATTCTTCTTCATGCAACAGATTCCTCCAAATTTTTCTCCAACACGCTGCTGTTTGCTGAGTTGACCACATTCTCCAGGCCCCGTTTCTTCTCTTAGGCCTGCCTTGAATTTGTCCCTGCCTTTCCTAGCTTGTAACGTTCACTTGAAATAAGGGTCTCTGGAGACCTTGTCCCTGAACCCCAAGCCCTGGATCTCATCATGGAAATGTCTGCCCCCAGCAGGACCTATGCAAGGGTGGAAGTGGGAGTTTGGGGGGAAGGACAAGGATTCTGAAGTGTCTCAAATCTCCCCAGACAGTAGGGGGTGGGGTGACTTGAGGTTTGTATTGGCAGCATCCGGAGACAGTGTGGGTCACCCATCTCTCTCCCCATGTATGGGGAATTCCCAGGCAGCCAAGAACATGGGATAGACTACAGCCTCTGTTTGGGTTCAGGCTGAATGGCCCTTGTTTTTCTGGTAAGAAGGGCAGGAGCAGCTGGAAGCTTCCAGAACCTTTCCAGTTGACTTGAAAAGGTTTTGGAAGAAGGCTCCCTCAACTTCCTCATGCCCTGTCATCAGCCCCAAGGGGGTCTGGGAGCCCACGGGTGCCTTCTCTGCTCCAGAATGGCGGGGCACCTGGGCTTGGAGTCAGAGACTACCCAGGCCTCCTCCACCCGGCTCAGCAGCCTGGCCTAGTGCTGTTATGCTCTAGGTCCCTGTGGGTCCCCATCCTGGAGGATAGCTGCTTTCAGCTCAGTCTTGTTGCTCTCTGAAGGCGCCTCAATACCCAAAGTACAACAGCCCTGGCTTTCAGGTCTATCCAGCTTCTTCCACTGTGGTTTAGGGGGCAAAATACCATCACCTGGACCCCCTCCCCCGAATTCCATATGATCTCCCAACAGGATGAAAAGAGCTCTGCTCTCTGGAAATCCTCTATCCCCAGTCATCTGCAGGGGGAACCTGCCTGCACCACTTCTGTAAATGCTGGCTTTGTTCAGAGAAGAGACCTAGGGAGGCTTCAGGGCCGAGGGTATGACAGCTTTTCCTTCTGAGCTATAAGGGGCAGGAGGCTAATAATGTTGTACCAGGAAGTACAGCCCACCCAGGCAGCGTGGAGGGTCTGTGACCTTACAGCCTGGAGTACAGAGAGCTGTGACGAGGGAGCATGCCTAGGTTAGGGCACGCTATAAACATTTACATCCTGCAGGTTGCCAGCCACTCCTCGGAGCTCCTTTGTCTCTGCCCATGTGTTAGGTCCTTTTTTTTTTCCATAGTCTCTTCCTCCTTCCACCTGTTTCTATGTGTTCTCTGGCCAAATGAACTCACATCCCTTACCTCCTTGCCCCTGCATAAAGTGTCTACACCTCATCTACCTAAGATCCAAGCCAGAAACTGCCTCTTCCTTGAAGCTTATCCTGAATTCCAGGCAGAACTGAATGCTTTCCCCATGTGTCTTTGTAAACTTTGTCAGAATGAACAGGCTGCCTGGCTCTGGAATTTACTGTATCTATTATGCCTGGGTGTCTCCCTCCCTCCCATATCCCAGCAAAATCCAGGCACACTCACTGTCTTAGAAGTTTTATATCCATGTAACACTATTAACTAACTGAACGTTAGCATTTATTGAGTGTTTACTATGTGCCTAGTCAGACCTAGAATTTGTTATTAACTTGTATAATCCCTCCAACTCCCCTCAGGTAAAACAGCGAAGGCCTGGAAGTTTCCATATGCCTCCTACCTTCCTACAGAGAAGAAGCTGTCTCTTCGACCCAGAGAACTAGACAAAAGGTCCCAGCCCAACCCTTGCCCTTGGCTGCCTCAGAATCCCAACATAATGAGAGACAGGATACCTCCCCACAACCCGATGAAGCAGGCACTAAGGACACAAGACACAGAGATGTTAGGTAACCTGTTTGGAGTCACGAAGCAAGTTGCAAAGTATGAAGTCAGCTATAGAAGGCTTGGGTCCTCCATCTGTGCCTCCCCACCCCCACCCCGTCTCAGTGTGCTTGTGGAGATAGGGGTCTGCTGTCTGGGATTTAAATTAGGCTTCATCTTCCCTGACTGCATAGATTTGTTAGGGCCGCCCTAATGTTCAGTGCCTGAGGATCCTCCTGTGTGAAACTGGTAACCATGGTTACATACACTTCAGCCTTGCAAGAGATTTCAGTGATGGTGTATGCAAAAGAAGCCATAGCTCAGAGAGCCAAATTGTGGATGGAGATGGCCATACCTCAGTCTAACTAGGTGTCCACCAAGGATACTTGGCCCACCGTAGGCTGGTGGGACACCGCTCTTTGAACTGCACGAAGCCCCTTGCCACCTGGTTTTCCCAAACACATTTTGGCTCTGCACCTTCCCGGCAGGGACTGTTTATTCTGCATGGATGCTAAGGTCTGTGTGAAGCTCTGGGGTCTGTCCAGCCCTCAGCAGTGGCAGTTCTACCCCTTCCATTCTCTCCTGCTACCCCACATCTGGCCTGCTTCTGACTGGAAACCTCATCCCCAGGGGAACAGGGCAAGTGGCTGCTGCTGAGCCAGCCAGCGAATTCCTGAAGTGTGAGCAGGTTGGTTTGCATCAAAAGATTTGAAAGTTTGAAATGGCCAGACATTTCTCTTTCGGGTAATGACGTTTGCAGGCTCCACAGCCTGGCTCCCAGCTCCTGTGCCCTGTATTCTTTGCCTTCCAAAGAAGCCCAGAATCCCTAAGCTGGGCTCCAGAAGACCTCCTCCCTCCCAGACTTTGCTTGGGATATGATCAGATGGGATAAAACCCAATTCTTATATGCTAAGCATTCTAAGATGGGATGTATCTCCAATGGTCGATGTAGCTCCATTCTCCATTGGTAGAGTGCTTTCCTTACCATGCACGAAGCCTTGCGTTCAGTCCCCAGCACTGCATAAACTGGGCATGGTGAAACTCACCTGTAGTGGCATTTTAATTGTATTTTAATAAATAAAGTCTACCTGAAGATCTGACATAAAACAGTCCCACTGGTCAGCCTTACAGACCAGATTATGGTAACGCACACCTTTAATCCCAGTAGCCACACTAGTTGCTATAGAAATCAGGTGGTGCACGCCTTTAATCCCAGGCCTGGAAAGTAATATAAGATGGGGGAGACAACTCCCAGACACAGTCTCATTCTGAGATTCCTGGAGGCAGGATCGCCATTTTGGACTGAGGTGGAGGTAAGAGCCAGTGGCTGGCTGTTTTGCTTTTCAGTTCTTCAATTTGAACCCCAGTTTCTGATCCTGAGTTTTTATTTATCATGCATCACTCACTATAATCTCAACACTCAGGGGATGGAAGCAGAAGGGTCAGAAATCCAAGGTCATACTGGGCTACATATCAAGTTCAAGACCAGCCTGCAAGGGCCCCTGTTTGAAGCAATACCATTAAAAACAACTAAACATCCCAACCAGGGGTTGTAGGGGACCCAACACTCCAGGTACTGCCAGCATCCCTCCAGCTGCTGGTCTCTATGACGATGCACCCACCCACAGAGCCTCTCCTGCCAAGCTGCTTAGTGACTTTCAATCTGGCAGGATCTAGAGTCACTTGGAGACAAGGCTTTGGGCACATGGTGAGGACATTTCCGGATCAAGTTAACTGAGGAGTTATCCTGGTGACAAGCACCATTCCGCAGGCTGGAGTGCCAGACTGAATAAAAGGAGGAGGCGGGCTGAGCACCAGTGTGCTTCTCTGCTAGGGTTGCAATGTGGCCCGTTGTCTGGAGCTCCTGCCTCCATGATGGACTGTAAGGAAACTAAGACACCTCCCCAGTGTGGGCAGCATCCTCTAGTCCCAGGAGCAGAGGGGTAGAAAACGGCTGGCTGTCTTGGTTAGGATTCTTTTGCTGTGATGAAACACCAGGACCAAAAGAAACTTGGGGAGGAATGGGTTTAGCTGGCTTACACTTCACATCACTGTCTGCCATTGCTCTAGAGGGTGTGGAACCTGGGAGAGTGGAGCGGATCAATGAGGTGGACTAAAGCCCCATGAAAGAGCCGATGCTATTCAGAGCACCAGACAGATTATGTTCTAGGGTTAAGAAGACTCCGTGAGTGAAATACAGTCCTTGCTCACGTTGGACAAGCCACACACGGAAGGAAGATGGTTTTCATAGAGGGATGTAAACAAGTGACAATAACCAGCTGTACATGCTGAATAATCCGAAGTAAACTCCTGCCCGCTACACCTGGGAGAAGCACAGAAGCACATTCCAAGAACACGTATGTGTTTTCAAAGAAACTGACATCAAAAGACTCTTGTCTTAGCTTCTTAAGATTTTCTCACAAGCACTCAGAAATTTCCCCATGCGATTCCAGTTTTGGACTGTGTTCCAACAACTGTTCATCACTGGAGGAAGTCAGGACAGACACTCAAACAGGGCAGGAACCTGGAGGCAGGAGCTGATGCAGAGCCCATGGAGAGGTGCTGCTTACTGGCTTGCTCCCCATGGCTTGCTTAGCCTGCTTTCTTCTAGAACCCATGACCACCAGCCCAGAGATGACACCATCTACCATGGGCCTCTCTGGAAACCAGGCACTCATGTGATACACAGACACATGCGCTGGAAAACACCCATACACATAAAACAATAAAAATTTTAAAATAAGTAAAACCAAACTGAAACAACAAACAAACAAAAGCAGGCACGGTGCTTTGGGTTTATAGTCCAGAGCTGGGAAAATGGAAGGAGGAGGATCCCTGGAGCCCAGCAGGCCTAAATGAGAGGTGCAAAGGAGGCAAGCCGTGATCCCAGGGCCTTAGGCACAGAGGGAAATGAGAACACAGCCATGAGCAGGACCTGGGGACACATCAGATGTCAGACATGGAGGGAAAGAAGCCACCAAGAGTCTGAAAGACCACTTGCAGGGAGAACAGGAAGCCATGAGGGAACTGCCAGGAAGCCCTGTCTTGAAAAACAAAAACAAAGCTCACTCTCCAAGGGCCAGCTCAGTACGTAAAGGCACTTGCCATCAAGCTTAAGCATTTGAGTTTAATTCCCAAGACCCACGTGAGGGAAGGAGAAAACCAACCCCTGCAAGCTGTCCTCTGACCTGCACACACACACATACACACACACACACACACATACACACAGATACCCACACATACACACACACACACACACACACATACACACAGATACCCACACATACACACACACACACACACATACACACACACACATACACACAGATACCCACACATACACACACACTCCACACATTTCATAAATGTGATTTTTAAAAACAAAAATTTAAAAAAATGTATTCACAAGCCAATACCAGGTCAGTCTTCAGATTAAAGGCACCCCTCTTATATACCCTCCAGCTGTGCAGTGGCTCCCCACTTCTTCAACCATGTTTGCTACCTAACTACCCAGTGTTGGCGAGGAGGCACATGCTGTTTGCCCGAGTTTGCCCCTCCTGGGGGTTCTTCTTAACCCTTTGGCACTTTCCCTCTGCCACCCATGTATTTATCTCCTTTGTCGATGAGTTAGCAGTCATGGGTCTCAACTTGCTGAGTCAGGTGACTGCCGTTTGTCTCTGTATCTAGTGTTTTAGTCGTAGAAACTATTTTCTTCCGAGGACACCGTTTAGCTCTGCACGTTGTGCTATCATTGAACAAACCTGTTAATTTTGACAGCCACAAGCCACCACTTTTCTCCTTTAAGGTTGACACCCGTGTAGACTCTGATATAAAGGCATTCCCTGCTCCCAGCCAGATAACCCTAGACTGACTGTCTTGCTAGACTTAGTCATCTTTCGTGAGGTTTCTAGAGCTGTGTTTGTGTCCAGCTGGTGTTTATCATCATTACGAAGATTCACAACTTGATCCGTAAACACCTTATTAATTTAACACTTTCCTGGGTGATTTGTAAACATGTTATTGTAAGTTCGTCTTTATTTCCATCTCTATTTCTTGGGCTATTACTTATTCTACATACATACTAATGAGTTTTATTGATAGACCTTACACCCCTTAAACTATTTATTGTCGTTCTATTGGTTTGTATTTATCGTATTTTCCACAATTTATATTTCCATCCTTTCCTTCGGTACTTAGAATCTTCATTTCTTATTTTATTACTTTGGCATGTCCTCTAGTACTAAGTTGAATGGCTGGGACAGTCAGTGTTCCACTGCTAAAACAAAATTCCAGAGGCGAGTAGCTATAAAGAAAAGAGATTTACTTAGCTCACAGCGTTAGGCACTGAAAGTTCAAGCAGCATGGCCATAACTCTTCAAGGGACCGCATCATGTGATGTCAACATAAAGAGAGCACATGCACTAGGGAAAGACTGTGTGGCAAGACAGGGAAGGAAGCATCATGTTTGCTCCTTCTTGGCAGCTTCCTCTCTATAGAACTGACTCAGAGTCCAGTGAGTATCACCTTAGTCCCTAAGGCCATAACTCCCTCTCATAAGACCCACCTCTTAAAGGTCCCAAGACCTCTCCATACTGCCATGCTGGGGATCAAGCTTCCAATGCATGGGCCTTAGAAGTCACAGCCATCAAGCTATACCAAAATCACACCACCAGTCAGGTTGTCTCCTAGTAGGCTGAAAATAGATCTAAAGCTTAACCACTTGCTTGCTTGTCATTCTCAAATTAAAGATGGCTTATTCTCTTTGGCTGTCTAAAAAATCTTTATGGTAAAGAGATGTCAAACTTTCTAATTACAATTTTTTGTACCTATTGAGATACATGATTTTTTCATAAAGCAGGAAATTTCAAAGACAGTTCCATCTATATTGTCAGTCACTTTCTTCTGTGTCCTGCAGAATGTCCAGCAGACTTTTTCATGAAGAAAGAACTCCGAAGGACTGTCTCACCTTTAGACAAGTTCAGCAGTCATTTCTCTGTGGGTCCTGCATGTCCAGTTCATATAGCATAAAATCAAGCAGCCCAGGAAAGAGCAGATTCTTGCCCAAATGACTAATAAGCTCTGTAAGGAACCTCTTTGATGCTCAGCATACTCTTGAAGTAGATTGGTGCTCCCGGAGCTTATGTGTCTCATGTCATGAAAAGTCCTAAGTTCTTTTTTTCTTTTTTTTTCTTGATTTTTACTGAGCTCTACATTTTTCTCTGCTCCCCTCACTGCCTCTCCCCTACCGCCTTCAACCCTCCCCAAAGGTCCCCATGCTCTCAATTTACTCATAAGATCTTGTCTTTTTCTACTTCCCATGTAGATTAGATCTATGTAAGCCTCTCTTAGTGTCCTCATTGTTGTCTAAGTTCTCTGGGATTGTAGGCTGTTTTTGTTTGTTTGTTTGTTTGCTTGTTTTTTGCTTTATGTTTAAAAACCACCTATGAGTGAGTACATGTGATAATTGTCTTTCTGTGTCTGGGTTATCTAACTCAAAATAACGTTTTCTAGTTCCATCCATTTTCCTGCAAAATTCAAGATGTTGTCATTTTTTTCTGCTGTGTAGTACTCCAATGTGTAAATGTACCACATTTTTATTATCCATTCTTTGGTGTAGGGGCATTTAGGTTGTTTCCAGGTTGCTATGAACATAGTTGAGCACATGTCCTTGTAGCATGATTGAGCATCCTTTGGGTATATACCCAAAAGTGGTATTACTGGGTCTTGAGGAAAGTTGTTTCCCAATTTTCTGAGAAATCACCACACTGACATCCAAATGGGCTGTACCAGCTTGCATTCCCACCAGCAATGCAGAAGTGTTCCCTTTTCCCCACAACCTCTCCAGCATAAATTGACATCAGTGTTTTTGATCTTGGTCATTCTTACAGGTATAAGATGGAATCTCAGAGTTGTTTTGATTTGCATTTCTCTGATGACTAAGGATGTTGGACATTTCCTTAAGTGTCTTTCAGCCATTTTAGATTCTTCTGTTGAGAGTTCTCTGTTTAGGTCTGTACTCCATTTTTTAAAATTGGATTATTTGTTCTTTTGGTGACCAATTTCTTGAGTTCTTTATGTATTTTGGAGATCTTGAGATCTTTATGTAATCCCTCTGTCTGATGTGAGATTAGTGAAGATCTTTTCCCATTCTGTAGGCTCTCATTTTGTCATTTTAATTGTCATATTCTGTAGGTCTTTGAAAGGTTTGATGATTATCTCTTTAACTGAAATATATCTCTGTACATCTAGAAAACCTAACTAACATGACTACAAACTTGACTATTATAGATGATCGTTTATTAACCTGTATTTCTTAACTATACATTACATTTTTAAATGAGCTGCACAAACACAATACCTTAATCAAGAGCAGAAATACATAAGATTGACATAAAATTTGTATCACTAGACCAAGATCCATACCAATGCAAATCTCTATAGTATGTCTCCCTTTAAATGTAAACAAACATTTATAAACAATATTTGGGAATTTGGATGTAGTTCTCTCTAAACTGCTTCCTGCTTTTTGTTGGGTGATGTATTTTGGGAGGTGTTTATGGCAACCTTTCATGAGTCTTGGTCCATCAAACCACATTAGTCTAGAAGCAATCTATAGGTTCTCATCCTCTCTGAAAACAAAAGTAGAACCTCTTTTCCAAAGCAACATATTCGTAGACTCAAATTTTGAAATCAAGATGCCTTTAAAGTATGTATGTTGGTTTATCTTAGCAGTAGATACAATGAAATGTTTCTCTGTACTTAGTTCCTTCACAGTCAAAAATTGAAAGAAAAAAATTCAGATTCTCCATTTATTTTTCCTCTTTATGTGGCTTATTTTTCTTACTCTATTACTTTTTCTACAAGTTTACTCTGTCTCTTTAAAGACTTTGTTGTTTTATTTTTTAATGATTTACTTTTTTACAACTCTTTATACTCTTTTTCTTCTCTCTCATAAGCCTCCATACATTTTTCCAACACTGTAACCTATTTAGAGGCCTTTTTAAAAAATATGAATCTGTCTTTATTGCATATTTGTAATTATTTTCTGACCAGAAGCATCCCCCCTTTTTTAAATGCTATGTGGGCATAGCTAGGGTCAAGGCTACTTTGCCTTTTGGCTCTGCACAGTCCAACATGGTGGAGATCCATTCTCTGACTCTGAGACTGCTGGATGGGAGCCGCGCTCACCACCTCAATTCTGGTAACCAGTTGGTCCATGCTGCCACCAAGTAACTTGTAGCACACTGCCCACAAACCCCATTCAAGTGCTCGGCCTCCTGAAAGATCCAGAGTTCATGCTGGCAGCACAAACCAGAAAGCCGCCATGTCAAAACCACATGGTTTTTTCCTGCTACTGCTAAATCAGGAATACTTCTTTTAAAGGAGCTATAGCAGGTCACCAGCAAACAGAGCAAGAAGCTGCATTAAGCTCTCTCTCTCTCTCTCTCTCTCTCTCTCTCTCTCTCTCTCTCTCTCTCTCTCTCTCTGTAGAATTCCTTCCCAAACTCTTTCAGGTTTTAAGTGGATTTAGTTGGCCACATGGCCCCAATTTGCTTGTTTGTTCCCAACTGCCCAACCACAAAATAGTCGCTCAGAAACTATATTATTTAAATCACTGCTTGGCCAATCACTAAGTGTATTGTTAGCTAGCTCTTATATCTTTGGTTAACCCATTTCTATTATTTTATATTTTACCACGAGGCTTGTGGCCTACTGGCAAGGTTCCAGCTGGCAGCTTGCATCTTTCTCCTCTGGTGGCTCCATCACACCAGATCATCATAGAACATTGTCTATAATTTTTTCTTGTGTCATTTTTGCAGAGTTTCCTAAGGTGTCCAGCAGACCAGGCATAGTAGTGCATGCATGTCTTTAAACCCAACACTTGGGAGTTCAAGGCCAACCTTGGCTAACCACGTCTTAAAACAAACAGAAACAGGAATGTCTGGATCCTTCTGTGAGAATTTTTATCAGGTGAACACTGTGCTGCCAAACCTGGCACATCCCCTCTCTGGTGCATGGTGTCTAAAAGTCATGAAACCTGTTAAAGATGACTTGAGGTCCTTACTAGTTATGAGTTATCATTAGTTAAACGGATTGGTCACTTGGGCAAAGACAGAAAGAGACAGTAAAGTTCAAAGGAAGCCTCTTAAAAATCATCATGATAAAATGTAGTGGCTAAATGTGGACAACATTGACAGCATGCTTTACTGCGAGTCAGTGAGCATCTTACAGACCCACGTGCCAGCCAGCCCTGTGACACACACGTCGGTCAGAGTGCTTTCATCTATTCTGGGAGATGTGGTGGTTTCTTCCACTTCACCGGCTTTGCTTAGCATGAGATAGACTAAGATTCAATCACACAACTGGGTAACTGAGTGCCAGCCAGCCTGACGGCACATGGCATCATTTTTCCTGGATCTGTAAAGAATTTGTTCGTTACCGTAAAAAGAAAAGAAGGAAATGTGGTCATCCTCTCCTCCGTTGCCATCTGCTGCCCTGTAGCCATGTCGCTATGTGCCGCCACCCCTTGGTTCCAGCACCAGATCACAATTGTTTTTGCTTGAAAAGATACTTTAGAAAGGTCAGGACTCTCTTAGAGAGGGTGTGTCTCAGCTGGCAGAGTACTCAAAGCCCGGATTCCATCCTCAACACAGAGGAAGCTGTGGGTGACACACACCTGGAATCTCAATACTCAGGGAGGTGGAGGGAGGAGGATCAGGATTTCAAGGTCATCTTTGGGTACCTAGTGCAACTGAGGCTAGCCTGAGCTACATGAGATCTGACTTAAAAAAACAAAAGCCAAACACTTTTGACAGTAACTAAGCTATTCTGATACACGTGTTGCTGACACTGCACAGTTGATGTGACAATGGCAAAGACACCACGATCAGATCCTGAATGGAGAAGTCCTCAGAGCTGTCACCTGCCAGACAGAAATTCATGATGCTCCACTGATCTCAAACACGTTCTGACTCGGAGACCTGATGAAGGAATAAAGAAGGTGCCAGTTATTCTAAGACAGGAATGGCATGCTGAACTGGGTAGGGAGGGTTACAGCTGTGTTATCAAGGCGACTCAGAGCCCCTCCCCACTCTTGAGCCTCCACATCTCCCATCATGAAGAGGTACTGGGTGAACCACCTGTCCCCCTGCTGTCTTAACAGCAGCACTTAGAGTAGGGATGGCGACTGGGGGTGAAGGGCAGTCACAGAGCAGTAAGTTCCTGGCAGGCAGGGGCAGCCTGTAGGTTTGTTTGTTTGTTTGTTTTGTTTTTTTACGATTTTCTCTTTTGGGGACCCAGAACCCAGTTCCCAAATAGTCACACAGAGACTTATTCTCAGTCTTAGCTTGGCTTATTTTCAGTCAGCTTTTCTAAAATTAAATTTACCTTTTGCCTCTACGCTCTTACATTTCTCTATCTCTGAGTATATCTTCTTTCCTTCTTATTCTGTGCCTGGCTGGGTGGCTGGGCAATTGACTCCCAGCATCCTCCTCTCCTCCTTTTCTTGTTTCTTCCTCTTCTTTTCTGTCTCATTTATTCTCTCTGCCTGTCAGCCCTGCCTATCCCTCTCTCCTACCTTGCTATTGGCTGTTCAGCTCTTTGTTAAACCAATCAGGTGTTTTAGTCAGGCACAATAGGACAGCTTTACAGAGTTGAACAAATGCAACATAAAAAATGCACATCTTTGCATCATTCAACAAATATTCCACAGCATAAGCAAATGTAACACATCTTAAACTAATATTCCACAACAGCAGCCACCAAGGCCTGGAGTCCATCTTCAGGATGTTTCCTGCCCTTAGTCATTCTTCTATTGAATAAGAGCCTGTCTTAATCACTGTTCCTTTGCTGTGAAGAAGCGCCAGGGCCATGACAACTTTTATAAAAGAGAACATTTAATTGGAGGCTGCATAAAGTTTCAGAGGTTTAGTCTATGGTCATCACGGCATAGAGCATGGTGGCAGACAGGTGTGATGCTGGAGAAGTAATTGAGAGATACAAAACCTGGTCCATAGCAGAGAGGGGAGAGAGGGAGAGAGAGAGAGGGAGAGAGAGGGAGGGAAGGAGGGAGGGAGGGAGGAGGGAGAGAGAGAGAGAGAGAGAGAGAGAGAGAGAGAGAGAGAGAGAGAGAGAGAGAGAGAGAGAGAGAGAGAGAGATGATTCTTTTTGGCACACCAGGGCCATTACACAGGTCGATGCTGACTGTGTTGGAGCTCTGGTACATTTCACTACTTGGATCCAGCCCAGCAAGTAGCCCAGCCTGGGGTAATCACTGGCCATCTCCCTCGGGGAGAAGACAGGATTGTCTCTAGGCAAACATAGCTAGGCTGCTGTGAGCACTCTGGCAGCATGATATTACCATGATAATAGCAGTGGCGCTGCTATTTGTAGTTTGCTTCTTTCACCGTGAGTCAACAATCTCCACTAAGTCATTGGTTATCTTGTTAATAAGCATTTCTGTGAGAATGAAATAGAACAAAGTGTTTCCAATCACCATGGAAACCGTAAAGGGATACTAAAATAGGTCCCCGCTGCTTTTCTGTTTCTGTTATAAAGCACCATGACCCAAAGCAACTTACGGAAGGAAGATCTTGCTTTGGCTTATGATTCCAGAGGGATAAGAGTCCCTCACGGTGGGGAAGTGTGGCCGCAAGCATCGGGCATGGCGGCAGGAACTGGAAGCTGAGAGATCACTTCCTACAGCATGGTGGCATCTCCTAGACTTTCCCAAACAATGTCATCAAATGAGGGCCAAGTGTTCAAATGCCTGAGCCCATGGGGACGTTGAAACCACCACAGGGAAGAGGAGGGGAAAGCTGTCCACGAAGGGTGTGCTTATTACTTGGCCTTCAATCTTAGAAGGAGTCCTGAAATGTAGCTCACTGCAAACAGAGGGCCAAATGTGTGGATAGCTTAAGGGCTTGTCCCCACTGCAGAAGGCACTATTACCCCATTTTGCAGATGGAAATATGGAGACTTGAAGACCTCAGAGCTTCACTGGGTCATGGGTGCCATGGTACCTTTTGGATTTGGGAGGGAAATTTCTGATGGCTCTTTCCTCCTTCCCTTCTCTAAAACCTTTCTGCTTTTGTACCCAGATCAGCATCCTAGGGAAGAGAAGCAACTGATGAGTGCTTGCTGTGGCCCCTGGGCTTACTTCTTTAGCCACATTGTTTTACTTCATCCTCAGGGCAACCATTCAAGATGGGGTGTACGTTGGCAGAAAGCTCTAGAAACTGTTACAGATGAAGAAACCACACTGAGTGTGGGGGATGGGTTGCTAGTAAGAAGCCAACCCAAGACATGTGTATGTGTGTGTGTGTGTCTGTATGTGCATGAGGATGTATATTCTTGTCCCGTGTGTGGGGGCACACATGTGTGTGCATGCCTGTAAAGGCTATTCCTCGGTTGCTGTCTTCCTTGTTCTTTGAGTCAGGGTCTCCCATTTGGCTAGGCTGGCTGGCCCACAAACCCCAAGTATTCCCCTGTCTCTGCCTCCAGTGCTGGGATTACAAGCATGGGCCACCATTCTCAGTTTTTTCATGGGTGTAGAGGATTAAATTCGAGTCCTCACGCTTCAATGGTAAGTACTTGATTATGCCATCCGAGCTATCCCCCCAGCCAATGCTAGCTCCAAAGCTTACTCTCTTACCCCGGTGTCATCCCGAAACTAAAGCAGATGGAAGTCAGACCCTGGCCTCCGAGCCTTGCCCAGACTTCCTACATCTGAATAGAACCTTGACCTTGCCTAGCATGCTCGTTCTTAAAAAAATGAGCTTACCCACTAACACTTGGCTCTTGGGGGTAGCCAAAGATGGAGTGAATGGCTATTCAAAGGATCCATTTGTGGCATAAATGGAGGTGGTTTGTAATGTACTCTGAACTCTCTGCCTCTAATTTCCTTCTTCCCAGTTTCCTCCTATATCAGAGTCAGTTCAAAAATGACAGCTTTTCTGAGAGGCACAAGCAGGAGCTGACCCTCAGGAAGGCCATCCCTCCCCGCCTCCTGGGAATACCTCTCATTTTCAGGCTGCTCCAAGGCTCCAAGAAACCTGCCTTGGTTTGCAGCTATGGAAATAATCAGCACTGTTCTTCCTACTGGACATCAAGCCTCATTGGCCTCTGTGCTGGCTGGTTTTATGTCAACTAGACACAGGCTATCGTCATTTGAGAGGAAGGGACCTCAACTGAGAAGCCTCCATAAGATGGGGCTGTGGGCAAGCCTAGAGGGCACTTTCTTAATTAGTGATTGATGGCAGGGGGCTTAGCCCATTATGGGTGGTGCCATCCCTGGGCTGGTGGTCCTGGGTTCTATAAGAAAGCCGGCTGAGCAAGACATGAGGAACAAGCCCGTAAGCAGCATCCTCCATGGTCTCCGTGATCGACTCCTGCCTCCAGGATCCTGCCCTCAGTGCTTTGATGATGAACTTTTCTATGGAACTGTGAGAGAAATAATCCCCTTTTACCCTACCTCATTTTTTTGTTTCAGCGCAGCAATAGAAACCCTAACTAAGACAGTCTCTTAAACACCACCTTTCCTTGCTGTGTTTTCAAATCCTCACCTGTTCTATTTTCGCTTCCCTTGCTGGTTGAGTTCTGCAGCAGGAGATTCCAGCACAAAGGGTCCTAATTATTTTCCCCCTGCCTTTAAATATATAGTTTTCAAAGTATGCCTTTGAAAAGGACATTTAAAAAAAAATCTCAAGACTCCAAGTGGATTCCAACACACCTCTTGCTGTTCTCCACTTGGACTGCAGCCTGCCTCTCAGAACCTGCTGGGTGACCTGGCTGTGACCTGATGTTTGCAGCTGGGTAGAGCTCATGCCTCCTCCAGGATGGACAGCCTCCTCCATCCATCTCTGGGCCACATACTGCCCAGCATGAAAGAGTCTGAGGGCCCAGGGAGAAGAGGCCTGGCAGAGTGAGGAAGAAAGAGGGGCTTTGAGAGCCGTGTCTCGAAAGCAGACCAGGGGCCATTGGGAAAAACCATTACGGTGAATTCCTTTGCCCTGAGTCTTTGCTGCAGAGTCAAACAAAGCATAGTGGTGACTTATCCTCATTCTGGCTGCAGTGATCTTCCCTTGGAGTGCCTGTATCCTTGCAAGGTCACCAGGAGTCTGAGTTTAGGACCCGGTTTGATGGCGATGCTTCTGTCATCTGGCATATGGGCTTGGTCTTATCCAGTGGGGGCGATTCTGCCTTTGAGCTTCTAGCTGAAGAGAAGTGGTTTTGAATAGCAGATGTTTTTGGAAAAACACATACGAAAAAGTTCTCTTCTTTCCACTCTGCCAGGCGCAGGCTCCAGTCCCTGGAATCTACCTACAGCAAAGTTGGGAAGAGCTCCAACATGTGAATTCAGCCTACTGGATACAGAGCCCCAGACCTGGAACCCCACCATCAACTCTTGCCGCTGTAGGATGTGGATGCTACCCCAGTGAGAAGCAGGCCACTGTTAGTGAGGTTGCAGGTGGCAGTGACCAGGAGCCATCTCCTCTCTTCTTCTCTCTCCTATGCCTTCTCTACATCCCTCTGCTCTTTCCTCCCCTGTCCTGCCTGGCTCCCTCCTCATCCCACATCTCAGCTGTTCTCGCCCTTCCCAGGTCTCTCCTCTCCTCTCCTCTCCTTTCCTCCTCTCCTCTCTCCTCTCCTCTCCTCTCCTCTCCTCTCCTCTCCCTCTCCTCCTCTCCCTCTCCTCTCCTCTCCTCTCCTGCCATCTTGCTTTCCCTGGTTTCCAGGAGCAGCACCCAGCCTCTTTCCTCAGGACAGTGCTCCCAGCAGCACTACAGGCCCGCTGCTAGAATTTTCTGAACTCTCTGGGTATACTCTTCAGCTGTACCTAGAGAGCAAGTGTTATGTTGATCTCTTCCCTGGGACTGGGTGTCCTGCTCGTCCTGGGAGGAGCCCTCTCTGGTGGAGAAAGGGTGGATATGACTGATAAATGCATTTTCTTTTTCTTTTTCTTCCAAGACAGGGTTTCTTTGTGTAGCCCTAGTCTAGGCTTGTCTTGAATTTAGAGATCTGCCTGACTCTGTTTCCAGAGTGCTGGGATTAAAGGCGTGTGCCACCACACCCGACTGTGTTTTCTTTTTATATAGGCAGACATTGAGGATGACAGAGGACAACTGTTTGGTCCTCCAGACTAGGGCCTCCAGAACCCTGCTTCAGCACCAAGTACACCAGTTACTTTATAGTTCTTGTTACTGTAGCAGAACACCAGACTCAAGGAAAGACAGTTTGTTTCCAGAGAGCTTCAGTCCATTAGGGCGGGAAGGCAGGGAAGGCAGGGAAGGCAGCTTCATTCATGGTGGCCGGAGCATGTGCCTGAGGCTGCTCATATCACGGTGGACCAGAAGCAGAGGGAAGGAGCAACAGAGAGAGAACACCCAGAGGACACGTGTAACATTTAAAGACTCATCTCCAGGCAATCACCTCACCAACTAGGCCACCCCAATGTTTTCAGAACATCCCAAACTGTCCCCAAGCAGCTGGCGACCAAGCACTCAAGACGTGAACCTACAGGGGACATTTCAGATTCAGATCACAGCACCTGAAAAGAGCTCCAGTCTAGGAGGAGAGTGAGCTAGAGATGAGGAGAAAGACCAAAGAGATGGGGAGAGAGTAGAAGGGAGACAGAGGAGGGGGGGGACAGCAGAGAGGAGGTGGGGGAGAGCAGGAGGGGAGGCAGGGGGTGGGGAGAGCAGAGAGGAGGTAGAGGAAGGGAGAGAGGAGCAGGAGGAAGGCAGGGGAGAGGTAGGGAAAGCAGAGGGAAGGCAGAAGAGGGGAGGGGAGAGCAGGAGGGAAGCAGGGGAGGGGTAGGGAAAGCAGAGGGAAGAGGAGGGACCGAGGCAGAGGGAGGGGTAGGGAGAGCAGAGAGGGTGGCAGAGGAGGGGAGAGAGGAGCAGGAGGGAAGCAGGGGAGAGGAAGGGAAAGCAGAGGAAAGACAGAAGAGGGGAGGGAGAGCAGGAGGGAGATAGGGGGGTCAGGAAGAGGGAAACAGGAAGAGGGAGGATGTTCCTGGTCACTGCCCCTACACCTCACAAAGCTGGCTAACAATCATTCACATTTGGCCAGGGCTAGCACCTACATAGGAGAGGCTAAAGTCAGCTTGCAGATCACATACACTAATGCCCAGCTCCAGGGGTGATTTGGACCTGGTCCCACAGAGATTGCTTATTTGGAGCTCTTTCTGCTGTGGTTGCTGCCTTGGGCCTGCTCTGGCAGAGGTCGCTGGCTCAGGCCTGCTGCAGTGGAGGTCACTAGATCGGGCCTGCTACCTCAGAGGTTGCTAATTCTCGTCCAGTCTGACAGAGGTCTCTGGTCCGGCTGCTTCCTCAGAGGTGGCTCCCTGTGGAGTTCGGGCTGCCTCAGTCCTGCTCTGGCAGAGGTCGCTGGCTCAGGCCCGTTTCCATAGATGTCCCTGGCCTAGTGCCCACTCTCCCACAGAGGTTCCTGGCTTGAACCCAGTCCTGTAAAGGTCTCTGTCTCTGGCCTACTCCCTCAGCAGTTGCTCCCTTGTACCTGCTCCTGTGTAGTTCACTGCCTCTTAATGGCTTTTTTGTATTTTATGTTCATTGGTGTTTTGCCTGCTTGTATGTCTATATGAGGGTGTCAGATCCCCTGGAAGTGGAGTTATAGGCAGTTTTGAACTAATATGTGGGTACTTGGAATTGAACCCTGGTCTTTTGGAAGAGCAGCCTGTATCACAATTAATAAAAACCCAGAGACAGATAAAGGTCAGAAAAGCAAAACAGTCAACCTCTACCTCAATCTGAAATAGAGATCCTGCCTCCAAGGAATCTCAGAATGAGACTGTGTCTGAGAGCTGTCTCCTCCCCGTCTTGTATTCCTCTCTAGGGCTGGGATTAACGGCATGCACCACTACCGCAGATGGTTTTTATGGCAAACTAGTGTGGCTCCTGGAATTAAAGGTGTGTGTCACCATTGCCTGGTCTGTAAGACCAACCCGTGGGTCTGTTTTACTCTCTGATCTTCAGGCAAGCTTTGTTTATTAAAAATACAAATGAAATGCCACTGTAGCAGCCAGTGCTCCTAACCAACCCCTGCTTCAAACTCCCAGGTGGGCTACAGGCACACATAACCACACACCTATTTACCACTGGGAATTGTTGTTGAAAATGCGCTTCTTGGTGGTTGACCTGTGGTCAGTGCCGATCGTGGAGCATGCCTTTCCCATCCTCCTACATGGAGATCCTCTGGGCCCTGGGCTTTAGGTTGGCTCGTCCAAAGCTGTGATTTTTATAGTTAAAAAAAAAAAAAAAAAGATTGTGGTCTAGAAAGACGGCTTAGCAGTTAAGAGCACTCACTGTTCTTGCAGAGAACCTGAGTTGGTTCCCAACTCACAACTCTCAGGACTGGAATTCCAGGTATTTGATATCCTCTTCTGGCCTCCATGGACACCTGCCCACCTGTATATACACACACATGCATACATGCACACACATACACACACACACATACACCTGGAATTAAAATTAAATGAATATTTAGGATTTGACTATTGGCATTTTCTTTTTTGTGTGTGTTTTTATTGAAAACAGATCCTTCTCTCATACAGTGCATCTTGATGACAGTTTCCCCTCCCTCCACTCCATCCAGCTCCTCCACCTCCTCTCCTCTCCCAGGTCCACTCCCAGTCCATCTCCCTTCAGAAAGGAGCAGTGGCCTCCGAGAGACAACATCCAAACACAACAAAACAAACATACTAAGACAAAGGGAAAGCCTCGTCTGGAGTCTGGACAAGGCAACCCAACAGAGCAAAGCACATCTCAAGATCAGGCCAGAGAGCCAGAGACACACCGCGCTCCCACAGTTAGGAGTCCCACAAAAACACCGGGCTGGGCAGCACAACATGTACTCAGGGGCCCTGGTGCAGACCCACGAGGCCCCCGGGCGTGGCCACTCGGGTCTCCGTGAGTTATATGTGCACCCCTGGTATAGTCAAAAAGTCATGGGCTAGTGTGCTCCTGCTGCCCTCCATCCTCCTCGGACTCTTACGACTTTCTGCCTCCTCTTCCCCGGGACTCCCTTTAAGCTCCAAGGAGAGGGACCAATGGGGACCTCCCCCATTTTCCAAAGGTCTCTTCTGAGTAATGTCTGACTGGGGCCTCTCATCTGCCCCCATCTGTCACCATAGGAAGCCTCTTCAGATGCCGACTGAGCCGAAGCCCATCTACAAGTACAGCAGAATATCTTTAGCAAACACTTCATTGATTTTTTTTTAGACTAGTCTTGTTGGGGTTCTCTAGATAGATCTCTCTCTGAGCTATCTATTCATTCTCCATTCCTGGCCTTCCAAACAGTGTCTGGACACGGGCTGTCTCTTCAGGTAGAGGGCCTAGAGTTAAATCAGAAATGAAGTCAGCCACTCCCCACAAGCTCTGTTCCATCACAGCAGCCCCAGTACATCTTCGCAGGCAGGACTGTAGGTCAAAGGTTTTGTGACTGGGTTGGTGTCCCCATCTCTTCTTTTAGTAGCCTGCAGCAGCACCTCCTGCACCAAAGAGACCAGAGCCTAGAGCTGAAGGCTCCATACAGAAACCAGCTCAACCTCTCCACATCCAATGAGCTGTGTGGATGGCACTGTCCTCGGCAATGGGGGTCCCCAGGGTGCTGGCATTTCCCATACCAGTTCAATTTAACATTTAAAGTCAGTCCTTACCAGCAACATAGTTGTAAAATTATCTATTTTGAAAACCCTAATCTTTTAAATTAATATTTGACTCACCTACACCTAAGTAGTATCTCTCTGACTTTGTTTTGGTATTATATTTCTTATTTTTACTAAACTATTTTTTACTTTTCCCAATATTACCTTTTATTTGCCCTTCTTTGGGCCTTTTTTAAAAATTAATGTTTATTTACATTATTCCATCTCCTCCTCTTAAAGCATACGCGCTTTTAAAATCTTTTATTGCTTGACAATTCCACACACTTTTTTGAATCATATCAGATTCCTCTACCTCTCCAGGACCACTCTAGACCACATGTTGTAAGTTCTTAGACAATGCAGATAGCCGTGGAACTTTTTTGCTCCATTTGCTCCTCATCCTCTTGTGTTATTAGCACCATCCAGTTGAATAGCCTTCCATGTATTTTCAACTTCACGTTACATTAATGACTTGAAAGCTGATATATTTGTTTATACTTCTTACAACCCTCATTTGTCATTTCTTCCTACATTTCCTTCTTTCTCCATCCTCCCATAATTTTCACTTTTGCTGGAGAACTCATTTTGAAGTGCTTTGCTATACAAAGGCAGCAGATCGGCAGTTAGTAGAATTCTCTTGGTTCTGTTTGTCTGAAAGGTGATTTCATTTGTGTCCAAACTCTCAGAAGATGTTTTTGCTTTAGTTATAGAATTCTACTTGTCAAAAATTTTCTTTTGTTTGAGGAAGCTTGAAGATACTATCTTATTGTTTTCAGCTTTCTTTTTTCCTTAGTGCTTCTGAAGAAATATATCTTTCAACACCAGAGTCTAGAATATTCACTTTGTCTTTTTGAAATACACAGATTTACTGTGGTGTTTCTGGAGTAGGACTCACTTTCTGTTAAACACACTTGGACTTTATAACATCTTTAGTTTGATGCTGTGTAGTTGGTGGGAAATTCTTATTCATTATTTTTTTGCATCTCTTAAGATATCCTTCCCCATTCTTTTCTTCTTTCCAAGATTCCAATTTCATGCATATTTGGACTTTTCACCATTGCCATATGTTTCTCATTCTTTTTAAAAGTACAATGTAACTGGGCCTTATTCTACCATGTTGTACTATATTTGTTAAACTATATTCTTATTATATTGTACCAACTTGCTGTTGAGTTGTTTATTTAGTTATTTTGTGAATGACAGTTTCAGCTATTTGAGGTCTATTTGTTTTTATAGAGTGAGTTCTTGTGTAAAACCAAATGCTTTGGCTTTATCTATCCATGAGAATATTAATTGCAATGACTTTAAGTCATTATCTCAAGCTCATCTACCTCCGTCTTTGACCAAACATCTAGGTCACCTGTATCTTTGGTCCTCCCATTGTTTTTCCAGGAACCTGTAACTTTGATATGCCTAGCCCTTTTTGTTTTTATTTCCTGTTTTTGAACTGAATCATGAAGAGTGCATATTAAATTTGGGGGGGGTCTTGGAAGATGTCATTGTCTTCCATAAGATCTACCCTGCTTGCACGGGAATCAAGCAGTGTAATTCTGCCATACTCCCACCCGCTGACAGGAAGCTGATTCCAAACTCTTCTGAGACCCTCCTTGCTCTCCTCCGAGGCAATCTCCCCTCCCTCAGGATAGCCCTCCTGAGGTTCCAATTGTAGGGAAGTATTTCCTGAATCCTTCATCCTCTCGAAAATTCTAAATTGAAATTGTGTCACCCAAAGGCCATAGGCAGTTTGGGGGATACTCCTTTTAGCTTCTTAGCCTCTCACCCACATGGCTGGAAGAACTGGAAATGCCTCAGGGAGAAGATGGCCATGGGTCCTCCTTCTCCCTTCTGCCAGTCTGTTGACTCTTGCCCCCTCCAACTGCCTTAGAAGCCCTAAACTGTCTGCCTTTACTCTGTGTGGGCAGCCTCTGGCTCCTCCGCAGTCTTTGTGGTGACCTCTGCCTGCATCCTGCACAGTGTCCTGGGGGAAGTGATGGCCAAGATTAGGGACCTTTCAAAGAGCTTTTCTCCCCTTCCCTAATCTTGGCCCTTCGAACAGTGGTTACCATGGCAACCCCTAGAAGTCATGAGTGAGAACGTTAAAAAGCACTAAGTTGGGCATTGTCCTTAGTCCCAGAACTCAGGGGGCGAGAGGCAGGCGGATCTCTGGCCAGGTTTGAGGCCAGCCTGGTCTGAGAGCTAGTTCCTAGACAAACCAGAACTACACACAGGGAAATTCTGTATCAAAACTAAAAAGGAAACTAAAATTCATCATGTGCCCCTTTGAAGCAGCACATCTCTATAGGTCTGACATCAGCCACCTCATCTTAGCCACATGCAAAATCATAACTCTTCGGACCAATTAAGATAGTATTTAAGAATTTTAAGTAATAGAACCTATTAGCCTTTCCCTAATCCCTTTAGTGGGTCTGTGGGGAATAAACAGTTAAATCCCAAGTGGTTTTGTGAATTTTGGCTGAGCAGTCTTGAGCCTGTATCCCAATGGTTATTTAACAAACAAGCAAAATCTATGCGCATTTCCTTCCCCCTTTACTTATGTGTTCCCATGTATGCGCATATGTGGTGAGCACATTTGTTTCGTTTATAGAGACAGGGTCCCATTGTGTAAGACCAGCCAGTGAGAACTCATGGAGTGCTACTTGCCTCTGCCTCCCGAATGGAGTATTAAAGGTGTGCACCACCACACCCGGTTCACATTGTACTTTTTAAAACAGCAGTTCTAAGCTTTGTCTTTTCTGAATCGCATCCAATAGGGGATTGGTTTTCTCTTTTGCATATTAAAATTTACTCAACCAAGAAATGAAATAGATTATTCTTTACTTGCTAACTAGTGACATTTTAATTCTTCTGGCTTGAAATCTAAATCACCATACATAGCTTCTTCTCTTCTTATTTGTGTGTTTATGTGTATGCATCTGTGGATTGATATACACATGTGTGCACATGTAAGGACAGAGTTGATATTAGGTGGTTCGATTTCCTTAGACTGTACCTGTATGTACTGTTGTTGTTTGTTTTCTTGCTTGCTTTTTGAGAAATTATTTAGCTAGAGTGACCAGGCAAACTCCAGGAAATCCTGCCATCTCTGCCTTCCTGGCTCTGAGGTCACAAATGCCCATCATCACAGCCGGTTGCTTTTACATGGGCGCTGAGAATCTGAACTCAGGTCCTAGGCTTGCCCAGCAAGCACTTTGCTGGTAGACTGAGCCATTACCCCAGCCCCACACACTTTCCTTTAAGTCATTATCTTTCAAAGCCGGACTTCTTCCTGAATCTTCCACAGGACTCCCTAAGGTCTGCAGTATGTGATGGGCAATCTAAGGCAGCCTGCTGAGTTGATTTATGTCACGTTACAGTTGTTCACAGCGGCAGGGGCTCCCAGCCTAATCCCCACTCTCAACTGTTGCATCAGACTCCTACTTTTCCGGCAAGGAAATGAAAAATAATAAATCAAATTCTAGGTGCCAAAAGGAACCCACTGGAATGGACGTGCGAGAATGCAACGAAATTCAGCAAAACTCTTACTCAGTATTTGTTCTGCTCTGTCTTATAGTTAGGCCCATCTGGGCGTCAGTAAGATAGATAAATAACTATCCCTTGTTATCCTACTAACCACCCCCGCAAACAGAACTAAAGCAGAGTAACATCCTGTGACAGTTGATGAGACCAATTATGTTCTAAAATGACAGGCATGTAAACCGAAGTCATAGAAGAAACTGATCAAGATTCCAGAGGTAGTGGTGGGGGAACTCCACTTGCACTCTCGGTCATACGAGCCAACTTCAAAATATCTCTAAGCCAGGCAGGAAGAATTACAGATGTTTTGGAGCAAATTATTAGTGAACTTGGATAAAATCCGGAGAAGGATGGCTTCCTTTATCTGCATCACAGGAGGCCACAACACCAAGCAGAGCACAGTGCAGCCCTTGCCTGGGAACACCCAGCAGAACCCAATGCGTCCCTTGCCTGGGCCTTCCAGAGTTTGGAGACTGTAATTTAAAGTCATTTAAAAGGTCTAACTACAACCTCTGTTACTTGTATGACTCTGTAAAGATCGTCAAAGTTCTCTCTCAAGTGCTCGTCTGTTCCCAACTCGGAAGTGGGAGTCCAGGGCGGGGTCAAAATTGTCAATGCTATTTACAGAGTAGGTTGCTAAGCAGTCACTTGCTAGATAGAAAAGAGAGGCGGTGTGGGAGGTGTGGGGGGCTGTGGTGGGGAGATGCCCAGATGGTAAAATGCTTGTGTTGCACAAGGGCCTGGACTAGAACCCATGTATAAGCAGTCAGGTGTGATGATGTATGTCTGCGATCCCAGCACTGGGGGAGGCAGAGACAAAGTGAATCCCTAGGCCTCACTGGCCAGTTAGCCAAACCAGGCAGCGAGGGACCCTGTCTCTTGCATGCACACTCAAAGTTTAACTTAATTTTATCTTTCCTGAGATTTGTGTGTACATGAACACATACCTAGAACAAAATGCATCCTCTAAATTGGACCACGTAGGAGTTTTAACAAATACACACTTACGAAAATATGAAACCCAAGGTACACACCCATTCTTTTAGCTGTAAACTTTTCTTTATCTTTTACTTGTGTGGTGGGGAGCAGACATGCATGCAGCAGTATCCGAGGTGCAGAGGTCAGAGCAGGATGTCGGATGTCTTCCTCTATTACACTCCCCCTCAGGATTTTCACAAAGGGTCCACCACTGTTTAGCTCCGGCTGGGTAGCCTGAAAGCTCTGGGGACCTGTCTGCCTCTGTCCTCCAATGTTTGGTTACAGGCACACACAACCACACTTGGCTTGGGATTCAAACTTGGGTCCTTAGGCTTGCAAGGCAGGAGCGCTTCCCCACTGACCAGAACAATTCTTCACCCTCCTTGCTTATGCTGTGCTCTGATCTGTCAGTCCTGAAGCCCACCATGGCCTGTGTGTGGAGGTCAGAAGGTAATTTGCAGAGTCAATTCCTTGCTTCCACAGTGTGGGTTCTGGGGGTTGGATTTAGGTTGCAGGACTTCACAGCAAGAGCCTTTACCCACTGCCCCCTCACCAGTCCAAGATCATTTTCTAATTGCCATGTATCTTTCATAAATACTTTTTTTGAAATCCACTAGTGATTTGTTTTGGTGGAAACTTAAATCATGAATCCACTTTTTTAAATATGAATGTGTTATATTTGAGTTTCTAATTTCAGTTTCAATTTCTATTTTGCTCAAATTTCACAACTCTCAAGAGAAATAACAAAATAACAAAACCATAGATAATGACATTATTCCTTCATAAACTCATGCAATTACATCCTTTAGCAGCTAGGTGGCTAGGTGTGGTAGGGCATGCTTGCCATCCCAGCACTTAGGTAGTGGAGCAGGAGTGCCAGGAGTTCAAGGTTATCCCTGGCTATATACCGAGTTCTAGGCTAGCCTGGTTACAGGAGACACCATCATAAATCCAACGAAGCCCATGACCAGAGTCCGTGCAGTGGCTCAGCAGAAAAACACACTTTCTGTGAAAGCCTGGAAATCTGGGTTTAATCCCGGAACCCACAGTAGATAGAGATACCTGAGTCCCAAAGGTTGTGCTCTGACCTCTCACGTGAACTCTGTAACTGGAGGTTTCTCTCCTGCCCACCAATTCCCAAATAACTACTCTGAGGCTTAATATTAATTACAAATTGTTTGGTGATGGCTCGAGCTTCTTCTGGTTAGCTTTGCATATAAATAACCCATTTTTAATAATCTGTGTATAGCCACATGCCCTGTGGCTTACCGGTAATGTTCTGGCATCTTACTCCTCCAGTGGCTGCTGTTGTCTCTTGACTCTGCCTTCTTTTCCCCTATCTCTCTGCTTGGATTTCCTGCCTAGCTATATCCTCTCTGACTATTGGCGAGATCAGCTTCTTTATTAACCAATGGTAACAAGACATATTCACAGCATACAGAGGGCATCCCACATCAGGCTCCCACTGATCTCCACCCCTAGCAGCTGACTGTTGAATATAACACAACATTGCATTCTCGGGATAAACTCTGCTTTTATCTGGTGTCTTAGCCCTTAAAACATTGTTAGTTATGCTTTTTATATTTTGCAAGGATTGCTGAGTATGCATTCTCATTCATTCGTTACCTTTGGCACATGGCTAGGAGCTGTCATTTCCACAGCTGACTTCCAGGTTAGTTCCGAACAGATCACCTTTCCCGTGTCTGCCCCACTGCTGGGCCATCTCCCTGGAACCCTGAAGTCAACCAGTTGTATTTCTGAGGCTGGATTTTCCAACTGTAAAATGAAATTTTCTATAGTAATTATTAATGTTACTAATTAAAGTGATAACCTAACCATAAGTTTGCTGGGAAATTAAATGTCAATACCTTAATAGGAAGCACACTGTGGGCAGCTAAAATGCTCCAAATATTTATATGTATTATTAATATTTCATACACTAAAAATTCACTGCTCTCTCTGTTCTTCTTGCCATTCACAAATGTGTGAACACATGTGGATGTGTTAGCAGGTAAGGGAGGGAGGGGCTGCTCTAGCATTGGGAGGGTATTATTATAATTTAATAATTTTTATGGTATGGAAGTCTTGCCTATATGTATGTCTGTGTATCACATGCATGTCAGGTGCCCAGGGAGACCAGAAATGAGCATTGGATTCCTTAAGGATTAGAGTTACAAACCATTGTGAGCCTTCATGTGGGTGCTGGGAATCAAAGCTAGGGCCTCTGGAAGAGCGGCCATTGCTTTCAGCTGCTGAGAAATCTTTCCAGCCCAGAGGATGCTTTGAACATTATGCACAGTTAATTTCCACTGCCAGCCCATCTGCAGGACATGGGAGCTAGAGGCCAGGAGTGTCACCTCTGGAGTTCAGAGCTCAGGTAGCAAGGCTGCTGCAGGAGTCTGAAACCTGTCCCCAACACTGGGCTCTAAGAACTCTGGTGAGCCCAGAGTCAATGTTTTGAAAGGACTTTGGAAGATTCTGGAGCACTGGTCTGTAATGTTCTGTGACATTTGATTTGGGGTTTAGCGATCCTGTATCATTTTATACCCACTGTATTCTGAGCGCTGGACTTGTCATGTGTGATACTAAAACCCAGCCCCAAAGAAACCCATCTGGTTGCAGCCATTCGGCTGCCAGAGCGGACAATAGTGACATTGCATAATTTCAGAAATTTATTCTAGAAAAATTTTGTATGAGTCTGAAAGTCAGTTGTATGAAATGTGTATTATAATTCTCTGCACACCTTGGCCTCTAGATCATTCTTTATAGACTTATATATTTTTGATCGTTTGATCAAAGAATATCATGTGCTCAAGAAGTGTGGGGTTTGTGCTTCCGCATCTTGGCTGAGAAGACTCTGATGCGATCTGGAACATGGCAGGAGGACTGTTATCTAGGAGTCAGACTCCTGCAGCAGCCTTGCTACCTGAGCTCTGAAATCCCAGAGGTGCTCTTGTGTGACTCATATCCCTTGACCTACACTAACCCAGGGCTCAGCCCTGTAGCCAGCGTTGATATGGCCCAGGTCTGGAGACACTGCCCGCAACAACGTGGGGTGCTTTCCATCCAGACTGCCAGCCCACCTCAGCACACCAGTGACCATGAGGTGACTTTTCACGCCTGCTCGTTCTTGAACTCTTGATTACAGATCACCTTGTTGGTGGCTGTGCCTCGACTGCCAGAAATAAAAACCAAATTTCTCAACCATTTCTTGCAACTGTGTCTGTGCTTGTTGGAAAGTCCTGGCCACACATCAGGTTATCCCAGGCAGCGGAACATTCATGACATAATCTTGTTTTCGGTTTGGTTTTTGTTTTCTAAGTAGGCAGGCTAGGTAGCTCTCAAACTCCCAGTTTTCCTTTCTCTGCCTCCCTGATTACTACAGTTACAGGCAGGGTGCCACCCGTCACTTCTGGCTCTCACTGTATTTTTACTGGCCCAATGTCTGAACGTTAGGAATTTTATAACACAAGATTGTCTTTAGCAAGGCTCTAACATCAGATAATAAGTTCCTCAGGCCAAGACTCATAAATGATTTTTTTCACAAGACAGGATTCAAATTATAAACACTAATAAACCAATGGCGTGTAAGCAAAAGTGATGGGTCATCTTCCATAAAATATCCACCCAGAGGCAGTGGTTCTCAGCCCTCTCATCTGGCGACTCTTTCCTACAGTTTCTCCACGCTGGGTGACCCCAACCATAAAGTTACCTCCACTAAAAAAAAAGTTACAGTTATTTCATAACTGTAGTCATGCTTTCTGTTATAAATTATAATGTTAATATCTGCATTTTCTGATGTTTACCAATAGCCTTAGGTAACCCCTGTAAAAAGGAGGTTATGAGGAGGTGTGACTTTGTTGGAGTGGCCACTTGGCCTTGTTTGGAGGAAGAGTGTCACCGGGCGGGTGAGCTTTGAGGTTTCCTATGTTCAGAAAACTGCCCAATGTCTCAGTTGACTTCCTGTTGCTTCCAAGATGTAATGTCAGACTCTCAACTATTTGTTCAGCACCAAGTCTGCCTTACCGCCATGCTACCATACCTGATAATGGAATGAACTTATGAACTTCGAAACTGTAAGTGAGCCACCACGATTCGATGTTATGGGTTGCTGAGGCCATGGTGTTTCTTCACAGCAATAAAAACCTAAGACAGAATTGAAACTGTGTCTTCTGAATGAGAAGCCAGGGCTCTTAACTTTATTTAGCCATATCTCCAGACCCTGTAACATTTTTTTTATAAGAACAGCTGAGTTTACAAAAAAGAAGTAAAATTTGGAAAATACTGCACCAGTCTTTGTAGTTTTGGAAACTGCTTGAAATGTGTCTTTAATATTAGAGAACTAAACCCTCCTGCTGTGCTTTGGAAGCTAATCCATTGTGATGTGCTGGTTGTGTATATTGAGAAACTCGGGCTTCCATAGATAGTAATCGGGAGGAGTTTTGTTTAGCTTTTGCTTTTAGGAAGCTGGTGATTGAACCCAGGGTAATGTGTACGTCAAACACATGTTCTACCTCTAAAGCTCCATTCCTGACCCCAGGAAGATTATTTTAGAGGATTGTTTTTGTTTTGAGACAGCATTTTTCTGTAGCCCTGGCTGTCCCTGGAACTCACTCTATGTAGCCAAGCTTTCCTGGAACTCACAGAGATCCGCCTACCTTTGCCTCCCAGGTGTTGGGATTAAAGGTGTGTGCACCACCACTGACCATTGTGAAGATTCAATTTTTTTTAATTAGTGTTAGCATGTGCCCACATGAAGAGGACAGAGATCAATGTTGAGTGATTTTGTTTTGCTTTGTTTTGTTTTTAATGTTTCTCTAAATCTATTTTTGTTGAGATAGGCTCTCTCCACTGAACCTGGAGCTCACCGTTTCCCCTTGGCCAACCTAATCTATGCACTTGTCTCCATCATCAACATCAGAAGTTCCACAGGGACTAGAGATTTGAACTCAGGTCACTCCCATGATTGCACCAGTAAGCACTTTCCCCATTGGAGCGCCTGCTCTCCGGCCCTGCTCTAAGTCTTTAAAGATGACTGTGGCATACTCTGTGCATGCCAAAGCTCAGTGTGATGTTCAGGATCTTAGACATTAGCATCTAACATAAAGTCTGGGAGGATGTTCTTTCCAAACAGTTACATTGAGATCTGTTTGTCCAGCCTCACCCTTTACATGAATCCCTGCTACTGTTTGTGACTCCTAAACTTCACATATTGATCATTTAGAAATATGAGTTCACTGAGTCTTGTAGACCTTCCAAAGCGTTGACATGCTTCCCATTGCAAATTTTTTTAAAAAAAAATTCCTGGCACTCCTGAACCCATCACACAGTATGAGGGAAGCTGTTGGTCTCATAGCAGCAAATATAAAGTGTTCCCAGCTCCTAATTTAGCCCCTGAAATACTGCATTTTTGTAGTTGCTAAAAATGTTGTCAGTTATTTTCTTTGGAGTGTGGGCTCATTGAATTTATTTTCAAGACAAGTATCTGCCAAAATACCCAACTCAGAATAACTATACTTTGCCTTCCCAGTAAAACATGATTCCCTAAAAGAGCAGAATGTCTAGCAGCTATCTCCCCAATCAAACAGTCCATATGAGGCTCTCCTTCCCCGAAGACAACTCCGGTAACTTTGCATGCAGCGGCAGAACATAACTAGGCGTGAGTCGGAGGCGTAGCTTGGCTGGCCTGGAACTCACACTGGCTCTTGGGTGCTGGGATTAAAGGCCTGCAGCATTCTGTGATGGTCAAATTTTAATTATTTACCACTGTGTCTGTCGGGGAATCTTCAAGTAAAACTGGGTGGTTGCATGAGAGAGTGGTGAAACCCCTACTCAATTCTGCCAGACAGCACTTCTGGTGGGCTGCCCTTTTCCAGCTAAGCCACCAGCTGTGTTCCCTCATCTTTGCATCTTCACATAAGAAAAAGTGGAGGAGAATAATGTCTTTGGTGTTTTACAAAAATACCCATGACTTTTTAGGTACTTACCCTGGAAAACGCCACAGTAGCCCCCAGCATTTCCAGTAGCCAGCTGTTTGAAAATCATTGATTCGTTTTACACTTTACCTAACTAGTCCCATTTCATGATTTAAGAGTTTCACATTCTGCCTGAACAAAGGATCTTCTTTGTGTATAGGTATGCATTGATTTTTAAAATTACATTGTTTGTTTTATTTATATGTGTGTGTTTAGGCACACATGTGCTATATCACATATGGAAGTCTGA
>CADCXT010003903.1:0-16829 GCA_902806775.1 Microtus agrestis | reverse complement strand
TGGTTTTCTAGGCTTCAGTTAGGGTTAGGTTAGGGTTAGGTTAAGGTAAGGGTTAGGGCTTCTAGATTTAGGGTTAGGGTTAGGTCAGGCTTATTGTTAGGCTTTATGGGTTAGAAAAATAAAGAATATGTATGAATTTCCATGAAATGTTCTTTTGTGTGAAACGCACAGGTGTTTCTCTGAAAATGTTACGTTGTTTTTGGAGATATTTCAAAGTATATTTAGAAATGAGACCAGTCTTCCTTTCTCTTGTAGAAACTCTTTACTTTGAAAGATAATCACTCTTTGTTTTGAAAGTACATGAATTTCTCTAGGGTTAGGATTAGCCTTTTAGGGTATAAAGTTAGGCTTAGGGTCAGGCCTAGTGTCCAGGCTAGGGCCAGGCTCAGGGGTAAGGCCCAGCCTTAGTGCCATGGCCAGGCCAGGGCCTAGGCCAGGCCCAGGCCTCAGGCCCAGGATCAGTGCCAGGCCAGGCCTAGATTAGCCATTCTAGGCCAGGCCCATGCCTAGGCCCTAGGCCCAGGCCTAGGCCTAGTGCAAGGGCCAGGGCCCAGGCTGAGGTCAGGCCTAGTGCCAGGCCAGGGGCAGCAAGTTAGGGCAAGGGGCAGAGCCCCAGTGCCAGGCCAGGCTTCCAGGTCACCTTAGGGCTAAAGGGCAAGTGCAAGGCTTATGGTTAGGCCTAGTGCCAGGCCTAGGCCCAGTGTCAGTGCCAGGCTTGACTAGGCCTGAGTAGCCCAGTGGTAAGGCTTAGGCTTAGGCCTAGGTTAGGCTAGTGTTAAGGTTAGGCTTAGGAAAAAGAATATGTATGAATTTCATGATATGCTTTGTATGAAACACACACGTGTTTCTCTGAAATGATACATTGTTGTTGGAGATATGTCCAAATATAGTTAGAAAATGATAACAGTCATCCCTTTCTCTGTAGTAGCTTTTACTTTGTAAGATAATCACCCTGTTGAAACTGTATGTATTTCTAGGGTTAGGTTAGGGGTTACGGTAAGGGTTAGCATTAGGTCTAATGTTAGGCCCAGGTTAGGGCGCAGCGGCCAGAGCTCAGGGTTGCTTCCAGGCCTAGGCTTATGGCTAGTGCTAGTGCCAGTTAGGGCTAGCCTGGCAGGTCCAGGGCCTAGTGCCAGTGCTAGGCTAGGCCAGGGCCAGGATTCCTAGGCCCAGGCCCCACGCCAGGTCTTGGGCCTAGGCCAGGGCCAGGCCAGGGCTTATGGTTAGTGCCAGAGCCAGTGCTAAATTCAGGCTAGGCTTATGGTTAGGCTTAGGTTAGTTTTAGGTTTAGGCTAGGTTAGGTTAGGCTAGAAAAGAATACGTATGAACATTATGAAATGCTTTGTCTGAAACGCACATATGCTCTCTGAAATGATACGTTGTTGTTGGAGATATTCTCAAAGTGTAATTAGAAATGAGAACAACTCTTCCTTTCTCTGCAGTTTTTACTTTGAAAGATAACTCAATCTTGTTTCGACAGCCTATGAATCTCTAGTCTTTATATAGGGTTAGGCTTAGGGTTCAAAGCTAGGCTCTAGGCAAGGTTTAGGCTTAATAGCTAGGGTTAGTCTTTAGGCTAGTATTAAAGCTAGGTTAGGGCTAGAAAAAAGAATATGTAATGAATCCCATGAAATGCTTCTGTGAAAACGCACACGTGTTTCTCTGAAATGATACTGCTCTTGTTGGAGATATGTCAGAGTATAGTTAGAAATAAGAACAGTCTTTCTTTTCTCCAGAAGCTTTACTTTGTAAGATAATCACGTTGTTGAAACTGTATGCATTTCTAGGGTTATGGTTATTGTTAGGGCAAAAGGTTAGCATTAGGCCTTAGTGCTTAACGCTAGGGTTAGGCTGGTCGTGACGCTAGGCCCAGGTCAGCGCCAGGTCTCAGCTCCAGGCCTAGGTCAAAACTAAGGCCAGGCCTAGCTCTCAGGGCCAGTGCCAGGCCAGGCCTATGGCCAGTGCCCAGGCCAGGCCTCAGGCCTCAGGCCTACTGTCAGGCCTAGGTGCATGCTAGGCGCCCAGGCCAGGGCCAGTGCCAGGCAGGCTTCAGGCCTAGTGCCAGGGCCAGTGCCAGGCCAGGGCAGGGCCAGGCCTAGGCTAGGCAAGTGCCAGGCCAGGCTTCAGGCCTAGGCCAGGGCCTAGGTGCATGGCCAGGCCTGCAGGCCCGGCCAGCCAGGCCAGTGCCATGGCTAGGCCAGGCCAGGGCCAAGGGCCAAGCCTAGGCCTAGGCCATCCTTAGAGTGTCAAAGTGCTAGGCTAGTGTTAGGTTATGGTTAGGTTATATAAAAAAAGAATATGTATGAATTTCCATGAAATGCTTTGTGTGAAACGCACATGTGTTTCTCTGAAATGATACGTTGTTGCTGGATATATGTCAAAGTGATAGTTAGAAATGAGAACAGTCTTCCTTTCTTAGTAGAAGTTTTACTTTGTAAGATAACCTTCTTGTTGGAAAGTGCATGAATCTCTAGGCTTAGTGCTGTAATAGATTTAGGCTAGGCAAGGGCCAGAGTTATGCCAGGCTAGGGCAAATGTTAGTTCAGGCCTAGGGCCTGACTAGGCCAGGATTAGGCCAGGGTTAGTGCTATGCCTACAGGCCAGGGCCAGGCCTAGGTTAGGTTAGGGCTGAAGTGTTAGGCTTAGGCTAGAGTTAGAAAAAAGAATGTATATGAATCTCATGAAATGCTTTTGTGTAAAACGCATTACGTGTTTCTCTGAAATGACACGTTGTTGCTGGAGATATGTCAAAGCATAATTAGAAATGAGAACAGTCTTCCTTTCTCTGTAGAAGTTTTACTTTGAAAGATAACTCACCTTGTTTTGAAAGTGTATGGTTTTCTAGGCTTACAGTTAGGGTTAGGTTAGGTTAAGGTAAGGGCTAGGGCTTAGATTTAGGCTTAGGTTAGGGTCAGGTTATTGCTTAGGCTTATGGTTAGAAAATAAAGAATATGTATGAATTTCATGAAATGTTTTTGTGTGAAACGCACAGGTGTTTCTCTGAAATGTTACGTTGTTTTTGGAGATATTTCAAAGTATATTTAGAAATGAGACCAGTCTTCCTTTTCTGTAGAAACTTTACTTTGAAAGATAATTACCTTGTTTTGAAAGTGCATGAATTTCTAGGGTTAGGATTAGGCTTAGGCCAGAGCCAGGCCTTAGGCCAGGGCCTTAGTGTCCAGGCCAGGGCCAGGGCCAGGGCAAGGCAGCCCCAGTGCTAGCGGTCAGGCCAGGGCTTAGGCCAGGCCAGGCCAGGCTCCAGGATCAGTGCCAGGCCAGGCCCAGGAGCCAGCCCCGAGGCCAGGCCCATGCCCAGGCCCCAGGCCCAGGCCTCAGGCCCAGTGGCAGGCCAGGGCCCAGGCCGAGGCCAGGCCTAGTGCCAGGGCCAGGGCAGTGCCAGGCAAGGCCAGGCCTAGCCAGGCCAGGCTTAGGCCAGCCTTAGGCCAGGGCAAGTGCCAGGCCTTTATGGTCAGGCCTAGGCTAGGCCAGGCCTTAGTGCCAGGCCAGGGCCAGGCTCCAGGTAGGCTATGTAAGGACTAGGTTTAGGCCTTAGGCTAGGGTTAGTGTTAAGGTTAGGTTAGAAAAAGAATATGTATGAATCCCATGATATGTTTTTGTATGAAACACACACGTGTTTCTCTGAAATGATACATTGTTGCTGGAGATATGTCCAAATATAGTTAGAAATGATAACAGTCATCCTTTTCTCTGTAGAAGCTTTACTTTGTAAGATAATCACCTTGTTGAAACTGTATGTATTTCTAGGGCTAGGCGGGTTAGGTTACGGCAAGGGCCAGTACTTAGGCTTAATGCTAGGTCCTTAGGGCCAGGGCAGGCCAGGCGCAGGCCAGGCCAGGGCCTAGGGCCCTGGCCAGTGCCAGTGCCAGCCCAGGCCAGCCGACAGGTCCAGGCCAGTGCCAGGCCAGGGCCAGGCCAGCCTTGAGGCCCAGGCCTCACGCTCAGGCCTTGGCCAGGCCAGGCCAGGCCTATGGCCAGTGCCAGAGCCAGTGCTAGCTTCGAGAGGCCAGGCCTATAATAGGCTTAGGTTAGCCTTAGGCCTTAGGCTAGGGTTAGGTTAGGTCAGAAAAAAGAATATGTATGAATATTATGAAATGCTTTGTCTGAAACGCACATATGTTTCTCTGAAATGATACGTTGTTGTTGGAGATATTTCAAAGTGTAATTAGAAATGAGAACAGTCTTCCTTTCTCTGTAGTAGTTTTTACTTTGAAAGATAATCACCTTGTTTTGACAGTTTATGAACTTCTAGTCTTTATGTAAGGGTTAGGGTTAGGGTCTGTGCTAGGTTTTAGGTAAGGTTTAGGCTTAGGGTTAGGGTGGTTACTTTAGGTTAGTGCTAGGCTAGGGTTAGAAAAAGAATATGCACGAATTCCATGAAATGCTTTTGTGCGAAACGCATATGTGTTTCTCTGAAATGATACGCTCTTGCTGGAGATATGTCAGAGTATAGTTAGAAATAAGAACAGTCTTTCTTTCTCTGTAGAAGTTTTACTTTGTAAGATAATCACGTTGTTGAAACTGTATGTATTTCTAGGTTATGGCTATTGTTAGGCAAAGGTTAGCATTAGGCCTAGTGTTAGCGCCAGGTTAGGCTAGGTGCTGCTAGGCTTAGGGTTAGCGCCAGGTCCTTGCTCCAGGCCTAGGTCAAAACACAGGCCAGGGCCTACTTCAGGGCCAGTGCCAGGCCAGGCCTAGTGCCAGGCCAGGCCCAGGCCTCAGCCTACTGCCAGGCCTTAGTGCTGCCAGGCCCAGGCCAGGCCAGTGCCAGGCAGGCCCAGGCCTAGCAAGCCAGGGCCAGTGCCAGGCCAGGCAAGGGCCAGGGCTTAGGCAGGCAAGAGGCCAGGCTTAGGCCTAGGGCCAGGCCTAGTGCAAGGGCCAGGGCCTAGGCCTGGCCAGGGCCAGTGCCATGGCTAGGCTAGGCTAGGGGGCAGGCGCTTAGGCCAGGCTATCTCCAGAGCAAGCTGCTAGTGCTTAGGCTAGTGCTAGGCTATGGCTTAGGGTTATAAAAAGAATATGTATGAATTTCATGAAATGCTTTGTGTGAAACGACATGTGTTTCTCTGAAATGATACGCTGTTGCTGGATATATGTCAAAGTATAGTTAGAAATGAGAACAGTCTTCCTTTCTTTAGTAGAAGCTTTACTTTGTAAGATAATCTTCTTTGTTGAAAGTGTAAGAATTTCTAGGCTTAGTGCTGGGTTAGATTTAGGTTAGGCAAGGGCTAGAGCTAGTGTTAGGCTAGGCAAACGTTAGGCCTAGGCCTGGATTAGGCTAGGACTAGGCTAGGCCAGTGCTATGTTCTAGGCCAGGGCTAGGCTTAGGCTAGGTTAGGCCAGTGTTAGGTTAGGCTAGAGTTAGAAAAAAAGAATGTACATGAATCTCATGAAATGCTTTTGTGTAAAACGCACATGTGTTTCTCTGAAATGATACGTTGTTGTTGGAGATATGTCAAAGTATAATTAGAAATGAGAACAGTCTTCCTTTTCCTGTAGAAGCTTTACTTTGAAAGATAATCAATTTGTTTTGAAAGTGTATGGTTTTCAGGCTTCAGTTAGGTTAGGCTAGGGGTTAAGGTAAGGGCTAGGCTTAGATTTAGGTTAGGGTTAGGGTCAGGCTTATTGTTAGGCTTATGGTTAGAAAATAAAGAATATGTATGAATTTCATGAAATGTTTTTGTGTGAAACGCACAGGTGTTTCTCTGAAATGTTACGTTGTTTTTGGAGATATTTCAAAGCATATTTAGAAATGAGACCAGTCTCTCCTTTCTCTGTAGAAACTTTACTTTGAAAGATAATTACCTTGTTTTGAAAGTGTATGAATCCCTAGGGTTAGGACTAGGCCTAGGGCCAGAGCCAGCTTAGGGCCAGGCCTAGTGTCCAGGCCAGGCCAGGCCAGGCAAGGCCTGTCCCAGTGCCTGGCCAGGCCAGGCCTAGGCCAGGCCAGGCCTAGGCCCAGGATCAGTGCCAGGCCAGGCCTCAGGAGCCAGCCTTAGGCCAGGCCTTATGCCTAGGCCTCAGGCCTAGGCCTAGGCTCAGGCCAGGGGCCAGGCCTCAGGTCAGGCCAGGCAGTGCCAGGCCAGGGCAGTGCCAGAAGGGGGCCAGGCCTAGTGCCAGGCCAGGCCTAGGCCAGCCCCAGGCCAGGCAAGCGCCAGGCCTGGCCAGGCCAGGTTAGGCCAGGCCCAGTGCCAGTGCCAGGCCAGGCCAATCCAGGGCCAGGCCTTCAGTGGCCAGGCCTTAGGCTTTAGGCCAGGCTAGTGTTAAGGTTATGGTAGAAAAGAAAAGAATATGTATGAATTTCATGATATGCTTTTGTATGAAACACACACGTGTTTCTCTGAAATGATACATTGTTGTTGGAGATATGTCCAAATATAGTTAGAAATGATAACAGTCATCCTTTCTCTCTGTAGAAGCTTTACTTTGTAAGATAATCACCTTGTTGAAACTGTATGCATTTCTAGGCTTAGGCCAGGGTTACGGCGGGTAGTGTTAGACTAGGCCTAATGCCAGGCTTAGGCTAGGGCAAGGCTTAGGCGTAGGC
Source organism: Microtus agrestis (assembly GCA_902806775.1). Classification (NCBI taxonomy): domain Eukaryota; kingdom Metazoa; phylum Chordata; class Mammalia; order Rodentia; family Cricetidae; genus Microtus; species Microtus agrestis. Next base: position 10,267 of record CADCXT010003903.1, on the reverse strand, counting down.
TAGTTTAGGCTCAGGCTTATGGCCAGTGCCAGTGCTGGGCCAGGCCAGCGACAGGTCCAGGCCAGTGCCAGTGCTAGGCCAGGGCCAGGCCACTCTAGGCCCAGGGCTCACGCCAGGCCCTGGCCTAGGCCAGGCCAAGGCCTATGGCCAGTGCCAGAGCCAGTGCTAGCTTTAGGCCAGGCCTATGGCCAGGCCAGGCTCAGGCCTAGGCCAGGATAGGCTAGAAAAAAGAATATGTATGAACATTACGAAAACGCTTTGTCCGAAACGCACATTATGTTTCTCTGAAATGATACGCTGTTGTTGGAGATATTTCAAAGTGTAATTAGAAATGAGAACAATCTTCCTTTCTGTAGAAGCTTTTTTACTTTGAAAGATAATCACCTTGTTTTGACAGTTTATGAATTTCTAGTCTTTATGTAAGGGTTAGGGTTAGGGCTTGTGTTAGGTTTAGGTTAAGGTTTAGGTTTAGGTTAGGGTTAGGGCCACTTTTAGGTTAGTGTTAGGTTAGGGTTAGGGTTAGAAAAAAGAATATGTACTAAATATCATGAAATGCTTTTGTGTGAAACGCACATGTGTTTCTCTGAAATGATACGCTCTTGTTGGAGATATGTCAGAGCATAGTTAGAAATAAGAACAGTCTTTCTTTCTCTGCAGAAGCTTTTACTTTGTAAGATAATCACGTTGTTGAAACCGTATGTATTTCTAGGGTTATGGTTATTGTTAGGTAAAGGTTAGCATTAGGTTTAGTGTGTTAAGCTTAGGGCTAGGTTAAGGCAAGCCCTAGGCCTAGGTCAGCGCTAGGCCTTGCCCAGGCTTAGGTTAAAACTAACAAGCCAGGCCTAGCTTCAGGCCAGTGCTAGGCCAGGCCTAGGCCAGTGCCAGGCGCCAGGCTTCAGGCCTACTGCCAGGCCCAGTGCTGCTTAGGCCCAGGCCAGGGCCAGTGCCAGGCAGGTCCAGGCCCAGTGCCAGGCCAGTGCCAGGCCAGGCAAGGCCAGGCCCCAGGCAAGCGTTAGGCCAGGCCTAGGCCCAGGCTAGGCCTAGTGCATGGCCAGGCTTAGGCCTCGGCCAGGGCTAGTGCATGGCCAGGCTAGGGTTAGGCAAGGGCTTGGTTGGTTAGGCTAGGCCATTCCAGAGTAAGCCAAGGTGTTAGGTTAGTGTTAGGCTATGGTTAGGCTTATAAAAAAGAATATGTATGAATTTCATGAAATGCTTTTGTGTGAAACGCACATGTGTTTCTCTGAAATGATACGTTGTTGTTGGATATATGTCAAAGTATAGTTAGAAATGAGAACAGTCTTCCTTTCTTAGTAGAAGCTTTACTTTGTAAGATAATCTTCTTGCTGAAAGTGCATGAATTTCCAGGTTAGTGTTGGGCTAGATTTAGGTTAGGTAAGGGTCAAGAGCCAGTGTTAGGCTTAGGTAAAAACGTTGTAGGTTTAGGGCCTGGATTAGGCTAGGACTTAGGCCAGGCCAGTGCTATGTTTAGGTTAGGTTAGGCCTAGGGTTAGGTTAGGCCAGTAGGGTTAGGGTTTAGGGGTAGAGTTAGAAAAAGAATGTATATGAATCTCATGAAATGCTTTGTGTAAAACGCACATGTGTTTCTCTGAAATGATACGCTTGTTGTTGGAGATATGTCAAAGTATAATTAGAAATGAGAACAGTCTTCCTTTCTCTGTAGAAGCTTCTACTTGAAAGATAATCAACTTGTTTTGAAAGTGTATGGTTTTCTAGGCTTTAAGTTAGGGTTAGGGTTAGGGTTAAGGTAAGGTTAGGCTTAGATTTAGGGTTAGGGTTAGGGTCAGGTTATTGTTAGGCTTATGGTTAGAAAATAAAGAATATGTATGAATTTCATGAAATGTTTTTGTGTGAAACGCACAGGTGTTTCTCTGAAATGTTACGTTGTTTTGGAGATATTTCAAAGTATATTTAGAAATGAGACCAGTCTTCCTTTCTCGTAGAAACTTTACTTGGAAAGATAATTACCTTGTTTTGAAAGTGTATGAATCTTCTAGGCTAGGACTATTAGGCCTGGTTAGGGCAGGCCTAGGCCAGGCCCAGTGTCCAGGCCAGGCCAGGCCAGGCAAGGCTCCAGCCCCAGTGCCATGGCCAGGCCAGGGCCCAGGGCCAGGCCAGGCCCAGGCCCCAGGACCAGTGCCAGGGCCAGGCCCAGGAGCCAGCCTTAGGCCAGGCCTATGCTCAGGCTCAGGCCTCAGGCCTCCAGGCCTAGTGTGGGCGGCCAGGCCCAGCCTCAGGCCAGGCCTAGTGCCAGGCCAGGGCAGTGCCAGGCTGGGCCAGGCCCAGTGCCAGGCCAGGCCTCAGGCCAGCCTAGGCCAGGCGGCCAGGCTGCTGCCAGGCCAGCAGCCAGTGCCAGGCCAGTCTAGTGCCAGGGGCCAGGCTAGTCCTAGGGCCAGGCCTTAGTGTAAGGCCAGATTGAGCTTAAGGTTAGGCTAGTGTTAAGGCTAGGGTTAGGAAAAGAATATGTATGAATTCCATGATATGCTTTTGTATGAAACACACACGTGTTTCTCTGAAATGATACATTGTTGTTGGAGATATGTCCAAATATAGTTAGAAATGATAACAGTCATCCTTTCTCTGTAGAAGCTTTTACTTTGTAAGATAATCACCTTGTTGAAACTGTATGTATTTCTAGGGTTAGGGTTAGGGTTACGGTAAGGGCTAGCATTAGGCCTAATGTCAGGGCCTGAGCCAGGCAAGGGGGCCAGGCCGAGGTCAGCCCAGGCCTGTTTCTCATGGCCAGTGCCAGTGCCAGCCAGGGTCCAGCCGACAGGTCCAGGCCAGTGCCAGGCCAGGCCAGGCCAGCCTTGAGCCTAGGCCCAGGCCACGCCCAGGCCTCCTGGCCCAGGCCAGGTTGGCTTATGGTTAGTGCCAGAGCTAGTGCTAGCCTCAGGCCAGGCTTATAGCTTAGGTTTAGGCCAGCTTTAGGCTTTAGGCTTAGGCTAGGGTTAGGCTAGGAAAAAGAATATGTATGAATATTATGAAATGCTTTTTGTCCGAAACGCACATATGTTCTCTGAAATGATACGCTTGTTGCTGGAGATATTTCAAAGTGTAATTAGAAATGAGAACAGTCTTCCTTTCTCCGTGAGTAGTTTTACTTTGAAAGATAATCACCTTGTTTTGACAGTTTATGAATTTCTAGTCTCTTATGTAAGGGTTAGGGTTAGGGTTTGTGCTAGGTTTAGGGTTAGGTTTAGGCCTAGGCTTAGGGTTAGGTTACTTTTAGTGTTAGGGTTAGGGATAGAAAAAGAATATGTACGAATTTCATGAAATGCTTTTGTGTGAAACGCACATGTGTTGCTCTCCGAAATGATACGCTCTTGTTGGAGATATGTCAGAGCATAGTTAGAAATAAGAACAGTCTTTCTTTCTCTGTAGAAGTTTACTTTGTAAGATAATCACGCTTGTTGAAAACTGTATGTATTTCTAGGCTTATGGTTATTGTTAGGCAAAGGTTAGCATTAGGTCTAGTGCTAGCTGCTAGGTTAGGCTAAGGTAAGCGCTAGGCCTAGGGTCAGCGCCAGGTCTTGTCCAGGCTTAGGCCAAAAATCAATGCAGGGCTTAGCTTCTAGGTTAGTGCCAGGCCAGGCCTAGGTTAGTGCCAGGCTAGGCCTAGGCCCAGGCCTATTGTTAGGCCTCCAGTGCTGCCAGGCCCAGGCCAGGCCAGTGCCAGGCAGGCCTAGGCCTAGTGCCAGGGCCAGTGCCAGGCCAGGCTGCAGGGCCCAGGTGCCAGGGCCAGGCCCAGGGCCTAGGCCTAGGCCCAGGGTCCAGTGCAAGGCTAGGCCCAGGCCCAGGGTTAGGCCAGTGCTTATGGCTAGGCTAGGGCTAGGGCAAGGCTGGGTTTTAGGGTTAGGCTATTCCAGAGAAGCGCTAGTGTTAGGCTAGTGTTAGGCTATGGTTAGGCTATAAAAAGAATATGTATGAATCATGAAATGCTTTTGTGTGAAACGCACACGTGTTTCTCTGAAATGATACGCTTGTTGCTGGATATATGTCAAAGCATAGTTAGAAATGAGAACAGTCTTCCTTTCTTAGCAGAAGCTTTTACTTTGTAAGATAACTTCTTGTTGAAAGTGTATGAATCCCCAGGCTTAGTGCTGGGTTAGATTTAGGTTAGGGCAAGGGCCAGAGTTAGTCTAGGCTTAGGCAAAATGTTAGGCCTAGGCCTGGACTAGGGCTAGGATTAGGCTAGGCCTAGTGCTATGTTTAGGTTAGGGTTAGGCCTAGGCTTAGGCTTAGGCTTAGTGCTAGGGCTAGGGTTAGAGTTAGAAAAAAAAATGTATATGAATCTCATGAAATGCTTTTGTGTAAAACGCACATGTGTTTCTCTGAAATGATACGTTGTTGTTGGAGATATGTCAAAGTATAATTAGAAATGAGAACAGTCTTCCTTTCTCTGTAGAAGCTTTACTTTGAAAGATAATCACCTTGTTTTGAAAGTGTATGGTTTTCTAGGCTTACAGTTAGGGTTAGGGTTAGGTTAAGGTAAGGGTTAGGCTCTTAGATTTAGGGTTAGGTTAGGTCAGGCCTATTGTTAGGTTTATGGTTAGAAAATAAAAGAATATGTATGAATTTCATGAAATGTTTTAGTGTGAAACGCACAGGTGTTTCTCTGAAATGTTACGTTGTTTTTTGGAGATATTTCAAAGTATATTTAGAAATGAGACCAGTCTTCCTTTCTCTCTGTAGAAACTTTACTTTGAAAGATAATTACCTTGTTTTGAAAGTGTATGAACTCCCAGGTCCAGGATTAGGCCTAGGCCAGGCTAGGCTTAGGCCAGGCTCTAGTGTCCAGGCTAGGCCTAGGCCAGGGCAAGGCCTAGCCTCAGTGCCATGGCCAGTGCCAGGCTAGGCCAGGCCAGGCCTAGGCCCAGGATCAGTGCCAGGCCAGGCCCAGGAGCCAGCCTTAGGCCAGGGCCTATGCCTAGGCCCCAGGCCTAGGCCCAGGCCCGCGCAGCCCAGGCCCAGGCCCAGGGCCAGGCCCAGTGCCAGGCCAGGGCAGTGCCAGGGGGCCAGGCCTCAGTGCCAGGCCAGGCCTAGGCCAGCCAGGCCAGGCAAGTGCCAGGCCTCACGGGCAGGCCAGTGCCAGGCCAGGCCCTAGTGCCAGGCCAGGCCAGGTACTAGGGCAGGCTCTAGGTGTAAGGGTTAGGCTTAGGTCAGGTTAGGTTAGTGCTAAGGTTAGGTTAGAAAAAGAATATGTATGAATTTCATGATATGCTTTTGTATGAAACACACACGTGTTTCTGAAATGATACATTGTTGTTGGAGATATGTCCAAATATAGCTAGAAATGATAACAGTCATCCTTTTCTCTGTAGAAGCTTTACTTTGTAAGATAATCACCTTGTTGAAACTGTATGTATTTCTAGGTTAGGTTAGGTTCATGCAAGGGTTAGCATTAGGTCTAATGTTAGGTTTGAAGGTTAGGTAAGGTTAGGGCGAGGTTAAGCTTTTAGGTTTAGGCCATGGTTAGTGCTAGTGCTGGGCTAGGGCCAGCGATAGGTCCAGGCTAAGTGCCAGTGCTAGGGCCAGGGCTAGCCTTAGGCCCAGGCCTCACGCCAGGCCTTGGCCTAGGCCAGGGCCAGGCCTGGCGGCCAGTGCCAGAGCCAGTGCTAGCCTCAGGGCCAGGCCCATGGCCAGGCTTCAGGCCAGGCCTTAGGCCCAGGTCCAGGCTAGGCTTAGGCTAGGGAAAAAAGAATATGTATGAATATTATGAAATGCTTTTGTCTGAAACGCACATATGTTTCTCTGAAATGATACGTTGTTGCTGGAGATATTTCAAAGTGTAATTAGAAATGAGAACAGTCTTCCTTTCTCTGTAGAAGCTTTTACTTTGAAAGATAATCACCTTGTTTTGACAGTTTATGAATTTCTAGTCTTTATGTAAGGGTTAGGTTAGGATTTGTGTTAGGTTTAGGGTAAGGTTTAGCTTAGGGTTAGGTTAGGTTACTTTAGGTTAGTGTTAGGTTAGGGTTAGGTTAAAAAAAGAATATGTACGGAATTTCATGAAATGCTTTTGTGTGAAACGACACATGTGTTTCTCTGAAATGATACGCTCTTGTTGGAGATATGTCAGAGCATAGTTAGAAATAAGAACAGTCTTTCTTTCTCTGTAGCTTTACTTTGTAAGATAACCCTATGTTGAAAGCATGGAACTTCTAGGCTTAGTACAAGGCTAGATTTAGGTTAGGGGAAGTGTTAGAGCTAGTGTTAGGTTAGGCAAATTGTTAGGCTTAGGGTTCGGACTAGGCTAGGATTAGGTTCAGGTTAGTGCTTATGCTCAGGTCAGGTTTGTAGCTTAGGTTGAGGCTAGGGTTAGTGTTATGGGTTAGGTTGAGTTAGAAAAAAGAATGTATATGAATCTTCATGGAAATGCTTTGTGTAAAAACGCATACGTGTTTCTCTGAAATGATACGTTGTTGCTGGAGAGATGTCAAAGCATAAATTAGAAAATGAGAACAGTCTTCCTTTCTCAGAAGCTCTACTTTGAAAGATAAATCACCTTGTTTTGAAAGTGTATGGTTTACTAGGCTTCAGTTAGGTTAGGGTTAGGTTAATGTATGGTATAGCTTAGATTTAGGGTTAGGGTTAGGGTCAGGTTGTCTGTTAGGCTTATGGTTGGAAAATAAAGAATATGTATGAATTTCATGAAATGTTTTGTGTGAAACGCAAAGGTGCTTCTCTGAAATGTTATGTTGTTTTTGGAGATATTTCAAAGCATATTTAGAAATGAGACCAGTCTTCCTTTTCTCTGTAGAAACTTTACTTTTGAAAGATAATTAACTTTTGTTTTGAAAGTGTGTGGAATTTCTAGGGTTAGGATTAGGGTTTAGGGGTTAGAGTTATTTAGGGTAGGGTTTAGTGTCGGTGTCTAGGTTAGGGGTTAGGCCAGGGTCTAGCGATCCCAGTGCTGCGGCCAGGCTAGGCCTAGGCCAGGCTAGGCCGAGGCCTAGGATCGAAGAGCCAGGCCCAGGCTTCAGAGCCAGGCGAGCCCAGGGCCGCAGGCTCAGGCCTGCCCAGGCCTAGGCTTAGTGGCCCAGGCCAGTCCGAGGTTGCCAGGCTAGTGCCAGGGCCAGGGCAGTGCTAGGGCAAGGGGTAGGCTTAGGTGCCAGGCTAGGCTTAGGCCAGTTTTTAGGGCCAGGGTGCTGCTAGGCTTATGGCTAGGGCTAGTGTTAGGCTAGGGCTCAAAGTTAGGGCGAGGGCTGGGTCCTAGGGTAGGGCTCGAGTAAGGCTAGGCTTAGGCTTAGGTTGAAGCTAGTGTTAAGGCTAGGGGTAGAAAAAGAATATGTATGAACTTCATGATATGCTTTTGTATGAAACACACACGTGTTTCTCTGAAATGATACATTGCTGCTGGAGATATGTCCAAATATAGTTAGAAATGAAAACAGTCATCCTTTCTCTGTAGAAGTTTTTACTTTTGTAAGATAATCACCTTGTTGAAACTGTATGTATTTCTAGGGTTAGGGGTTAGGGGTTAGGGTACGGGGCTAGTATTAGGTTCAACGTTAGGGCTGAGAGCTAGGGGTGGGGGGCTCAGGCGGAGGCCGCTTCAGGGCCTCAGGGCTTCATGGGTTAGTGCTAGTGTTGGGGTGCCAGGGTTAGCCGACAGGTCCAGGTTAGTGCTGCTAGGGTTAGGCTAGGCCAGGGCCAGGCTTTTAGGCCACGCTTTCGCCAGGCCTCTGGGCTTAGGTTGAAGGCTAGGCCTTGTGGTTGAAGGTTAGAGCCAGGGTGCTGCTCTTAGGTTAGCCTTATGGGTTAGGCTTAGCCTTGGTTCTAGGTTTAGGCTAGGTTAGGCTAGGGTTAGGGAAAAAGAATATGTATGAACATTATGGAATGCTTTTTGTCCGAAACTATGATATGTCTCTCTGAAATGACACGCTGTGTTGGAGATATTTCAGTGTAATTAGAATTGAGAAATAGCCCTCCTTTTCTCTGAGTAGTTTTTACTTTGAAAGATAACTCACCTTGTTTGAGCAGTTCATGAATTCTCTAGTCTTTATGTAAGGGTTAGGGGTTAGGGTTTGTAATTAGGCTTTTAGGCTAAGGCTTGAGGCTTAGGTTAGGGTAGGGCTACTTTAAGCTTAGTGCTAGGTTTAGGTTAGGTTAGAAAAAGAATATGTACGTAATTTCAGGGAAAAGCTTTTTGTGTGAAAACTATACAGTGTTTCTCGAAATGATACGCTCTTGCTGGAGATATGTCAGAGTATAGTTAGAAATAAGAACAGTCTACCTTTCCTCTGGTAGAGTTTTTACTTTCAAGATAATCACGCTAAGTTGAAACTGTATGCATTTCTTAGGTTTATGGTTATTGTTAGGTAAAAGGTTAGCATTAGGTTTAGTGTTAGCGTAGGTTAGTTGGGTGTCAAAGATAGGGCCTAGGTTGAATGCTAGGTCTTTGCTGGTGGCTTCAGGTCAAAACTGGCCAGGCCTTAGCTTCAGGCCAGTGCCAGGCTAGGCCTAGGCTAGTGTTGTGGCCAGACTGCAGCTCTGTGGCCATTGCCTAGGGCCGAGTGGGCCAGGCCTAGGCCAGGCTGGAGTGCCAGGCAGGCCCCAGGCTCAGTGCCAGGGCCAGTGCCAGGCCAGGCAAGGCCAGGCCTAGGCAAGCAAGCTAGGCCAGGCCTAATTTAGGTTAGGTCAGTGCAAGGGTTAGGCTTAGCTCGGGTTAGGTTTAGTGTTATGTTAAATAGGTTAGGCAAGGGCTGGGTTTAGGTTAGGCGTTCTTAGAGTAATGAAAAGAAGAAAGAAGCACAGGCATGAAGAAAAAGAATATGTGGCTGAATTTCATGAAATGCTTTGTGTGGGAAACGCACATGTGTTTCCTCTGAAATGATACGTTGTTGTTGGATATAGTCAAAGCATAGTTAGAAATGAGAACAGTCTTCCTTTCTTTAGTAGAGTTTACTTTGCAAGATAACTTTGTTGAGTGTATAACTCTAGGGTTAGTGTTGCTAGATTTAGGTTAGGTAAGGTTAGAGCTAGTGCTAGGGTTAGGCAAAGAATAGGCTTTGATTTAGGTTAGGATTAGGTTAGGTTAGAGTTATGTTTAGGTTAAATAGGGCTTAGGTTGAAGAAGTTAGTGTTAGTTGTGTTTGAGTTAGAAAAAGAATGTATATGAATCTACAAATGCTTTTGTGAAACGCACATGTGTTTCTCTGAAATGATACGTTGTTGCTGGAGATATGTCAAAGTATAATTAAATGAGAACAGTCTTTTGCAGTTTTCACTTTGAAAGAGAATCAATCTTGTTCTATGTATATTTCAGGGCTTCAGTTAGGTTAGGTTAGGGTTAATGTAAGGGTTAGGGCTGCTAGATTTAGGTTAGGTTAGGTCAGGCTATTTGTATTTATGGTTATAATAAAGAATATGTATGAATTTCATGAAATGTTTTGTGTGAAACGCACAAAGTTTCTCTGAAATGTTGCATGAGTTTTGGAGATATTTCAAAGTATATTTAGAAATGAGACCAGTCTTCCTTTCTCTGTAGAAACTTTACTTGAAAGATAATTACCTTGTTTTGAAAGTGTATGAATTTCTAGGGTTAGGATTAGGTTTTCTAGGGTTATTAGAGTTAGGCTTAGGTTAGGTTTAGTGTTCAGGTTAGGTTAGGGTTGTGCGGGGCGGCCTAGCCCAAAGTGCTGCCAGCCAGGCCTGGAAATAGGCCAGCCTTCAGGCCCAGGATCAGTGCCACGGCCAGGCCTAGGAGCCGGGGCTCCAGGCCAGGTCTGCGCCCATTCCGGGCTTCAGGCTTAGGCCTAGTGCAAGGCCTAGCCCCAGGCCGGAGGGCCAGGCCTAGCAGCCAGGCTGGGGAGCGAAAGAAAGGGCTGCCAGGCCTAGTGCTAGGCTAGGCGAGGGCTGGGCTCCAGGGCCAGGAAGTGCCACAGGCCTCGTCAGGCCAGTGCCAGGCCAGGCCCAGCGTCAGTGCCAGGGCCAGGGCCAGGCCTAGGGGCAGGCCTAGGCGTGTGGCGGCCAGGCTCTAGGCCAGGGCCAGTGCTAGTGCTAAGGCTAGGTTAGAAAAGAATATGTATGAATTCCATGATATAAGTTTTTGCATGAAACACACACCCATTTCTCTGAAATGATGACATTGGTGTTGGAGTATATGTCCAAGTATAGTTAGAAATGAAAACAGTCATCCTTTCTCTGTAGAAGCTTTACTTGTAAGATAATCAATTGTTGAAACTGTATGTATTTCAGGGTTAGGGTTAGGTTACGGAAGGGTTAGCATTAGGTTTAATGTTAG
>CADCXT010003901.1:0-21986 GCA_902806775.1 Microtus agrestis | reverse complement strand
AAATTTATTTTACATACCAACCATAGTGTCCCCTTCCTCCTCTCCTCCCACTCTCTACCATCACCTTCTTTCTACCCACACCAATCCACTCCTCAGAAAGTGTAAATCCTCCCATGGGAGTCAACAAAACATGGACCAACAAGTTGAGGCAGGACCAAGTCCCTCTCCCTTTTTATCAAGGCTGAGTGAGGTAGCCCATTTTAGGGAATAGTTTCCCAAGAGCCAGCTTACGTGCCCGTGACAGATCCTGGTGCCATGGTTACGGGCCCTACGTATACACCAAATTACACAACTGTCACCCACATGCAGAGGGTCTAGGTCAGTCTCGTGCCAGACCCCTAGCTGTTGGTCTGGTGTCTGTGGGCTCCCACAAGCTAGGATCACAGTCTGTGTGGGTTTTCCCATCATGATCTTGACCCCTTACACACACACCTTGCTCATATAATCCCCTCCTCCTCTCATCAACTGGACTCCCACAGCTCAGCCCAGTGCTTGGCTGTGTATCTCTGCATCTGCGTCCATCAGTTACTGGATGAAGGTTCTGTGACGGCAATTAGGGCGGCTATCAATCTGGTTATGAGGGGAGGCCAGTTCAGGCACCCTCTCCACTATTGCTAGGAGTCTTAGCTAGGGTGTTCCTTGTAGATTCCTGGAAGGTTTCCTGGCACCAGGTTTCTCCCTAACATCATAATGCTACCGTTTTCATTGGAAGAAGCAGTTACTCTTAGGACATGGCGATACAGTGGTATTTCTGCTCTCCACCCCAGAACCATGGAGCAGCAAGACAAAGTGGATGTTGCCTGTGGTCTCTCCGACTTGGAATGTAACATGGGGAAGGAGACTGGAGCCCCACTGGTCGTTGGTCCTGGCCTCAGAGGACGTGGGAGACGTCGTGGCAGAGGCCGCAGTTGTACCACCAGAATCCAGGCCAGGTGAGAAACCCGCCTTCCTGTGAGTATGGCGTCTAGGTAGGGGAGGGGGTACAGCTTGCTTTGCAAATGGAGATACCGTGGTTTGGGAATACACAGGGCAATACAGTGGCCATGGTGGTACAGTGGCTTTTCGGCTCTCCACCCCAGACCCTTGGAACAAAAAGACAACGTGGGTGTCTGCTTCTGGCCCCACAACTCGGAATGTAGCAGGGAGAACAAGACTGGAGCCCCACTGCTCATTGGTCCTGGTCTCAGGGGGCCTGCAAACCACCGTGGCAGAGGCCACAGATGTGCCACCAGGACCCAGGCCAGGTAAGTAACCCTCCTCCTCTTGAGTATGGTGTCTAGGCTGGGGAGAGGGTCAGGTTCACTCTGCACACGGGGATACAGCGTCATGGGGGGATACTCATGGGCATACAGGGGCCATCGAGGTATAGTGAGGTTTATGCTCTCCACCCCAGAACCACGGAACCAAAAACCAAAGTGGGTGTCTGCTTCTGGCCCTCCAACTTGGAATGTAGCATGGAGAACAAGACTGGAGCCCCACTGGGAATCCAACCTGGCCTCAGAGGACGTGCAAGAAGCCGAGGCAGAGGTGCCAATGGTGGCACCAGGACCCAGACCAGGCGAGTAACCTGCCTCCTCGTGAGTATGGTGTCTAGACTGGTGTTCCTTGTAGATTCCTGGAAGGTTTCCTGGCACCAGATTTCTCCCTAACATCATAATGCTGCCGTTTTCATTGGAAGAAGCAGTTACTCTTAGGACATGGCGATACAGTGGTATTTCTGTTCTCCACCCCAGAACCATGGAGCAGCAAGACAAAGTGGATGTTGCCTGTGGTCCCTCCGACTCGGAATGTAACGTGGGGAAGGAGACTGGAGCCCCACTGGTCGTTGGTCCTGGCCTCAGAGGACGTGCGAGACACCGTGGCAGAGGCCACAGATGTGCCACCAGGACCCAGGCCAGGTGAGTAACCCTCCTCCTCGTGAGTTGGTGTATAGGCTGGGGAGAGGGTCAGGCTCTCTCTGCACACTGGGATATAGCATCATGGGGGGATACTCATGGAGACGCAGTGGCCGTGGGAGTACAGTGGCATTTCTGCTCTTCACCCCAGAACCATGGATCAAAGCAATCAAGTGAATGTTTGCTTCTGGCCCTCCAACTTGGAATGTAACACGGGGAATGAGACAGGAGCCCCACTGGGAATTGAACCTGGCCTCAGAGGACATGCAAGCCGCCCTGGCAGAGGCAGAGGTGCCAGTGGTGGCACCAGGACTCAGACCGGGTGAGAATTCCACCCCTCACAGTCTCAGGTCTTTGAGTGTCTCAGGTGTGCTGCCTCCTTTTGGGTATCCTGTGTGAGTTTGGGAGGCGGTCAGACCCCTTTGCACAAAACTAATAGGAGTCCTCCATACCCCTACTGTAGGGAGCACAGCGAGGCCCTGCCTGCTCTGGGTTCTGAGAAAAGGGGTGCGTGGTGCACTGCTAAAGAGAAGACAGATTCAACCACCAAGGACGACTAAGGCTGTAGCCGGCAAACGCCTCTGTCAGGGCAAGAAGTCCTCTGCCAAAGCAAGAGGTCACAGTGAGTGTCCTTGGCTGGGGAGGGAGCCTGGGTTTGATTGGAGGGAAGTGCAGCATGAGCAACTATGTAGCCAGCCCTGTCTGTCTGAGAACTGCAGTGTGACCATGAGCTAGTGCACCCTGGACCTCAGTGCCCCAGGTAGAAGACATGGTGTCAATGATAACAGCACTAGTTGGCAGGAAGCAGAGATTTGGGGTGGGCTCTTTGAGCGGGTCCATTGTGAGGAGCTCTCAGAATGGGGGTGAGGATCTTGAGTATCTGTGGGAGAGGCTGGCGGGCACCCAGCAGGGAGGAATTGGTGAACTTTTTACAGCTGACAATGAGAACACTGCATGCCAGCCTGAAGTCTTGCCCCTCAGAAGCCCCCAGGAGGTAAGGAGAATCTGTTGCTAGAGTGGATGGCTCCTGCCTTTCACTGTCAAGTCCCTTTCAGCTGTGTCTTAAAGTCAGGGCTTCCACCTCTACCACTTGCTCAGCACACAGCCTTGTGTGTGACCCTGGGAAAGGGCACTTCCGCTTGGGCCTCAGTCTCCTCAGTGCCAGTCGACCATGCTGAGATTGGAGGGGGGTTCTGCAGGCTCTTCAGAGCCCTGACATTCTGGGTTCCTGCCCTCAGCCTAAAATATGCCCAGACCTTATTTTCCTGGCTGGCCTGGATCCCAATCCCTGTTCTCCCTGTCTCTGCAGGAGAGCTCCCAAGGGCCTCCATCCGTCTGCTGGCCCCCAGCATTTTCACCTGCACCCTACATGACAACGACCTTGGGCCAGCAATTGATTGCTTTGCCTTCCATGTTGCTCCATGAGGCTTTTGCCTTGTCCAACCCGTGAGTAGAGAGGGACCATGGAGCCGGCTGTGTCTGGATTGCTGCAGTAGGAGAAGCAGGAAGGGGATGATTGTGGGAAGGAGAAGGCTGCGTGTCAGGCTGTGCGGGCAAGGACAGGGTCCTCTCCTGATTTGACAGCTCCTACTCCGGAGTGGCTCTATTTTCCAAGCATCCATTTCCCAGTGGACATTTTGTCCAAAGCATCCTATACCTCTTGCACTGAAGAAAGCACCAGCACAAGGCCTGCCACACAGTGGGCCTTCAACACGTGGGCACTGTTTCTCCACATGGCTACAGATGGGTGAGACAGAAGGTCCTGGTGAAAACTAGGGTCATGTTGGCGAGGGCCACAGAGGCCCAAGGGAAAGTCCAAAGGCCAGCAAGTAAGCCTCCTGGAAGTGCTGTGGTGGCTGGGCCAAATGCTGGCAAGAACCAGTCCCTGAAAACAGGAGGCCACCATATCTCTGCAGGGACTTTTTAGATTATAATGCAAAAACTGGTGGATCCCTGATGTCTTCCTCAATGTGTATCTGGGAGAGAATTAAAAGGGGCTTGTGACAATTAATGTCTCAGAAAAAAACGTGTCAGACGGGGTGTGGAAAGGAAAACAGGCTGTGCAGGACAAAGAACATTTGCCCAAGCCATGGGGTCTAAGTTCTCCACAGTCCTTTGGACTCCTACCTTCTGGTACTGCAGAAGCCTTATCAGTCTCAATGGATCGGTGCTGCCCACCCATCCAAGTGTTTAATCCCCTCACCTCTTCTTTCCAGATGCGTGGATCAGACCTCCCTGCCGTGTTCCTCCATGGAGTATCATCCACCAGAGACACAGGTCCCTGCAGAGAAGTTTGGGCTCCAGAATGTTGGGCAGGAGGAGCTGAGTGGATGTGTCGAGGAGACCGCCTTGGGGTTGGGAGCAGCTGGCCACTGGAAGGGCATTTGTACTTCTGAGAAGAGGTGGTGGGTGCCCAGCTCCTGTTCTCCTCACACCCGTTTCTTTACAGGGGCCCGTTACCTCTGACCAGGCCTCGGTTTCTGCCACCTTCGAGTGTGAGGAGATACTGCAGGCTGCTGCAGCCCTGATGACTCTGAAGAACTCTTCTTGGACCTGGCGCCAGACCCACAGCTAACCAGGTAGCTGGCTTCTTAAAGAGGACCATGGGGTGGAAATGGGTGGGAGATTGGGAGGCTCTGTGGCAAGTTGGTCATAGCTGGGCACGTGGGGGTAAGTTGGTAGTTTGAATGACTTTGGGGCTGGGCACCCCAGACTTCTGGTGCAGACTTCAGAGAGGGCACTTGAGGATTGCTCAGAGCATGATCAGCTCCTCTAGTTTGTGCTCAGCAGCAAGTGGCTGGTGTCCTGATGTCCAGAGAGAGAAGGAGACCTAGGCTCTTGGGGGTTGCAGGCACTTGCCCCAGGGCAGGCCGCATGTTACATGGAAGACATACAATGAGCCAGGATCCTGCTTCCTCACTCAGGCCCCATGTGCCCATTGTACTACACACCTTAGTGGTCTGTAGAAGACATACGTGGAAGGAGATATAGTCTCTGGTCTCGGGGAATCTCCGTCCAGATGTGCAGCCTGTGTTCCTGCTCAAGGTGTATTTTGCCACCAAATCTCAAATGGCCCACCCAGAGGGCAAGGGCCTCATAAGCTGAGAAGCCAACTAAACCTCTAGTGTCTCTGGAAAGCAAGGCTGGACACTGTCGAGTACAGAGGCAAATGGGGCCTAGAGAGTGTAGGCGGAAGCCACCCAGGACAATCCTGCTGGAATGGAAGGGTCAGGATAAAGCTGCAGAGGTGGCTGGCTCATCACAGGGCCCTGGCAATGGTGGGAGAGGAATCCTAGGCCAGGGCTTCTTGAAGCTTCCTGTCTGGAAACCCCATTCCAACTGAAGAAATGTTTACTGGACCCACGTATATAGGCACGAAGGATAGACATACAAACCAAACATTCACAGACAATAAACTATAAAGAAACTTAATTCAGTACTAATCCTTGGAGTACATGTAATTTCCCATTTACTAAAGATAAATGTGAATGCCAAGGAAGTGGACGTGCTTGTTTAATTTTGCCCAGAGAGTTAAATCTTAACCCAGAATTGGACACTGTGGGGCACAAAGTATTTTCCACATTCTTCAGAGTGGATTGGTACCTTTTATTTATATAGTCTCAGCCGAGGATGCTGCTTCACAAAGATATGGAGCGAAAAATGGCAGAAGTATGTCTAGAGCCTCTTCTCAAGTGTCAGGAGTACCGCCCTAATCCCAAGCTAAAACTCCTCTGACAGTTTTTCACAGGCTTCAAGTCAGCACCTCAAACAGCAGTTTTAAAGTCAAGCATCCTAAAACATGGTGAGGAACCACAGAAGGAAAATATTTAGAGGCTATTATTTGCCTCATTTAAACCACCATGTTTCCATTAGAGCCCTCAAACAGGTCTCAAAGCAACTGTAAACAGGAAGGGAAAGACAGATACCCCAGGCCATCCTCTGACTTTCCCATACTAGCACTTACTAAGAAACACCAGTGTGTGTTCCCCCTCCTCTACTCTATTTCTTTCTCTTCCACCTCTCTGTCTTACACACACACACACACACACACACACACACACACACACACACACACTGTGCATGCACATCTAGGCCAGGAGGCCTGGGTAATGGAAATCCAAAGAGCTTTCCTGACATCAGGAAGGTTATATTTAGAGACCATGGGCTTGACTGGAGTAGGTTTTGGTCTGTGATGGAGGAATCAGGGAATGTGAGGCTGGAGGTGGGGAATCCAGGCGGGAATATGTCTGTCCACTTGTGTCAGTGACAAATCTTCAACTGTAGGAGACAAAGAAGAAAGGGGTACGAGTCAGGAAAGGGATTCGGGGATTTGTGATCCTTAAGTGGTCCTCATCCCATCCTTTCTCCCTTCAGGTCTTGCATGAGTTGGAGCAGTGAAACCTCCCAGCCCATCCTTGTGACTGGGATCCAAGGCAGGCGACCTCTTGCTATCTACTGAGCATCTGGACTGCACCTCCCTCTTGAGCTTAAGGGCCCAGAGGAGGGGGTGCAGGTTTGTTCAAGGACTGAGTAGTTGATAAATTACACGATAGCTGTCTGAAATGCTTAAATGTGCTTTGTCAACGTTCAGGCGTTTCATAAGCTTTCAGACTAATTTTCATAATGTGGATCCTTGACTACATAGTATGTTTTTGTACCTCCATCCCTTGTTCCTTTGGAGGCTAGCACTTTTTAGTGTATGCTCTGTAGGTAATATGATAATACGGCCCATCCATTGGTGGGTTTCTACGTGGTTTGGTATGCATTTGTTTTGTGATGGTGTATGTGCCTGGGTGCTCCTGTACTTAATATCTGCATTGTGGTACATGAGATGTTTCAGTTTTTGTCTAGGCCTGTGTATGTGAATAAATAATAAAACATTGTTGAGAAGCACTACTCAGGTCTTCACTGTAACTGGCTATACCTTCCCCAATGGTCTCTCCTCTGGGACTCTGACCCTACCACTTGTTCGAAGCCTTAGCCACTCTGCATGCCTGTCAATGTCTTCAAAACTGTACCACACCAAATAGAGACTCTTACACCTAACGAAGCAGGACTGTAGCATGCAATTTTGCCTTGGCGCCCTCTGGATTCTTTGGGTTTAATCTTCACCCCAGCCCCTGGCATGCATATTTCCAAAGAGTGTGGAATGATTCGGCAAATTTTTCATTCCCAGTTCCCTCCCTTGGGCATTGCCTCAGTCCCGACTCCACCTCCGAAAAAGCCCCCAAATGGTAAACTTTCCTCAGAGATGCTCCAATCCACTCCCACATGGTATTGAAACTGCAATCCTGAACAAATTGTTGTTTTCCAGACTTCCTTCCCCTGCCTCCCCATGAACATTGTTTATCCATTAAACCTGGGCCATTTCTAATTCTCTTTTATTTGGTGTTGATTTGCATTGTTGTGTTGGTGGAGAGATTTATTGGGCTGCAAAAACTTTTCATTCGGTGTCCCACCCACGGGGTTGCTTTTCTCACTGGCCCAGGGTCACATGTTGGGTAAATACCTCCCCCGCCCCGCACCTGCCAGGCTAAGATTGGCTTTGTCTGGGTAAGTTCTGAGTTCCAAGTCATTGCCTTTAGAGGCCCAGGGAGTCATACAATTCTGGCTGTCCTACTAAAGATGCAGCCTTGCCTGCGTCCCGATCAGACCAGGACAAGGACCTGCCTTGTTCCAGGAGACAAGGGCCTCCCTTATTTTTCTGGGTTCCTTTATCATGAGACACTCTGTTAAGGAATTTCTCACATCCATCTGTTTTTTGTTCCCCAAAGTATATCACAGTGTATTCATTTTACTAAACTTAGAGACCCAAGTTTAGGGATGACTTAGAAAAGGAATGTTAACAATTTGATGCCTGATCTCCAAATGCCCTTGTGCTGCTTTGTACAAAATATTTTTCAGTTGGGGATATCTGACACCTTATGTACCTTAAGGCCTAAAATATATTTTCCCGCCACAAAACAAACAAGCCCCCATAGGCCCAAGATTTCTGTCTGCTATGCTCCTGCTCCCCCTCTCCAACCTCCCTCCTTGCTTCTCTAGTTGTTTGTTGTTGGTCTCATGCTGGCACTCTCTCTATAAGTTTCTGTTCCCCCTCTTCTTCCACTCTAAAACATCAACAGAGATCCCAGCTACAGTAGGACCACAGACCTAGACATGACTCCAGTGACAGCCATGATCTTTTCCCTGCTATGGCCTTAGTTTCAGCTCAGGCCACACACCACAGTGTGGCCCCTGGAAACCACATGGACCATGGATATCAACGTGGTCACGCTGCAGTGCAGACCATGGATATCTGAGTGGCCTTCAGAGGTAACAAGAGCCATGGACATTAACATGGATCTGAGTTGCAACAGGGCAACAAAGACATGACCCTCAGCAACAGCCCAGATATCATCATGGCCTCATATGGCAGCCCAGACAAAGGACATGCATATGGCCTTTCATGTTAACTCTGGGAGGGGCCTAATAAGTTTTCTGTACCCCAATAATAGGTTTATCAATGCAGTAGGCCAGATGAATCTGTATTGAAAAAGTAAAAGACCAGGTTTCTTTTGAGCAAAACAATTCTCTGGCGAGCAATCCAGGACCCCAGAAATCAAAGCAGGAGAAAGGCTGGAGAAATCACATGGCCAAAATAAAGCTTGACACTTATGTACCCTGTAGTCAAAGGGTGATTATGTGTCTGCCACAAGCTGAGTTTGTGCCCTTTATAATGAATTAGGAGGGGATTGTACAGCTAGCAACTTCAGGGGAAGAGCCACTGCATCCTACAAGAATGTGGAACTGTCTTTTGGTGTCTTTTCTTTGCTGTAAATTCTCTGAAAGGGCAGGGCTTAGAGAGGGAGAAATGAGACATTCTGGATCAAGGAGGAGCTGGGGTGATATGGGCGTCCCCTCTGTGTGCTGTGATCACCATTAATTAATAAAGAGACTGCTTTGGAACTATAGCAAGGCAGACTGTAGATAGGCAGGGAAAGCTAGGCTGTATGCTGAGAGGAAGAAGGATGAAGTCAGAGAGACGCCATGGAACCGCCAAAGTGAGACATGCCAAAACTTTGCTGGTATTCCACCTTCCATTTGTTTGCTGGCATCTCCTTTGAGAGAGATTTTCATGATTAAGCCATAGCAGGAAAAAAGGAGCACTCACAAGGACAGCAGACAGGAATGGAAGAAGATCAGGGACCATGAGGTTGCTGGCTGTCAGAAAACTCTTCAGGCTTGGTGTTTGTCATTGAGTCAGGGATGTTTTCTAGAGGAGTAGCTCTCTGGTATGTGTGAAGATTTGGCTTTAGTGGGGAGCGAGGAGGAGGAACAGCTCTGGAGGGACAAGACCAGGAGTTTTATCCTGAAGACAGGCAGCTGCCTTTTCCTCCATGGTATGTTTGCAGGATTAAAACAGGGCTACCAGAAGGCAGCAGGGTACATCTTCATGTCTCATACAGACTGGGAATGTAGATGCTCAAAATGATAGTGCTTGATCAACAATTAGACTGACCCATTGTTCAGCCCTTGAGATACTTGCAGGGCATATCAGGAATGGTCTGTAGTCTGTGGGGTCTGTCTTGTGACTTCAGGGGTGATGATTTCTAAGAACCTGGTCTGTCAGATACTACTCGGTCCACCCACACTGTAGCTCTGAGCTTTGAAAATTGACCATCTTGGATATGATGGGAGGAGCAGGTCAGGAAGATAAATAGCATCTTAGCCTATGGACTCATGCAGGAGGGATCATCAGAGACAGACCTTCATGAGAGCAATAACCTTAGGAACCTTGTAGCTGGGCTGCAGTGTCTGAGTCCCCTGAGCTTTGGGATCAGAGGATCAGTGTTCAGGATTTCAGAGAGCTCTAAATGAAAGGTTTCACTGTAGATGTGATACTGAATGTCAGCTCTGGAAACTGTACCACCTTGTTCAAGGTCACAGAGAGATGTGGTATCACAGGCAAGAGAGTCAAATGAGAACACCATGAGTGTGACTAGTGGTGACACATGAATCATGCCTCCTAGCAACTCACAGGGTGCAGAAACCAAGGGACTGTGAAAGGTCCCTAATGAAAAGGAGAGTGCAGGAGGGTGTTTTTAGCTAGGTATGGCACTAAAATCAGTGGCTTTCTGTCAAGTCTGCCAGGACTGAGCTGGTATAGGTGGGACATCTTGCTCTGGGGACTGGGGAGTGGGGATTCTGGAACTCTTTCTGTGTGCTGGGCAGGGATAAAGTGATGAGAGCTGCTTATTATGAAGCTTTACTCTATTAAGACCCTAGCTGCCTACTGGGATTTTGGTTTGTCCAGTGACACCTCCTCCTTAGTCATGTTATGGGTAGGGGTGGCCCTTTCCCTTTAAAAGTCCTCTTTCATGCAGTGTTTGAGGGCTGAAAGGAGCAGGGAGCATCAGAACCTCATCACATTGGCCTGTGTTAATTTGGTTATCCCAGATTCATTTCTCGAATGCCCAAAATCCGTATAGGAATTAGCTCTCTACCTGCACACTCAGTGTCCAACATCTACTCTGTGGGTGTCTGGGCTTCGAGTTGGGGGCAGCAAATGGGAGAGTATGCGTTAATGTTCCAGAGCAGAATCTAGGAGCCCCACAATTTAGTGGATACATAATTACCACCTCATTTGGTCAGTACAAGGTGCCCTAAGACAGGGACTGCTTGTCCCCACATCAGCAAGACAAAGCTCTTCCCTAGAGTGGAGTCTGAATATAGCAATTACGGCAGTGTCCCTAACAGAAGCCACACATCAGTGTGCAACAGCGATGGCTGTACAAAGAGTATGTTATGTGTGATTGGGTGTGTGCACTCCTGCATGCACTCACAGGCAGAGCAGAAGCAGTAAATGTCCGCATATCTGGAGTGCTGTGGGAGGAAAGAAGCCGGTGGGAGGGGAATTGGGAAGGACTAGCAAAACAGGCAGGAATGGAAAGGGAGGGCAGAAGACAGGCTTCCAGGGGGAGATAGAGAAACATTTGCTCTCTGCATCAGCATCATGGCCTCATTCTGCTTTTGATAAGGCTCCTCCAACCACCCGGAATTGCTTGCAAATGTATCCACTCTGATCTGCCCCCTGTCCAGAGAACAACTGCTTTTGTGCTATGTGCTGGGAAGATTAGCCTGCAGCTACTTGTGAGCATTGCAGACCCAGAAAGCAAATGAAAGTCCTTGTAGGGAAAGGGTGGGTCCAGAGGGAATTATAAGTCCAAGGCCCCTAGGGCGAGCATAATTGGAAGATCTCTGTGTCTATTGAAGGCAAACTAGAGACCCTTGTGTAGATTCCCAAGGGTAGATTGATGGTGTGTGGAGTGAGAGGTAAAGTCTCTTATAGAATCCTTTCATTTGGAAATGCCCGATGGAAGAGAAGCCTCCACAGGCTGGTGAAGAATGTATCCAGTCATGTAGATGTTGGGCTTTCTTAATGAACCATCTAAGGGTCATGACAGAAAGGCTAACTCAATGCACACCTGAGTGGCTGCCTGAGTTGCAGTTCACAGATCATATCATCTGTGACCTGGGGGAGCCTGAAGGAGTCATAAAGTCATGACATTGATAGTACTTAATCCATCCAACAGCCTGGCCTTAGAAAAGGACAGAGTTCCCAGCTCATATGGAAACCACGACAAGAAGCAGAATTTTGGGTTCAGGTCAAGAAGATGCCAAATACATCCTTAGATAGTTCAATTGTGTGGATTTCAACCGGTCTTGCCAGGTGGTGTCAGTCAAGTTCATGGAAGAACTGACCCAGTCCAAAGCATCACATGACCTCTTCAAAGTCGCAGAGATGACTCATACCAAAACTGGGACTTGACCCTGAGTCTGACTGAGAGGTGTGCACACCCTGTGTCCTCTGAGCCACATGAAACTCTCCCAGTCTGACTCTTGCCCACTGTCCCACTGTCACTTGCCCACTGTCCCAGCCCTCGGGTAGTCCTGTTATCTTCAGCACTAGTGACTGACATGTAGTACATCTAACCAAATATACCAGCATTACAGAAAAGTTATTCTCCCAGAGTTTCTAGGGTCGGGGATTCTGCATGACTTGTCTAGGTCCTCCACTTTTCACCCTTTCTGACACCTACTTGTAATCAAGGTGTCAGATGCCCACGGACTGTGATCTCATAGGTGGACTGAAGGTGAGCCAGGTGTTGACAGGATCCAGATCCTAATGGGCTGCAGCATGGGGGCCTTAGCCTGTTTCTGTCTGATAGATGTATGACTGCCACCAACTCATTGTAAGCTGTTCATCTCCACAGGGACATGTGCCGTTAGTACTGGAGGGAGGAGGTTTGCCTGTTAGGGGCGGCTTAGTCTGTGACAGCCTGTTCTTGGGCAGCAATGACTTACTACTATAGTTTCCAAATGCTGTTGCCTACAAGCATGGCTTGGGTTGGGCCCATTTCATTAGAACACAAGATAAGGAAAGCATACAATAGTGTTTGCCAGTGACCTGAAGGTGGCATAGAGATGACAATGTGAACATAGAGGTATAAATGACAACCAAACGGCAAAAACTTATTTTTTATTTTAAGTATATAATGTATACTATACCTTGGTATCCTGCTTTGAAGTATGTATAGGTTGTAAATGTGATCACTAAGTGTATAATAAACAGTCTGGGCTAGCTCTATAAAATTTATTTAACCATTTTAACACTTTCTACTTTTGCTTCCTTTATGAAACAAAATTATAAATTTAGGTATATATCAAACATGTATGTTCAACATCTATGTGTTTACGACTTCACTGTGTACAGGAAATGTGCATGGTGGAAGATCGTAAATGCTTTCTCCACAGAAGAATAATGGTGACTCTGGAGGGTGACTGATGGGATTTAGCTTGATGATGGTAGTTGTGTCACAATGATTCACATACTTGGAAACTCAAAAGCATACAATTTTAATTTTGAGATTTTTTATTTTTGAGAAAGCTGGGGGGGAGGGGATACATCGACACAGCTGTGAGAACCCAGGGCTCAAAACCAACAAGCGCTGAGCCCTTAGAAGTGGCAACACTTAAACTGGTCATGCCCTAGTTCACAGGCTAGGAGAAGAAAGTGTTCTTGGAGAGAGTACAGAGAGTCACTTGTGACTGGGGAGGGCAGTGGCAAGTATCTTCTCCAGGGAAGTCTGGACTCTGTAGTTCTGTAAAGTGGGAGGCAGGACACAGGGCCACCAAAGCCTAGAACTGTGTGTCTCAACCTTCCTTATGTTGTAATCCCTTAGTACAGTTCCTCACCTGGTGGTGACCCCAACCATAAAATTATTTTCTACTTCATAACTCCAAGTTTGCTGCTGTTATGAATCATAATGTAAACATGTGGTATGTAGAATGTTTGCTATGCAACCTCCAAGGGGTCGAGACGCACAGGTTGAGGACTGCTGACCTAAAAGGACCATGCTAGGTGATTGTGGCAAGAGCTGAGATCAGCAGCAGAGGTACATCATTTGGAAACAAAATCTAGTGCTGAATATCCCAGTGAGCCCTGTGTCGGCAGTGGACAGCTAGTTCTGTGGTCACGATTAGTCAGCTTGGGAGGTGTTGGGCAGGATGTGTTTGTGTCTGGTTGGAGGGACAGATGTGAAGGCTTCTTATGCATCTGTCCAGCTGCCTTTATCCACCTCTGCTTCTGGGTTCTAGCTCAGCTACTGAGAGGAACCAAATTTCACCAATTATTCTAATAGACCTTCATTGTTCCATTTCTGTCTCTTCTCCCTTTCTTCTCCACGCCCTTCTCACCCCCTCCCCCTCTTCTCTCTCACACACATGGACATGGAGAGGTGGACAAACTCAGAAGGCATAACCTCTGGGCAGACTGTCTTTCTCTTGGGAGCTCTGGAGCCTCGGCTGCCTGCCCCTGCCACTGTGACGTCTTCCACATTCCCCTCCAGCCTGGATTAGACCCTTTTAATCTGTGAGCTAAAATATATTCTTTCTGTGAGCTATTTTTGAAAGCAATGAAAAACATAACCAATACAAACTCCAACTATTCTCTATCTGTGGGTCCCACCCTGGCTGTCCTACAGAAGTAGAGAAGAAGGACTTGAGGCTTGAAATTCTTTTGTCTCCCTGTACACTTTCTGGCCTCTGAGAAGCCCCTCCTTCTCTCAGCAAGGAAGGACTCACCCCTTCTCAGCAAGGAAGGACAATGGTTTCTTACAGCTGGTCCTGGTCAAGCATTTTTTACTCCATTACTTTGAAGCATACAGGAGACTGTCACTTGAAGGGGGGTTTTTCTGTTTTCTGTGTACTAATTATGTCCTCCTGCAGCGAAAATAAATTTTATACGTCAGTAAAACTGCCTAAGGGTAAAGATGAGTTGTATTTATCCTCAATGCAGCCTTGCCCTGGGATAAATGTTTCAGTCCTTGTCGCCCTAGGAAGACAAGAAACCCTCATAAGGTAGAGAGTGACCTTGTGTAGTAGAGACAAACAAGGCTGTTTTTTGGACCCTGTTTTTTTCCCGAGGAGCTGTGAGTGCTTGGGTGTTGTTTGTGAGCACAAAGTCTAAAGCCCTTTTAAAGGCTCCACATATTCCTTGTGTGATGTGGGAGTGTCATATATCAATCTGTTGATTTCATTGGATAAGCAATAAATAAACTGCTTGGTCCCGATTGGTTAGAACATAGGTGGGTGGAGTAAACAGAAGAAAATGCTGAGAGGAAGAGGAAGTGAGGTCAGAAAGCATGCAGCTCCACTCAGAGCCAGATGCCTCAGAGAGAGACGCCATGCTCCTTTCTAGCGGGTAGACGGGATAGCTCTGCTCTCTGAGGCAGAGGGATGAAGCTCCGACCAAAGATGGATGTAGGCTAGAATGTTCCCGGTAAGCTCACCTTGGGGTGCTTACATAGATGATTAGGAATGGGTTAAGAGGTTGAAGCTAATTTTCCAAGCAGTGCTTAAAAGAATACAGTGTCCATGTAATTATTTCGGGTAAAGCTAGCCGTGTGGGCGGCTGGGGTGTTGGGGACGCAGCCCCGCCGCTCCTTATTTCAACAGATGGCTGCCCATCGTGAGGCTAACTGAATCCACAAAAAGCCTGAAAAAGCTTGGGAAAGAGTAAAGCATGGTTTCTTGGTAGCAGCAGTTTCTCGGTTCTACTCTGCTTGCTAGAGGCAAGCAAGCGCTCTCATCTAAGAGAGGCTTCCTGACTCAGCTTTAGCTGCAAAACCCTGCAGCTCATTAAGAGGTCCTGCCACGAAACACTTTTAACAGTGTTGACGAAAAGCTGCACGCATGCTTTTCGGTTTTGAGCCGTAGCAGGAAAAAAGCTGACCCGTTTTAAAATGCCGGCTTTCTGGGCTGTCCTGCCAGGGAAAACTCTGACTCTTTTAACGCAGGCAGTTTGTGCGGTTTACAAGCACAGGCTGCGGAAGCTCGCTTGCTGGCAAGGACCTTGAAACACTGTAGAGTTGTGGCACTGAAGGCGGCTCTGGCCGGTTCCTCAGCCACAAGTTTGGAATGGCAGAAAGCTAAGGAATGGACTGGATCTAGCTGGCAAAGCCACGGCTTTAGTCCTACTGAGATTGCTTGGTAAATTGAAGACTCATGTTTTCAGAAAAAGAGAGATATACAGTAAAGAGAGATTCAAAGACAAAGAAAATTTCTAAATGATTTACAGTGTGTTGAAAATATATACAGACTAAAAGTTGAAGTTCTTAAAGTAAAAAACAACTAAAAAAGGAAGAGAGTTGTTGTGTGTGGTAGTACACGCCTTTAATCCCAGTGCCTAGAAGGCAGAGACAAACAGATCTCTGTGAGTTCAAGGTGTGGTAGCATACACCTTTAATTCCAATGCCTGGGGGGGCAGAGACAGAAGGATCTCTGAGAGTTCAAGGACAGCCTGGTCTACAGAGTTATTCCAGAACAAAGATACAGAGAATATAAAATAAAAGTAAAAATAAATGAAATAGAGGTTAAAATAAAGCACACAAAGATGGAAAATACAGAGAATTTTGATACTGTATGCTATTATGCTCTCTTTGAATTGTTTGAATGCTGAGGAAGGAGCAACAGCTGCTAAAAGATATTTGTTTATAAATGCTGCTGAACTAATTCAACATAGATATTTTGGAAAGGCTTTGACTTTGCAATTT
Organism: Microtus agrestis; assembly: GCA_902806775.1. Lineage (NCBI taxonomy): Eukaryota > Metazoa > Chordata > Mammalia > Rodentia > Cricetidae > Microtus > Microtus agrestis. Next base: position 5,995 of record CADCXT010003901.1, on the reverse strand, counting down.
GAATCTAAGGACATGATACTTTGGAAAGGAGTTTCTTGTTTTGTTTTCACAGAGGATGAGACCCTGTTCATTTCTTCTATCCGAATGTGGTATGATGGACCACGCCCTCCTGAACGGTTGCTGTGAATACCTTCAGAAAATTGCTTCGCTCAACTGCCAACTGAGATGAAACAAGCACACAGGTTATACAATGAAAGACCTAATTAATAACGCCCCCATTCAGCAGGAAGCAGTTCAGAGAGAAAAAACTACGCCCATGTTCCCAAATATGGTTTATAACTGTTCTTTTACATTTAAAGGGGGATATGATATAGGTATGAATAATTTGCATTGAAATGGATTTTGCTTTAGTTATAAAAATTTAAGGTCAATTTTGTTAATATGTATATGTATTTCTAATCTTGATTAAGGTATTGAGATTGTATAGTTCACTTAAAAATGTAATGCATATAGGCTGTTAATAATCATCTATAATAGTCAAGTTTGTAGTCATGTTAGATTTTCTAGATGTGCATGGATATATATCAGATAGGCATTCTTCATGTCTTTCATAGGCTAGAGAATATGGCATTTTAAATGTTTTAATAACTTAGGATTTTTCATGACAATGAGACACTCTGCTCCTGGCAGCACTAATTTACTTCAAGAGGAAGATGGGCATCGAAGAGGATCCTTATGGAGTTTTATAGCCATTTGGGCAAGAAACTGCTCTTGCTTGGACTATTGCATAAACTAGACACAGAGAACACGCAGAAAGAGGACTACTGAACTTGCCTAAAGGTGAGATGATCTTTTGGGGTTCCTGATTCATGAAAGAGTCTGCAAGACATTCTTCAGGACAAGCAGATAGTGACTGCCTTTGAAATTTCCTGCTTTGTGGAATGTCTGCTGAAAACTATGGGCCTGTAGGCCGAAGATGGATGCCCCAACGGTACAGAGGAACTTTGGGGGACTGTACAGGCAGCGAGATGTCTCTGTCATTTCTAGAGTTTTGAAAATTACTCACTTTTTATTTGCTTAGGTAATATTGTATTTGCTATGTTAAAGTTAAAGCCTTTCCTTTTTGTTTAAACAGAAAAAGGGGAAGTGATGTGGGAGTGTCATTTATCAATCTGTTGATTTCATTGGATAAGCAATAAATAAACTGCTTGGTCCCGATTGGTTAGAACATAGGTGGGTGGAGTAAACAGAAGAAAATGCTGAGAGGAAGAGGAAGTGAGGTCAGAAAGCATGCAGCTCCACTCAGAGCCAGACGCCTCAGAGAGAGACGCCATGCTCCTTTCTAGCGGGCAGATGGGATAGCTCTGCTCTCTGAGGCAGAGGGATGAAGCCTCGACCCAAGATGGATGTAGGCTAGAATCTTCCCGGTAAGCTCACCTTGGGGTGCTTACATAGATGATTAGGAATGGGTTAAGAGGTTGAAACTAATGGGCCAAGCAGTGCTTAAAAGAATACAGTGTCCATGTAATTATTTCGGGTAAAGCTAGCCGTGTGGGTGGCTGGGGTGTTGGGGACACAGCCCCGCGGCTCCTTATTTCAACACTTGTGTATGTGTCCCTCTCCCATAATCTCTGCTTAAGACTTCTCAGCTATGAAGTCTGCATAGAATACAATGGGAGAGGCCCGCAAGCTGCTCCTCCTGAATGTATGGAAGTATGGGGGTCAGAGGTGCAAGCTATGAGAAAGAAACAGTTCTGAGTGAGACTGCTGTGCAACGAAGACCGGAGCAAGTATCTTTGCCTCCACGGGGGAACCTGATGTCCTAGGAGAACTCAGAAAGACACTTGCTCTCCCCTCCAAGATATCCCACCCCCATCACCAAGACATCATCCCCAGCACATCTTAAGTTGATGTCAGTACAAAAATATAAATAAAATATAAAGAAGTCAAAACAGTGTAAAACATGACGGCCTTTATTTCAATGGCACTGAACAAGATTCTCAGGAGAGTAAAGGCCTGGGCAGCAGAAGGCCATGGCCCCGTTCTCAGACCCCAGTGGACTCAGCCTTTTTCTGTCCAGCGGCCTCTCCTGAGAAGGAAACAGAGAGACAAGTGGACCCTCAGAAGCCCTGTGGGAATGGAGGGGAGGGCTGGGGTGTTCTCTAGGGGAGAGGGAGAGACTCATTGCAGCTTGCTGTGAGTGGTAAGAGGCAGGCTGGCTCAGAGCCCTCACCTGAAGAACTTGGACACACGTGCCAGGGCTCTCTGGAACCGACCCTTCTAGGGCATTCTCGGAGGAGCAGCCTCCCCGGTTTCTTGGTCCATTGGATGAGTTCTCCATGTTGTGAGCAAAGACAGTACCTTCCTGGAAGTATTGTTGCGGGTTTGCCACAGTCTGAAAAAGAGAGTTGAGACTTCATGTTGGCGGTCCCTCATGACTCCTGTCCATTACCTCATGTGGATACTGTGATGTGTATCTGCACTACTGGTTGAGGTACTGAGGATGGAGAAGTTGGGAGCCCTGGCCTGAAGAACCCCAGTACCCCTGGAGGATGTTCCAGATCACATGAACATGAAGCTCACCTGCCCAGGGTGTGGAAAGAAGGGAAAGGATATCATCTTCCTAGAGTGTGACGCCCCACTCAGGACATTTATCCACAGTTCTACTGAGGTCCCCACTGTGCTGGCTGTGGAACTGAGACCTGCTCCCTGCATAGCCCTAATCTCCACCCCTCCACGGCCCTAAGCCCCATTGTTACTGCCCATGGTTCCTCCCTGCTTCAGTTCAGTACATTGTGCTCAAGCAGTAGATACATTTCTGGAGCATGGCCTTCGTCCTAACTCCTGCCCCCAGAACTTTCTGTTTCTTCTTCTGCGTTTCACCTTCAATCTGGCCAGCTCATCAGGCTGAATGAAGTTCTGCAGGCTGAACTGAAAATGCCAAAGTCTTCGGGTACACGGTGAGTTCTCTGTGAGAGGGGTTTCCACTGACGAAAGTGCTCACGAGGCCTGTCTGTGGGTGCCCTGTTTAGTTAGGACTGTGAGGTTTCTCATGGTGTTTTCTTGGTGCATGGTCCAAATCGTTCATAAAATTCCAGAACAAGGTCTGGGCGTGGCACTGTGAGGCTGGAAGGCCTGGACCCTACTTCTTCTCTCTGAGGCATTTGTTCTGTGCAGGTTACCCTCATATCTGGGCGTCTGCTTCTGGTGAATGATGGGAAGTATTTGGGGACTGCAGAGCACGTGCAATGTGCAGGACAGTCCTCAGGTGGTAGCTATTAAAGGTTAGCAGTTTACTCTTGGATCATGATTCACTTTGGGTTACATCTTGGAATCTGTTGGAGCCATTGATCCTTGTTTGCTTTTTTCCCCTCAGGGCATCCACTTTTTCTGTCCCATTTCCTAATAGAATTATCATGGAGCCGTTGTAGTGCTGTCTGTGACCTGCCTCTGATCTCACTGCTGTGTGTGTCCTGTCCTAAGGTGACTTCGTGCTCTGGTGCTTACCTCCGTGTTGGAGCGTGATAGTGAAATGCGGGGGTTCAGACATTCTCCATCTTTGTCCTCTTCCACATGTCGTTGGCCCTTGTGTGTCATAAGCACCGCTACAGATCTTTGAGTGATAACTTTTCTTTCTCTTGATGATTACAGAGAGTGGAAACCTTTTGTGTGCTTTAAACAGTGAGCATAGCATACTTTATTTTAATATCTATTAGCAAGATTTTAATAATTTTCTCTAAACAAATGTTCCAGTGCTTGTTCCCATATTCTTCACAGATATTTTCTTTGTTTTAATGGTTTTTTTTCATTTTTTTTATTTTATTTTTATTTATTTATTTTATTTTTCTCCATTAACAGCTTCAACTGGGTGTGGGGCAACAGAACCAATCCCAGTACAACCATGGGTGTGGGGTTCCCCAGAGTCTCCCCAGGGCGATGGTTCCTGCAATGATCTCTAGGGGGAAACAGCTCCCAACAGATCCCCTCCCCCCTCCCATACAAAGGCAGGCAGCTATCAAGTGGAGAGCACCAGTCAGAGTCAACCATGGTGTCAGACCAAAGGAGAAGGGACTGAGACAAGGAGAGACCCTCCTCTCGAGTGGTGAAGTAATCCCTCTCTCCTGGGAACAGAGGGCTGCCCGATGACTACTAGGTCGAGTGGGGACCAGGCCTTTTTTTTCCCCCTTACCCTTCCTAGGGTTCCCAGGGCCCTGCCTTAGGTTGGGGGATTATCCTGCCATAAGTCGCCCGTCCTTGGAGCTCCTCAAGTAAAAGGCATCTAGCAGGATTAAAGTCCGGCTCCCGCATGGCTAGCTTAGCCCCAGAAATAATAACACAGAAACTATATTCATTTAAACATTGCCTGGTCCATTATTTCCAGCCTCTTATTGGCTAATTCTCATATCTTGATTAACCCATTTCTAAACATCTGTGTAGCACCACGAGGTGGTGGCTTACCAGGTAGATTCTAACCTACGTCCATCTTGGGCTGGAGCTTCATGGCCTCTGCCTGACTCTGCTTTCTACACAGCATTCTGTACTGTCTACTTCACCTACCAAACTTTCTGCCCTATCAAAAAGCCAAGGCAGTTTCTTTATTTAACCAATGAAAGCAACACAAAACAGAAGACACTCCTACATGAGGAATATGGAGTATTTCTTGTATCAAATATGTCACTTTTAATGGAAGATAATCCAGAGGTGTTTTTTGTTTAATGGAATGCAATTAACTAAACAGTTCATAATTAGACAAAATGCAGAAAACATTGACTGTAGAGTGTTTAGCCATAAATGACTTATCTGTGTCATATGATCCCCTTTCCCTCTACTCCTCTCTACTCTGGTCTACCCTACCCCAACTCCACCAAGATTCAGGGAACTTTGTAAAGAGAAGGCAAGGATAGTATAAGACTCAAAGTCAGGGAAAACCAGGACTGACAATGTCTTCTGCTTATCACAGAATCACTTACTTTTGAACTTGTAGCACATAAGCTGCAGACCATCAAGTCAGTCAATAATCTAGCGTGGTTGGGAGAGGGGGGTCATGAGTCTGCACACCTCCTTGAAAAGTTATGGACAGTTGATAGATTTGGGGGTTGGGGAGAATTGACTTTTTCTTAAAGTGTGGCCTTAGTCTGTCATGCTCCTGTGGTTGGCCCTACACCCAGGATTGCACATTTGTTTCAGTGGATTATTAAAGAAAAACAAAGAGGACACAGAGTTTGGAGGGTGGAAAGGTAGATGGTGAACATAGGAAGAGTTAAGGGAGGAGTGGGGTCTGAATATTTTAAAAACTCATTGTATTGATGTCTCACAGGGTTGATAAAAATACACAAAAAAGGGGACATGGCTGGGATGGGTCTGAGAGGGACTGGGGGAGGAGTCAGGTAGAGTATTATCAAAATACATTGCTTGCATATATAAAATTCTCAAAGAATTAATAAAAATATACAAAAATATATAACCAAATGACATTCTTTTACTTCCTCCCTTGCAATCTGTATGCCTTTTAATTTATTTTGAGGCTTTTTTGTTTCTATGTGGCAGCTATGGCCTAAAGTTTAATGTATGCATATGGTTTAATTTGTATAGAGAGACATTCAAGCTCATATCTGATTTTTTGGATGGAGTATTCTGACTTTTCAATATCACATGTTTTCTTTCATCCATACAATCTAATTAATGTGTACATGTATATAGACATACATACATCAAAGCTAAAGAGACAACATTTAGAGAAAGAAAAGAAACTAAAGTGTGGTAGAACAAGAGAGGAAAATAAAGATGAATATATTTCTTCTCATGTATAGAGTCTTCATTCAATTGTATGTGTATACATGTATGTGTGTGTGTGCATGTGCACATACATAACATGAAAGTAGAAGAGGAACTGTTTGGGCTAAGAAGAGGACTGGGTGGAAGATGAGCACGTGAGTGCAATGGAGGGATATATGAGTAAAGCACAGTGTTAACCATGTGAAAATGTCAGAATTCATCCATCATTTTTTTTAAATATTTATTTATTATGTGTACAGCATTCCTTCCATGTGTGCCC
>CADCXT010003899.1:0-11665 GCA_902806775.1 Microtus agrestis | reverse complement strand
AGCTTACCCTTGATAAAGACAACATGAAAAGTCTTGCAATGCACATGAAAACTAATCTGTACATATATTTGGGTTCGGGATGTAGTTATGCTTTTTTTACGTGAAGAGAAAACAATTTCTGGAGCGTGATGTCGGCTGCGGACTTGCAGAGGAGTTCCAGACTTCCAGAGATGATTGAGGGAGAGGTCACTTGGTCGGTCTTCCCGTCCCCCCAGGAAGAAGTGCCCGCTAACAAAACCAGCTACACCTTCAGGGATGTCATCCTGCTCAGGGATGTCCCAGCGAGACCCGCGGACACTGAAATTGCCCAGGATATGCTTAATGTAGCTGAATCCAACTCGCCTCACCCAGGTTCCCATCCACCTGGGAGCACAACAAGCAAACTGCTTCGCGCTTGAATCTGGTCTGCTTGAAACAGGGCAGACTAAACATCAGACGCATTTGAGAATTTTTATATCATGCATCCCAATCTCTCTTTCTTTCCCAGTACCATATCCATACCCTCACCCCCGTAGTTCCTCATAAAGGTGTTTTAAAATTTAATTAAATATTATAACCCACTTTGCCTCCATATTTCCCCACCTCTCCAAAACATACCTTACAGTCTTGATTGAGAGATGAATAATAGTGGTAAAAATATCATAATTTTTCGCGTAAAACGAAAATGATCCACTTGTCCATCATATTTTTGTTGAAAACCACTTGTACCTGACAAAGCAATAGAATGGGATGACAGAAAGAAGCCACTCGTATCTCGGAGAATGGGAAGACAGATCAATGTTGGTACTGTAAGGCAATATTTCAGGAACACTCACAGGACAAGATATCACACTCATGTGTATACACAAGTGCTAAATGCAATTATGTACATATAAATGCCTTGTAAGATTTATATCATTTTATGCTGTAAGTGTCTCTCTCTTCTCTGTAGTGGTGTGTGTGTGTGTGTGTGTGTGTGTGTATACATACAGACTTGAAGTGTGGACTGGAAGAGTATCGAATTCCTAAGGGCTGGAGCTGCAGGTACAGGAACTGTCTAACATGGGCGACAGAAATCGAATCCTGTTTCTCGTTTTCATGCTGGTAACAAAATACCACCAAGCGCATAACAAAGTTGACGCAAACAGTCTGATTAGAGGTCACATTTTGCCGTAAAGGGAAGGGAAATGAACGTTGGTTCCAAGGTCAGTCCCACAGCGCTGGCTTAATGAATTGCAGAGTAGGTGGGAGTGGTCACATTTGACCACGTTCACACTGTGCGTCTCTCCTTTGCTAATTATATTATTTGTGGAACAGTTTGAACCCTCTAGATGAGTTTATCTAATTTAATACCGTACAAAGTCACTAACTAAACATCATGGTCGATTATATTTCCATCCCTCATACTACAATGATGAATAATTTCAACAAATGAAATCCTTTGAAAGGCCAGCAACAATCTTCATACTGACTATGGCACCACTATTGGTCCATGATTTCACGAATACGCCCCTACTACACAGCGAAGATGATGACCTTAGATACAGTATTCACGTGACCACCTTTGTACTGCCAAAGGAATACGTTTTATTATCATTATCATTATTAGAATGAATAGTTAGCTGTTTCACAATATCTTAGCAGCAAACTATAAGGAATCCAAACAGACAGAGAGAGTAGAAAGTACGTAGGTCAAAGACACCCTAGAATATTGGGAGAGGGATGACGCTGGGCACAGAACCCTTGTCCAGCAGTTTCATGTCTGTTATAATAATATTTAATAAGAAATGAAATAATTAAACTTTTCAAACCAAAGAAATACCTAGTTTTTGGCCAAACAGTAGTTGTAATAATACAGTTTTCTTTTGTGATTATTTGAGGTCTGGACAACCATGGAAACGACAAAGCGATCTCCGCCTATGGTGGCTCGGTTTCAGATGCCGACCCCACATACTGTATTTTTATACATGAATAAGCTGCAAAGATCAAGCAGCAAACCACCACAGCACATTTCTAGCCAGCCTCAACTTTGGGGATGGGATGGAAGGCCCTATCCACAGAAAGATGCGTTGACAATAGCAGATGTTGGAGCTATTTGAATGAATTAGAAGTGAGAGGATACCCAGGCATTTCTATTTTAGGATCAAGAGCAGTGATGGCAAGTATTCGCCTTTGCTAAATAAGGGAAGGCATGTGGCTACATGTGCAACTGTGTGTGCGTACGTATGCATAGTGTGTGTCTGTGCAATGAAGCTCACTCACGATGTAAATACTGGGATATAGATAAATCCAAGTTCCTTTGACCCACACTTCAATATTGGAGAGGGAAGCAGTCAGCTTAGAGTGGGAACTGCCAGTGAGGTAAGCAAACGTGTTACTCTTTCCTTGATGACTGTCCTCTCCGTGAATAACCTAGAGAAGGAATGGTTGGAAGATGAATCACCATACAGCTAGTCACAGAGACATGACGGAAGGCTGAGGGAGACTTGTCAACCTGCTAATTTTCAATCCCTTTGATGACAGCTAGTTCCATGAGTGGTGGGCTCCAACCTGCGCACATTCATGTTAGCAGAGATGTTCTGGGATAGGTGAAATAGAGGGGAATGAGACGCATGGGCTTGGAACGAAGTGGTGAAAAACTCAGTGCCTCTTGAGTGGCATACACAGTCAGAAGTCGTTGGAATACTTGTTTCGCATATGAGGGATATTGACACCGTACTTGGCATGGTTGATTTGACTGGCAAAGCAAGAAAGGGATTTCACGATGCTTTCAAGAGAGAATTATAGATCCAATCCAGAACACTGAGAACAGTATCAACAGTCTGGAAAGGAAACTTCTAGTTTAGCAATAAGGAGTTGTTGGGCTAGCAAACAGGTAAGAGGCCCACTGGAAGAGATTCTCGAAAGGCACTTACGTTCCATTCTCTCTGATTTTTAATTGAATATTTAGTAATAAGTTCCGAGGACCGCAAGGAGAAGCTCTAAACTGGCAAAGTGGTGGTAAGGGACTAAAATGATACAAAATATAAACATCTCGCTGGGAAGAGATACCTCACGCGAGACTGGTTGGAGGTTGTGAGCCTATAGGGTACGCAATTTGTTCATCAAATTTGTGATTCTTTTTCTTTTTATTTATTTATTTATTTTTTATTCATTTATTAAAGGATTTCTGTCTCTTCCCCACCTCCGCCTCCCATTCCCCCAAATCAAGACCCTCACCAAGCATTGAAGCAATCAGGTTGCCCCACCTGTAGAGTGGAGCCTCCCTCATCCAGATCTGTCCATTGGTATCTGATGCCTAGGCTTCCCCAAACTAGAAGCATGCAGTGGATCCAGCCATTGTATTCAGCTTCTTAGTTCTCAGTAACCTCATGTCCCTATCACTGTGAGTCGGTTTTGCTCCTTGCCTTTTCCGATGATAACCTCTTGGTGAGTTCACAACCAATCCCCAGCATTATCCTGATGCGCAGGTACCATGCTGGTCTGAGGTGCTTGCATTATCTATATTACCATCTGATTGGACCTTGAGTTTCACTCTAGATTGCTCAATGTGGTGGTCTGCATATCTGTCTCTTTGCCCCACATACTGAGTGAGTTAATATTCAGGAGGATGACTATATGTTTTCTTTGGATTCTCCTTCTTATTTAGCTTCTCTAAGATCAGATTTATAAAAATAATGTCTTTTATTTATATGGCTGAAACTAAATACTGAGGAGTATCTCCATGTTTCCTCCCACCCAGGTCTGGCTTACACCTCACTCAGTACTCAGTGTTTTCTATTTTAACTCATTTATTAAGTGTGATTCTTTTTCATTGCATGAGGGCTCTGAGAGAGGAATTGGAGTTCAATGCAGTGGTGCCTATCTTTCCTGATCAGCAGGGCACATTTGTGAGGAAATGAGTGACTGGTAAGGAGTGATATCTGAAGAAGTTGTGAGACAACAGGCTTCTGGGAAATGTTACTTTAAATTTGAAGGCCTGAGTTGGCATCTACTGACACCATTTACTAGGGGCCAAGGTAGTGAAGATGACATACCCCATCAACCTGAGCTCTTAGCCTTCCCAGCCATCTGGCCCTGCTGCCTGTTTTGAACATCCCACGAACACAAGGGTGCATGAAGTACCTGCTAAGCTGGAGCCACTGCTGACACCCACGCAATGGGCGATGATATGGTGTGGTAGCGTTGGAAGCAAGGTAGGATGTTGAAGCCAGAAGAAAGACAGCCAGGCTTGCACAAGCAGGACCTTCCCTCATTCATATGCCTATCACTTAGCTCCTGAGTCCACACATGTGGGGTTTGGGAGCCAGGACTAAAGCAATGAACAGAAAACAGACACTGAGGGGTTTTTTTTTATTTTGTTAAGATAGCACAAGCTATGGGAGAAGCTGGAGTGAGGGAAAACTAAATTTATATGCAGCCTTAAAATAAATCAGACCTTTTCCCTGGATGGCTGGGGCAGGATATGTAGCATCAAGATCTGGCCCAGACCCCAGAGCACTCCTATAACCAAATGGGTAGAGTCTTTAAAAGTGTTTTTGCCAAAGGGAGGAGCCATTATTTAGTAATTCTTCCCTAATGTCTCATTGCCAGGCATAAGATGAACAAGAGATGCAATGAGACAATGTGAACTCTATATAATTCTTGACTTATATCTTCTCATTCAATTTACTCTTGACTCTTTGCTTTGTGCGTATAAGGAGAGAGATATCTTGGAATGTTCTTAATCAGTAGTTCCTTCCCTAATGCCTGACCCCTTTCCTCATGTTGTGGTGACATATGACATAGGAATTAATTAGCTTTATTCTTCATCATTTCAATTTTTCTACTGATGTAGTTACCCAGTACAAATATCTGTTTTTAAGACAGAAAGGAAAGGTATGTCCTGTGGTGTTTCAGAAGGGAGATTTCTGGAGGCCCAACCGCTGGAGAAGGCAGTAATTAGAGAGGGCCAGAAAACACAACTGGACCAAGAAAATAGAGCATAAGTGCAACCACTTAGGAGGGGCTGTTCTTCTCAGATACTCATTCTTGCATAGGCTCAGTGCCTGCTCTGTGCCTTCATAAGTACTCAGGAGGAGGCCATGGAGCTGACTTAGAGAGGGCGAATTTGCTCCTTGTTCCCAAAAATTCTGGAGGGAACTGTTTGGAATGCAGACCGAATGCCCTGCTGTGTAAAGAGCCGTGATTCCTCCTCCTGGAAATCACCTGAGATAAACAAGAGATCCATGTTGGTCAGGTGAAAATTCAAAGTACTCCCTTGGTTCTCCACCAAGTCCCAGATGGACCTTGGTGGACATTGGTCATTGGCAGGTGAGAAATGTGGGACAGAAGAGCAGCACCTATCCAGGAAACCATGTCGCCTTTCTTGGTGAATTTACTGTTCACAAGTACCCCTCACAGACTTCCATCACAGACCACGTGCCCAAAGACTCAACTTTACATCATCGCCCAGTAGATCAGTTCTCACTCTAAGACCCTGGGAACCCCACCACCATACTGAAGCCTGCCTCACTTGAGTCTGTTTTCGGACTCACACCCCACCCACCTGCCATGCGAGCTGCAGAACTGAATTACCACAAAGCACTTAGGTACTTACCTCTTCTAAATACTTGCAACATTACCTATCTAATCTAGGAACTTTTGCCTCCTATACATTTGGACATCATATTGATTCCGTAGGATTAATGGGTTTAGTTACATCATCAACAGGGACTGCCCATGTTGTTAGTGGTATCGTCCTGAGTGCGGCCTCCATGTGATTGCAGAAATGTTCCTATCACAAGTTTCAGGAACATCTTGACATTTGGCTATCAGTTTGTCAATCTCTAACCATGTCTTACCCACTCATCAAGTGTCAGTTCCAAAAGCTCATGAAAAAATTTCAGAAGCTAACTGGGGGAGACACAAGTTGTATTGGAGTGGTGTTTTGGGTTGCCTCATCTACCAGTTGCAGCCTGGAATTTATTACAACCTACTGCCAGCTCATGGAAGGAGCTAAGGGCTCTGATGGAGGAGGAAGCCTGAGGAAGGGCTGACCATTTACTGGCTAATTACACTTGAGCCAGATGGATTCCACTTTCTTGACAGATCCTCTCAGCTTCTGTGCAGTAGATTTCCCAACTGCGTCTTACTTACCACACTGATTCCCATCACAGGAACTCGGTTACCTCAACTGTGAACTGTTCGCCTGGTGTTCTCTATATAGGAATTCACGAGGCGTTTTATCTTTAAGTATTATGAAGAAGCCAGTCAGGTTCTGCAGGCCCTGAGTTATAGGAAGTGAAGGGCACATCTAGATATGATCAACAACTTAACCCATTGTGGAACGGTTGCAGAGGCAATGATGCACATACAGCAGGTGCTCAATAATTAGGGATGCTCTGTCCACCTGAGTTCTGCATTTTGGACAAGGCTCGGAGATGCAGAGACAGGAGGGAAGAACCTCATGGAGTTTAGAAATACTGGCAGTGCATGAAGGCAAAAGGTGCAGGGCCTTTGTATACATCAAGCCCAATGGTTTATGGGAAGCCCGGAAGCTTAAGAATGTATGATGGGAAGAAAGACACAACTAAAGAGGAAAATAAAGCATAGGACCCATAAGAAGTACTTCGAATGCACTGGAGAATAGAAGACCATGCAGCAGTTCCTTGCTTACCCAGTAATGTACTGAAAAGCCAAATCATTTAACATCACCGCCTCATCCCATATTTAATCAACACTCGCTGTGAACCTGAGTTATTTCAAATCCCAATGTTTGAAAATAAATAATGCATGTGATTTGATCAATCTGCCCCAGTTCCTCCTCTCAAACTGCCCCATTGCCCTCTACAGCGTTTCCACCAATTTCATGCTCATTTTAAAACAGAGTCTTTTAGCTTTGTCCAGTATGAAGGCATGGTGTGTAAGACCATTCACTGGGAGCACAGACAGCCTGAGAGGGGCAGAGAACTACACCAATGAATCCGTTTCCCAAGTCAAGTGCAAAGAGCCTGAGGTGGGGATATGATATCTCATGTGAAGTAGACTTGGGAAAGTTAATTCAGAAGTGCCGCATCCCCAGAGTGACATCTCCAGAGCTGTTCCACTCTTACATATGGCAAGGAATGATGCACTGTGTATTCCTAGCCATAGAGATTGCATTTTAAGGAGTTCATTTTAAAGTTGACCACTTTAGAATGAGACTTAATGAGAAGCTTGCACACAATCTTCTCAAAAATAACTCCCCATCAACCTTATACTCTATCTCAGCCCAACAGCATTAGACTAACTAAGTAACTTAATGACCTCCAACCCTGTAACATACTTTGGGTGAAGGTTTGTCTGAGTTAAAAAAAAACATGAAAAAGAAAACAGTACTGTCCTAGAAAATTCCTTCTCTCTTTGAACACGCCCCTCCTTTGGGCTGAGTTTCCCACACAGCTCTGATGATGCAGGAGGATACCGAGAGCCGCCCAGTTGGTGCCTCAGGCAGATGCCTGTATGTGTGCCTTGGCAGCAGCTATTTATCTCTTGCCACTCAGAGTCAAGTTCCCTTAAGTTTAGCTTTCCCTATGTGCTCCTTCCATTCAGAGGACTCAACCCTCATCCTCCGTGTCCTCCTGGCCTAATTTCTCATATTACTGAGGATGAATATCTGTTCAGGAGAGGGAGGAAGTAGGTCGGTCATTCGGTGAAGGAAGTAGTGAAAAGATTTTAATGAAGCAGAGAAAAAATTCTGGTTTTGGCAGGAGGAGATCCTTAATGGCTCCCTCTTTGTCACAGCAGAGACTACTGGAAAGGAAACCTCAGGTTCCGATCGGTTGGTCAGTCGGTGGGTCAGTTCGGGGAAAAATATTAGCAAGGAGGAAAAGGCCTTGACTCACGACATCAGCAGTCCCTTCTCTGGAAATTCTACGGTATCCCGGAGAGCTCTCAGAATTTTGTGATGTCACTCGTGTCCTAGAAACGCCAACTGCCCTCAAGACACACTCTCTTGGTGCCTATAAGACTCGCTTCTAGACATGTTGTCTAGAGAATGGAGATCGTGCAGAGGCCAGAGGGAGGAAGACGAAGTGAGTTCACCACTAGCAGGGACTGGAGAGATTTCTGGATGTGATGGCTTTGAGACTCCCAGGGCGAGGACTCAGGAACTGGGAGGTTTCTGGGATGCAATAGGCCTGTCTTGTTTCTCTGAGTTCCTAAAGGGCCAAGCCATACCAAAGATTAACGATAGTTGATTTGACAAATTTGGGAATTGACAAAAGAGTGTGGAAGGTGTCAGTGAGATTTCAATACCATCACTGTACATCATCCCCCCCCCCCAAGTCCTTTTCGTTGTGTAGCAGTAATAATAGAGAAAGGGGAGTAGTGCTCTGCCAAAGCCCGTATTACAGCCATTAGCAGGGTTGAGGCATCAAGTGCTGCAGTCAGTCCTCCTGTGTCCCCCCTAAGGTTTCTGGCTTCCCAGTTATAAATGACACCCTGGTCTCCAGTCCAGCCTGAGAGCTCTTTAAGAGCCAATGGATGAGAGAGTAGGAAGAGACTGCAATTTTTTTCTTTTTTCTTTCTTCTTCTTTTGTCTTTTTCTTTTTCTTTCTTTCTTTCTTTTTTTTTTTGATGTTTTGTTTTTCAAGAAAGGGTTTCTTTGTGTATCTTGGGCTGTCCTAAAACTCACTCTGTAAATCAGGCCATCCTTGAGCTCACAGAGATCTGTGTCTGAGCAGAGATTAAAGGCATGCACCGACCCCCACACACCACAGCCCGGCCGAGACTGCAATTTCTTGTTATCTCTGGGTGTCCTGGGCTGTTAGTAAGTGAGGATGGCTCTGTGTTGTGAATGTTTGTAAATCCAGACTATGTTCTGCCCTTCAATGATATGAGTCTGAAGCATCAAGCACCCACCCCTATACTCCCTGAGGTCTCTGAAGTCACGGTGCATCCTCTATAGCTCTGAATAAGCCTTAGAAAGCTTTCCCCTGGGTCACCTTGTGCAGAGGAAACCAGGTAACTTCTGAGAGACATGCACCACCTTCCTACAGAAAGAAGGGAGGACTGACTGAATAACTAATATGTATAGACGGGGAAACTCAAGTCTGGTATTTCATAACTTGCTTGGACAAAGTCTCATCTGTCAGTCACTTCCTGGGGAAGGAAGGAAGGAAGGAAGAGAAGGAAGGGGAAGGAAGGAAGGAACTAAGGATGGACCAGAATTTTCTCTCCTTTTGTGTCCTTTTTACACTCTTCTCATGCTCTGATGAATATTGTGATTCAAGTTGGCCGTGTCCCCTTCCTGTGGCTCTAGATCAAGTAATCAGATTGTGTGTGTGTGTGTGTGTGTGTGTGTGTGTGTGTGTGTGGCTCTATCTAGGAGAAGCACCACAGCAGGTGCATACTGATTGAGAAATTTGATTTTTAGGAAAATATTTTTCATATATGTGAGTGGTCTCTCCATAGCCATTCATCTTTCCTTAAAGTTGAGTATAGGAATGAATGATCCCTCCCTCCCTCACTCTTCACGGGAATGAGTGTCTGCTCTTGCATTGAGGGCTCCCCTGGGTGAACCCCAGTTCTCAGCATCTCCAGCCCAACCTGTCACATGCTGACCACACATTTGCAAGCTTGGGATATATTCTGCTGATGTTTTGGGATAATGAATTTCATCAACTATGGAACTAACTTTGTTCTGACAGGACACACTCACTCACAATCTCTCCTCATTACATCCACATAGTGTAACAACTTTGTGGTTCCTCCATAATGTGCTTATTTCTGTCAGGGAACTGAATGCCAGCCAGATAGCCAGCCAGCCAGCCAGCCAGCACTATCTTTCCTTTTTTCTCAGTTTGTTCTTATATTCTGTCTCTCTCACCCCCCAATCTCTTCCTTTAAAAAATTTATTTATTTTTATTTGTGTTTTTGCCATGGCTCTCAGGCTCCTGGATTACAGACAGCTGTGAGCTGCCATGTAGATCCTGGGAATTGAACCTAAACTCAGTCGGTAGAGCATGAGACTCTTTATCTCAGGGTCGTGGGTTCGAGCCCCCGTTGGGCGCCAAAATGAAGGCGTCAGTCACGAACAATGCCACACCAGTTTGGAGTTATGATTAATAGGGTGTTATTTATTTAAAAAGGAAAAAACTTACAGATCACCGTCCCAGACAACAGCCATCTGCGCAACGAGGAAGGGAGTCTAGTCTCCAGTGGAGCAGGAAGTGAAGAGAGAGCAGAAGAAAATAGCCGCTTCTTTTAAAGGGAGAGAAACCATGCCCCAATGGGCTGGTATCTCAGCAGCTATTGGTTGGAGGGGCGGAAGGACCATAAAATGTGGAATCTCTTCTCAGTGAAATGCTGTTGGCAGCCATTCGATTAATTTATGCTCATCTCAGATCAGATCCTGTCCAGCAGGGATATCTCAGATCAGATCCTGTCGAGCAGGGATATCTTCCTTCTGTGTTTCTTCTTCTTTTGTATGTTGCAGTCAGTTCAGATGTGCTGGTATATGGTAAGAGAGAGAGAGAGAGAGAGAGAGAGAGAGAGAGAGAGAGAGAGAGAGAGAGAGAGAGAAATGGATTTGCTTTTTATTTATTTGAAGACTTTTAATGATTCAGCTATTTCCAGCCTTATTTATAAGCACATTTATTATTACCAGTGAGCACCTTCCTCTGAAAACATTGGAACCCCCCATCTGTACATGACATGCATGTGCGTGCATATGTGGGTGTGTGTGTGAACGTGTGTGCATCCCATCTATCTATCTATCTATCTATCTATCTATCTATCTATCTATCTATCTATCCCTTCATCAAATTCCTTTCAGGAGTTGTTTTGCTGACACTCACCCAGAACAATTGAGATAGCCAGTGACAGTCAGGAGACAGAAAGAAAGAAGGAAGGAAGGAAGGAAGAAAGGAAGGAAGGAAATAAATGATCCACATTTCCAAAGAAAGAAAAAAATTTTAAAAAGTAAAAAAAAATTAAGAAAGTAATTAAATACCTACATAAAAATAGACAAAGAACGAATAAATGAATAAAAATAAGTAATAATTGGAATATTCAATAAGTAAATAAATGAGCAGATAAACAGATATATGAAAGAAGATAAGGTAGTGAAGTAAGGAATGTATGAAAAAGTAAGTAAATAACTAGGTGGGTCATTTTATAAAGAAGTAATTAAATAGATAAGTAAGGAAGCAAAGAAATACACAAGAAGTCATGAAAAAAAATGAGACACGTCCATTCAATCCTAAAATACAAAACATGGAAACTGGTCGACCCACCCATGTTCACTCAGCCACACTACCCAAAGCAGGAGGGAGGTCTCTGTCCAGCAGGGCCTTCTTCTTTCCAAGTTGCAGTCAGTCAGATCTCTGGGCAAACAGAAAAGAAAGCAATTGTTTTAGACTTGAACAGTTTTAATATTACTCAAATGAATTAATATTCAGCTATTTATTCCCAGCCTTATTTATTTACAGCTGGATGACCACCGGGCACCTTCCTCTCACCTCCTCCCATCTGGATGGATGGATGGATGGATGGATGGATGGATGGATGGATGGATAGATAGATAGATAAATATATAAAAAATAAAAAGAGTGAGTAGGGCGGGTTGGGATAGAGAAAGGAACAACAGATAAACAAACCGACAGACACATTTAAAAATGACATTAGTCAATCAAGACCAGGAAAAAGACAGCTGGCCGACCCA
>CADCXT010003898.1:0-39750 GCA_902806775.1 Microtus agrestis | reverse complement strand
AATTGAGCACTGTGATGGAACAATGGAGCACTTATGACAGAACAATGGAGCACTGTGATGGCACAATGGAGCACTGTGATGGAACAATGGAGCATTGTGATAGAACAATGGAGCACTGTGATGGAACAATGGAGCACTGTGACAAAACAATGGAGCACTGTGACAGAACAATGGAGCACTGTGATGGCACAATGGAGCACTGTGATGGCACAATGGAGCACTGTAATGGAACAATGGAGCACTGTAAAAGAGCTCGAAACAATGGAACACTATGACAGAACAATGGAGCACTGTGATGGCAAACAATGGAGCACTGTGATGGCACAATGGAGCACTGTGACAGAACAATGGAGCACTATGACGGAACAATGGAGCACTATGATGGAACAATGGAGCACTGTGATGGAACAATGGAGCACTGTGATGGCACAATGGAGCACTATGACAGAACGGTGGAGCACTATGATGGCACAATGGAGCACTGTGATGGCACAATGGAGCACTATGATTGAACAATTGAGTACTTTGAGAAAACAATGGAGCACTATGACAGAACAATGGAGCACTGTGATGGTAACAATGGAGCACTGTGACAGAACAATGGTGCACTGTGATGGAACAATGGAGCACTGTGACGAAACAATGGAGCACTGTGACAGAACAAGGGAGCACTATGATAGAACAATGGAGCACTATATGTCACAATGGAGCACTATGACAGAAACAATGGAGCACTGTGACAGAACAATGGAGCACTGTGATGGCACAATGGAGCACTGTGACGGCACAATGGAGCACTGTGACGGAACAATGGAGCACTGATGTGGACGAAAACAATGGAGCACTATGACAGAACAATGGAGCACTATGATGGAACAATGGAGCACTGTGATGGCACAATGGAGCACTGTGATGGCACAATGGAGCACTGTGACAGAACAATGGAGCACTGTGACATATGAGAGCAAAATGGAGCACTGTGATGGAACAATGGAGCACTGTGACCAAACAATGGAACACTATGACAGAACAATGGAGCACTGTGATGGCACAATGGAGCACTGTGATGGCACAATGGAGCACTATGACAGAACAATGGAGCACTAAAAAAGGGACCATTATGATGGAACAATGGAGCACTGTGATGGAACAATGGAGCACTGTGATGGCACAATGGAGCACTATGACAGAACAATGGAGCACTGTGATGGCACAATGGAGCACTGTGATGGCACAATGGAGCACTATGATAGAACAATGGAGCACTGTGAGAAAACAATGGAGCACTATGACAGAACAATGGAGCACTGTGATGGTACAATGGAGCACTGTGACGGAACAATGGTGCACTGTGACAGAACAATGGAGCACTATCATGGCACAATGGAGCACTATAAGGGAACAATGGAGCACTATGATGGTACAATGGAGCACTATGATGGAACAATGGGGCACTATGACAGAACAATGGAGCATTGTGACGGAACAATGGAGCACTGTGACGGCACAATGGAGCACTGTGACGGCACAATGGAGCACTGTGACGAAACAATGGAGCACTGTGACAGTATAATTGAGCACTGTGATGGCACAATGGAGTACTATGACAGAACAATAGAGCACTGTGATGGCACAATGGAGCACTGTGATGGAACAATGGAGCACTGTGATGGAACAATGGAGCACTGTGATGGCACAGTGGAGCACTATGTTGGAACAATGGAGCATTGTGACAAAACAATGGCGCACTATGACAGAACAATGGAGCACTGTGATGGCACAATCGAGCACTGTGACGAAACAATGGAACACTGTGACAGAACAATGGAGCACTGTGATGGCACAATGGAGCACTGTGATGGCACAATGGAGCACTGTGATGGAACAATGGAGCACTGTGATGGAACAATGGAGCACGGTGATGGAACAATGGAGCATTGTGACAAAACAATGGAGCTCTATGACAGAACAAGGGACCATTATGATCGAACAGTGGAACACTGTGATGGAACAATGGAGCACTGTGATGGCACAATAGAGCACTGTGACAGAACAATGGAGCACTGTGATGGCAAAATGGAGCACTGTGATGGAACAATGGAGCATTGTGACAAAACAATGGAGCACTATGACAGAACAATGGAGCACTGTGATGGAACAATGGATGCACTGTGACGAAACAATGGGAGCACTGTGATGGCACAATGGAGCACTATGACAGAACAATGGAGCACTGTGTTGGAAATGGAGCATTTACAAAACAATGGAGCACTATGACAGAACAATGGAGCACTGTGATGGAACAATGGAGCACTTTGATAGCACAATGGAGCACTATGACAGAACAATGGAGCACTGTGATGGCACAATGGAGCACTGTGACGGAACAATGGAGCACTGTGATGGCATAATGGAGCACTATGACAGAACAATGGAGCACTGTGATGGGACAATGGAGCACTGTGACAGAACAATGGAGCACTGTGATGCAAAAATGGAGCACTGTGAAGAACAATGGGAGCACTATGATAGAACAATGGAGCACTATGATGGCACAATGGAGCACTATGATGGAACAATGGAGCACTATGATGGAAAAATGGAGCACTATGACAGAACAATGGAGCACTGTGACAGAACAATGGAGCACTGTGACGGCACAATGGAGCACTATGATGAGCACAATGGAGCACTGTGACAAAACAATGGAGCACTGTGATGAACAAAATGGAGCACTGTAATAATTGGAGCACTGTGATGGAACAATGGAGCACTATGACAGAACAATGGAGCACTGTGATGGCACAATGGAGCACTGTGATGGCACAATGGAGCACTGTGATGGAACAATGGAGCACTGTGATGGAACAATGGAGCACTATGACAGAACAATGGAGCACTGTGATGGCACAATGGAGCACTGTGATGGCACAATGGAGCACTATGATGGAACAATGGAGCACTGTGAGAAAACAATGGAGCACTATGACAGAACAATGGAGCACTGTGATGGCACAATGGAGCACTGTGACAGAACAATGGAGCACTGTGATGGAACAATGGAGCACTGTGATGAAACAATGGAGCACTGTGACAGAACAATGGAGCATTATGATGGCACAATGGAGCACTGTGAGGAAACAATGGAGCACTATGACAGAACAATGGAGCACTGTGATGGCACAATGGAGCACTGTGACGGAACAATGGAGCAATTTGATGGCATAATTGAGCACTGTGACAGAACAATGGAGCACTGTGATGGCACAATGGAGCACTGTGATGGAACAATGGAGCACTATGATGGCACAATGGAGCACTATGATGGAACAATGGAGCACTATGATGGAACAATGGAGCACTGTGATAAAACAATGGAGCACTATGACAGAACAATGGAGCACTGTGATGCTACAAAGGAGCACTGTGACAGAACAATGGTGCACTGTGATGGAACAATGGAGCACTGTGATGAAACAATGGAGCACTGTGAGAGAACAAGGGAGCACTATGATGGCACAATGGAGCACTGTCATGGCACAATGGAGCACTATTAGAGAACAATATTGCACTAAGATGATACAATGGAGCACTGTGATGGAACAATGGAGCACTGTGACAAAACAATGGAGCACTATGACTGATCAATGGAGCACTGTGATAGCACAATTGAGCACTATGATGGAACAATGGAACACTGTGACGGCACAATGGAGTACTATGACGGAACAATGGAGCACAGTGACGGAAAAATGCTGCACTGTGATAGCACAATGGAGCACTATGATGGAACAATGGAGCACTGTGATGGAACAATGGAGCACTGTGATGGAACAATGGAGCACTATGACGGCACAATAGAGCACTGTGACAGAACAATGGAGCACTGTGATGTAGCAATGGAGCATTGTGACGGCACAATTGAGAACTGTGATGGAACAATGGAGCACTGTGATGGCACAATGGAGCACTATGATGGAACAATGGAACACAGAGATGGAACAATGAAGCACTGTGATGGCACAATAGAGCACTGTGACAGAACAATGGAGCACTGTGATGTAGCAATGGAGCATTGTGATGGCACATTTGAGAACTGTAATGGAACAATAAAGCACTATGATGGGACAATGGAGCACTATGATAGAACAATTGAGTACCGTGAGAAAACAAGGGAGCACTATGACAGAATAATGGAGCACTGTGACGGAACAATGGAGCACTGTGACGGCACAATGGAGCACTGTGAGGAAACGATGGAGCACTGTGACAGTATAATTGAGCACTGTGATGGCACAATGGAGTACTATGACAGAACAATAGAGCACTGTGATGGCACAATGGAGCATTGTGAGGGAACAATGGAGCACTGTGATGGCACAGTGGAGCACTGTGTTGGAACAATGGAGCATTGTGACAAAACAATGGCGCACTATGACAGAACAATGGAGCACTGTGATGGCACAATCGAGCACTGTGACAGAACAATGGTGTACTGTGATGGAAAAATTGAGCACTGTGACGAAACAATGGAACACTGTGACAGAACAATGGAGCACTGTAATGGCACAATGGAGCACTGTGATGGCACAATGGAGCACGGTGATGGAACAATGGAGCACTGTGACAAAAAAATGGAGCTCTATGACAGAACAAGGGACCATTATGATCGAACAATGGAACACTGTGATGGAACAATGGAGCACTGTGATGGCAAAATGGAGCACTGTGATGGCACAATGGAGCACTGTGATGGAACAATGGAGCACTGTGACAGAACAATGGAGCACTATGATGGCACAATGGAGCACTGTGATGGCACAATGGAGCACTGTGTTGGAACAATAGAGCACGGTGATGGAACAATGGAGCATTGTGACAAAACAATGGAGCTCTATGACAGAACAAGGGACCATTATGACCGAACAATGGAGCACTTTGATGAAACAATGGAGCACTGTGATGGCACAATAGAGCACTGTGACAGAACAATGGAGCACTGTGATGGCAAAATGGAGCACTGTGATGGAACAATGGAGCATTGTGACAAAACAATGGAGCACTATGACAGAACAATGGAGCACTGTGATGGCACAATGGAGCACTGTGACAGAACAATGTTGCACTGTGATAGAACAATGGAGCACTGTGACGAAACAATGGAGCACTGTGACGAAACAATGTAGCACCTGAAGGCAAAATGGAGCACTGTGATGGCACAATGGACTACTATGACAGAACAATGGAGCACTGTGATGGCACAATGGAGCACTGTGATGGAACAATGGAGCATTGTGACAAAACAATGGAGCACTATGACAGAACAATAGAGCACTGTGATGGCACAATGGAGCACTATGACAGAACAATGGAGCACTGTGATGGCACAATGGAGCACTGTGATGGAACAATGGAGCACTATGAGAGAAAAATGGTGCACAGTGATGGAACAATGGAGCACTGTGATGAAACAATGGAGCACTGTGACAGAACAAGGGAGCACTATGATAGAACAATGGAGCACTATCATGGCACAACGGACCACTATAAGAGAACAATGGAGCACTATGATGCTACAATGGAGCACTATGATGGAACAATGGGGCACTATGACAGAACAATGGAGCACTGTGACGGAACAATGGAGCACAGTGACGGCACAATGGAGCACTGTGACAGCACAAAGGAGCACTGTGACGAAACAATGGAGCACTGTGACAGTATAATTGAGCACTGTGATGGCACAATGGAGCACTATGACAGAATAGAGCACTGTGATGGCACAATGGAGCAATGTGATGGAACAATGGAGCACTGTTATGGCACAATTGAGCTCTGTGTTGGAACAATGGATCATTGTGACAATACAATGGCGCACTATGACAGAACAATGGAGCACTGTGATGGCACAATCGAGCACTGTGACAGAACAATGGTGTACTGTGATGGAAAAATTGAGCACTGTGACGAAACAATGGAACACTGTGACAGAACAATGGAGCACTGTAATGGCACAATGGAGCACTGTGATGGCACAATGGAGCACTGTGATGGAACAATGGAGCACTGTGACAAAAAAATGGAGCTCTATGACAGAACAAGGGACCATTATGATCGAACAATGGAACACTGTGATGGAACAATGGAGCACTGTGATGGCAAAATGGAGCACTGTGATGGCACAATGGAGCACTGTGATGGAACAATGGAGCACTGTGACAGAACAATGGAGCACTATGACAGAACAATGGAGCACTGTGATGGCACAATGGAGCACTATGATGGAACAATGGAGCACTATGATGGAACAATGGAGCACTGTGATGGCACAATGGACTACTGTGACGGAACAATGGGGCACTGTGATGGCACAATAGAGCAGTATGACAGAACAATGGAGCACTGTGATGGCACAATGGAGCACTATGACAGAACAGTGGAGCACTGTGATGGCACAATGGAGCACTATGATGGCACAATGGAGCACTATGATGGAACAATTGAGTACTGTGAGAAATCAATGGAGCACTATGAGAGAAAATTGAGCACTGTGATGGTACAATGGAGCACTGTGACAGAACAATGGTGCACTGTGATGGAACAATGGAGCACTGTGACGAAACAATGGAGCACTGTGACAGAACAATGGAGCACTATGATGGCACAATGGAGCACTGTGATGGAACAATGGAGCACTATCACAGAACAATGGAGTACTATGATGGCACAATGGAGCACTGTGATGGAACAATGGAGCACTGTGACAAAACAATGGAGCACTCTGACAGAACAATGGAGCACAGTGATGGCACAATGGAGTACTGTGATGGCAAAATGGAGCACTGTGATGGCACAATGGAGCACTGTGATGGAACAATTGAGCATTTTGATGGCATAATAGAGCACTGTGACAGAACAATGGAGCACTGTGATGGGGCAATGGAGCACTGTGACGGCACAATTGAGAACTGTGATGGAACAATGGAGCACTGTGATGGAATAATGGAGCACTGTGATGGCACAATGGAGCACTGTGTTGGAACAATGGAGCATTGTGACAAAACAATGGCGCACTATGACAGAACAATGGAGCACTGTGATGGCACAATCGAGCACTGTGACAGAACAATGGTGTACTGTTATGGAACAATGGAGCACTGTGACGAAGCAATGGAACACTGTGACAGAACAATGGAGCTCTTTGACAAAACAATGCAACACTGTGACAGAACAAGGGACCATTATGATGGAACAATGGAACACTGTGATGGAACAATGGAGCATTCTGATGGCACAATAGAGCACTGTGACAGAACAATGGAGCACTGTGTTGGAACAATGGAGCATTTTGACAAAACAATAGAGCATTGTCACAAAACAAAACAATGGAGCACTATGACAGAACAATGGAGCACTGTGATGGCACAATGGAGCACTGTGAAGGCACAATGGAGCACTGTGATGGAACAATGGAGCATTGTCACAAAACAAAACAATGGAGCACTATGACAGAACAATGGAGCACTGTGATGGCACAATGGAGCACTGTGATAGGACAATGGAGCACTATGATGGAACAAATGAGTACTGTGAGAAAACAATGGAGCACTATGACAGAACAATGGAGCACTGTGATGGAACAATTGAGCACTGTGACGAAACAATGGAACACTGTGACAGAACAATGGAGCACTGTGATGGCACAATGGAGCACTGTGTTGGAACAATGGAGCACTGTGACAAAACAATGGAGCACTGTGACAAAACTATGGAGCACTGTGATGGCACAATGGAGCACTATGACAGAACAATGGAGCACTGTGATGGCACAATGGAGCACTGTGATGGAACAATGGAGCACTATGGGAGAAAAATGGTGCACAGTGATGGAACAATGGAGCACTGTGATGAAACAATGGAGCACTGTGACAGAACAAGGGAGCACTATGATAGAACAATGGAGCACTATCATGGCACAATGGAGCACTATAAGAGAACAATGGAGCACTATGATGCTACAATGGAGCACTATGATGGAACAATGGGGCACTATGACAGAACAATGGAGCACTGTGACGGAACAATGGAGCACAGTGACGGCACAATGGAGCACTGTGACAGCACAAAGGAGCACTGTGACGAAACAACGGAACACTGTGACAGTATAATTGAGCACTGTGATGGCACAATGGAGCACTATGACAGAATAGAGCACTGTGATGGCACAATGGAGCACTGTGATGGAACAATGGAGCACTGTTATGGCACAATGGAGCTCTGTGTTGGAACAATGGAGCATTGTGACAATACAATGGCGCACTATGACAGAACAATGGAGCACTGTGATGGCACAATCGAGCACTGTGACAGAACAATGGTGTACTGTGATGGAACAATTGAGCACTGTGACGAAACAATGGAACACTGTGACAGAACAATGGAGCACTGTGATGGCACAATGGAGCACTGTGATGGCACAATGGAGCACTGTGATGGAACAATGGAGCACTGTGACAAAACAATGGAGCTCTATGACAGAACAAGGGACCATTATGATCGAACAATGGAACACTGTGATGGAACAATGGAGCACTGTGATGGCAAAATGGAGCACTGTGATGGCACAATGGAGCACTGTGATGGAACAATGGAGCACTGTGACAGAACAATGGAGCACTATGACAGAACAATGGAGCACTGTGATGGCACAATGGAGCACTATGATGGAACAATGGAGCACTATGATGGAACAATGGAGCACTGTGATGGCACAATGGAGTACTGTGACGGAACAATGGGGCACTGTGATGGCACAATAGAGCACTATGACAGAACAATGGAGAACTGTGATGGCACAATGGAGCACTATGACAGAACAGTGGAGCACTGTGATGGCACAATGGAGCACTATGATGGCACAATGGAGCACTATGATGGAACAATTGAGTACTGTGAGAAAACAATGGAGCACTATGACAGAAAATTGAGCACTGTGATGGTACAATGGAGCACTGTGACAGAACAATGGTGCACTGTGATGGAACAATGGAGCACTGTGACGGAACAATGGAGCACTTTGACAGAACAATGGAGCACTATGATGGCACAATGGAGCACTGTGATGGAACAATGGAGCACTATGACAGAACAATGGAGTACTATGATGGCACAATGGAGCACTGTGATGGAACAATGGAGCACTGTGACAAAACAATGGAGCACTCTGACAGAACAATGGAGCACTGTGATGGCACAATGGAGCACTGTGATGGCACAATGGAGCACTGTGATGGCACAATGGAGCACTGTGATGGAACAATGGAGCACTTTGATGGCATAATAGAGCACTGTGACAGAACAATGGAGCACTGTGATGGGGCAATGGAGCACTGTGACGGCACAATTGAGAACTGTGATGGAACAATGGAGCACTGTGATGGAATAATGGAGCACTGTGATGGCACAATGGAGCACTGTGTTGGAACAATGGAGCATTGTGACAAAACAATGGCGCACTATGACAGAACAATGGAGCACTGTGATGGCACAATGGAGCACTGTGACAGAACAATGGTGCACTGTGATGGAACAATGGAGCACTGTGACGAAGCAATGGAGCACTGTGACAGAACAATGGAGCACTGTGATGGCACAATGGAGCACTGTGATGGAACAATGGAGCACTATGATGGAACAATGGAGCACTGTGATGGAACAATGGAGCACTCTGATGGCACAATGGAGCACTGTGACAGAACAATGGAGCACTGTGTTGGAACAATGGAGCACTTTGACAAAACAATGGAGCATTGTCACAAAACAAAACAATGGAGCACTATGACAGAACAATGGAGCACTGGGATGGCACAATGGAGCACTGTGAAGGCACAATGGAGCACTGTGATGGAACAATGGAGCATTGTGACAAAAAAACAAGAACAATGGAGCACTATGACAGAACAATGGAGCACTGTGATGGCACAATGGAGCACTGTGATAGGACAATGGAGCACTATGATGGAACAATGGAGTACTGTGAGAAAACAATGGAGCACTATGACAGAACAATTGAGCACTGTGATGGAACAATTGAGCACTGTGACGAAGCAATGGAACACTGTGACAGAACAATGGAGCACTGTGATGGCACAATGGATCACTGTGTTGGAACAATGGAGCATTGTGACAAAACAATGGAGCACTGTGACAAAACTATGGAGCACTGTGATGGCACAATTGACTACTATGACAGAACAATGGAGCACTGTGATGGCACAATGGAGCACTGTGATGGAACAATGGAGCATTGTGACAAAACAATGGAGCTCTATGACAGAACAAGGGACCATTATGATCGAACAATGGAGCACTGTGATGAAACAATGGAGCACTGTGATGGCACAATAGAGCACTGTGACAGAACAATGGAGCACTATGACAGAACAATAGAGCACTGTGATGGCACAATGGAGCACTGTGATGGGGCAATGGAGCATTGTGATGGCACAATTGAGAACTGTGATGGAACAATGGAGCACTGTGATGGAACAATTGAGCACTGTGACGAAGCAATGGAAAACTGTGACAGAACAATGGAGCACTGTGATGGCACAATGGATCACTGTGTTGGAACAATGGAGCATTGTGACAAAACAATGGAGCACTGCGACAAAACTATGGAGCACTGTGAAGGCACAATGGAGCACTATGATGGAACAATGGAGCACATTGATGGCATAATATAGCACTGTGACAGAACAATGGAGCACTGTGATGGGGCAATGGAGCATTGTGACGGCACAATTGAGAACTGTGATGGAACAATGGAGCACTGCGATGGAACAATGGAGCACTGTGATGGCACAATGGAGCACTGTGTTGGAACAATGGAGCATTGTGACAAAAAAATGGAGCACTATGACAGAACAATGGAGCACTGTGATGGCACAATCGAGCACTGTGACAGAACAATGGTGTACTGTGATGGAACAATTGAGCACTGTGATGGAACAATGGAACACTGTGACAGAACAATGGAGCACTGTGATGGCACAATGGAGCACTGTGATGGCACAATGGAGCACTGTGATGGAACAATGGAGCACTGTGATAAAACAATGGAGCACTATGACAGAACAATGGAGCATTATGATGGAACAATGGAGCACTGTGATGGAACAATGGAGCACTGTGATGGCACAATGGAGCACTGTGACAGAACAATGGAGCACTGTGATGGCACAATGGAGCACTGTGATGGAACAATGGAGCACTGTGACAAAACAATGGAGCACTATGACAGAACAATGGAGCACTGTGATGTCACAATGGAGCACTATGATGGAACAATGGAGCACTATGATGGAACAATGGAGCACTGTGATGGCACAATGGAGCACTGTGATGGCACAATGGAGCACTATGATGGAACAATGGAGCACTGTGACAAAACAATGGAGCACTATGACAGAACAATGGAGCACTGTGATGGCACAATGGAGCACTGTGACAGAACAATGGTGCACTGTGATGGAACAATGGAGCACTGTGACGAAACAATGGAGCACTGTGACAGAACAATGGAGCACTATGATGGCACAATGGAGCACTGTGATGGAACAATGGAGCACTGTGATGGCACAATGGAGCACTGTGATGGAACAATGGAGCACTGTGACAAAAAAATGGAGCACTATGACAGAACAATGGAGCACTATGATGGGACAATGGAGCACTATGATGGAACAATGGAGCACTATGATGGCACAATGGAGCACTGTGATGGCACAATGGAGCACTATGATGATAACAATGGAGCACTGTGATGGAACAATGGAGCACTGTGACAAAACAATGGAGCACTATGACAGAACAATGGAGCACTGTGATAGCACAATGGAGCACTATGATGGAACAATGGAGCACTGTGATGGCACAATGGAGCACTATGACGGAACAATGGAGCACTGTGATGGAAAAATGGAGCACTGTGATAGAACAATGGAGCACTATGATGGAACAATGGAGCACTGTGATGGAACAATGGAGCACTGTGATGGAACAATGGAGCACTATGACGGCACAATAGAGCACTGTGACAGAACAATGGAGCACTGTGATGGAACAATGGAGCACTGTGATGGCACAATGGAGAACTGTGATGGAACAATGGAGCACTGTGATGGCACAATGGAGCACTATGATGGAACAATGGAACACTGTGATGGAACAATGGAGCACTGTGATGGCACAATGGAGCACTGTGACAGAACAATGGAGCACTGTGATGTAGCAATGGAGCATTGTGACGGCACAATGGAGCACTGTAATGGATAAATGGAGCACTATGATGGGACAATGGAGCACTATGATGGAACAATGGAGCACTATGACAGAACAATGGAGCACTATGACGGAACAATGGAGCACTGTGACAGCACAATGGAGCACTGTGATGGAACAATGGAGCAATGGTGCACTGAGATGGAACAATGGAGCACTGTGACGGCACAATGGAGCACTGTGACGAAATAATGGAGCACTCTGACAGAACAATGGAGCACTATGATGGCACAATGGAGCACTGTGATGGAACAATGGAGCACTGTGACAAAACAATGGAGCACTATGATGGAACAATGGAGCACTGTGACAGAACAATGGAGGACTGTGATGGCACAATGGAGCACTATGACAGAACAATGGAGCACTGTGATGGAACAATGGAGCACTGTGACAGAACAATGGAGCACTGTGACAGAACAATGGAGCACTATGATGGCACAATGGAGCACTGTGATGGAACAATGGAGCACTGGTGACAAAACAATCGGAGCACTATGACAGAACAATGGAGCACTGTGATGGCACAATGGAGCACTGTGACAGAACAATGGAGCACTGTGATGGAACAATGGAGCACTGTGACAAAACAATGGAGCACTGTGATGGCACAATGGAGCACTGTGATGGCACAATGGAGCACTGTGATGGCACAATGGAGCACTGTGATGGAACAATGGAGCACTGTGACAGCACAATGGAGCACTATGACAGAACAATGGAGCACTGTGATGGCACAATGGAGCACTATGACAGAACAATGGAGCACTGTGTTGGCACAATGGAGCACTATGATGAAACAATGGAGCACTGTGACGGCACAATGGAGAACTGTTACAGAACAATGGGGCACTATGATGGCACAATGGAGCACTGTGATGGCACAATGGAGCACTATGACAGAACAATGGAGCACTGTGATGGCAAAATGGAGCACTGTGATGGAACAATGGAGCACTGTGATGGAACAATGGAGCACTATGACAGAACAATGGAGCACTGTGTTGGCACAATGGAGCACTATGATGGAACAATGGAGCACTGTGACGGCACAATGGAGAACTGTGACAGAACAATGGAGGCACTGTGATGGCACAATGGAGCACTATGATGGCACAATGGAGCACTATGACAGAATAATGGAGCACTGTGAAGGCAAAATGGAGCACTGTGATGGAAGAATGGAGCACTGTGATGGAACAATGGAGCACTATGACAGAACAATGGAGCACTGTGTTGGCACAATGGAGCACTATGATGGAACAATGGAACACTGTGATGGCACAAGGGAGCACTGTGACAGAACAATGGAGCACTGTGATGGCACAATGGAGCTCTATGACAGAATAGAGCACTGTGAAGGCACAATGTAGCACTGTGATGGAAGAATGGAGAACTGTGATGGAACAATGGAGCACTATGACAGAACAATGGAGCACTGTGTTGGCACAATGGAGCACTATGATGGAACAATGGAACACTGTGACGGCACAAGGGAGAACTGTGACAGAACAATGGGGCACTGTGATGGCACAATGGAGCACTGTGATGGCACAATAGAGCACTATGACAGAATAGAGCACTGTGTAGGCACAATGGAGCACTATGATGGAAGAATGGAGAACTGTGACAAAACAATGGAGCACTATGACAGAACAAGGGACCAATATGTTGGAACAATGGAACACTGTGATGGAACAATGGAGCACTGTGATGGCACAATAGAGCACTGTGACAGAAAAATGGAGCACTGTGATGGAACAATGGAGCACTGTGATGGAACAATGGAGCACTGTGATGGAACAATGGAGCATTGTTACAAAACAATGGATCACTATGACAGAACAATGGAGCACTGTGATGGCTCAATGGAGCACTATGATGGAACAATGGAGCACTATGACAGAACAATGGAGCACTGTGACGGCACAATGGAGCACTGTGACGGCACAATGGAGCACTGTGACGAAACAATGGAGCACTGTGACAGTACAATTGAGCACTGTGATGGCACAATGGAGCACTATGACAGAACAATGGAGCACTGTGATGGCACAATGGAGCACTGTGATGGAACAATGGAGCACTGTGATGGCACAATGGAGCACTGTGTTGGAACAATGGAGCATTGTGACAAAACAATGGAGCACTATGACAGAACAATAGAGCACTGTGATGGCACAATGGAGCACTGTGACAGAACAATGGTGTACTGTGATGGAACAATTGAGCACTGTGACGAATCAATGGAACACTGTGACAGAACAATGGAGCACTGTGATGGCACAATGGAGCACTATTATGGAACAATTGAGTACTGTGAGAAAACAATGGAGCACTATGACAGAAAAATGGAGCACTGTGATGGTACAATGGAGCACTGTGAAAGAAAAATGGTGCACTGTGATGGAACAATCGAGAACAGTGATGAAACAAGGGAGCACTGTGACAGAACAAGGGAGCACTATGATAGAACAATGGAGTACTATCAAGGCACAATGGAGCACTATAAGAGAACAATGGAGCACTATGATGCTACAATGGAGCACTATGATGGAACAATGGGGCACTATGACAGAACAATGAAGCACTTTGACGGAACAATGGAGCACTGTGACGGCACAATGGAGCACTGTGACGAAACAATGGAGCACTGTGACAGTATAATTGAGCACTGTGATGGCACAATGGAGCACTATGGCAGAACAATAGAGCACTGTGATGGCACAATGGAGCACTGTGATAGAACAATGGAGCACTGTGATGGCACAATGGAGCACTGTGTTGGAACAATGGAGCATTGTGACAAAACAATGGCGCACTATGACAGAACAATGGAGCACTGTGATGGCACAATCGAGCACTGTGACAGAGCAATGGTATACTGTGATGGAACAAATGAGCACTGGGACGAAACAATGGAAAACTGTGAAAGAACAATGGAGCATGTGATGGCACAATGAAGCACTGTGGTGGCACAATGGAGCACTGTGATGGAACAATGGAGCACTGTGACAAAACAATGGAGCTCTATGACAGAAAAAGGGACCATTATGATGGAACAATGGAACACTGTGATGGAACAATGGAGCACTGTTATGGCACAATAGAGCACTGTGACAGAACAATGGAGCACTGTGATGGCAAAATGGAGCACTGTGATGGAACAATGGAGAATTGTGCAAAACAATGGAGCACTATGACAGAACAAAGGAGCACTGTGATGGCACAATGGAGCACTATGATGGAACAATGGAGCACTATGATGGAACAATGGAGCACTGTGACGGCACAATGGAGTACTGTGACGGAACAATGGGGCACTGTGATGGCACAATAGAGAACTATGACAGAACAATGGTGCACTATGATGGCACAATGGAGCACTATGACAGAACAGTGGAGCACTGTGATGGCACAATGAAGCACTATGAAGGAACAATTGAGTACTGTGAGAAAACAATGGAGCACTATGACAGAAAAATAGAGCACTGTGATGGTACAATGGAGCACTGTGACAGAACAATGGTGCACTGTGATGGAACAATGGAGCACTGTGACGAAACAATGGAGCACTGTGACAGAACAATGGAACATTATGATGGCACAATGGAGCACTGTGATGGAACAATGGAGCACCATGAGAAAACAATGGAGCACTATGACAGAAAAATGGAGCACTGTGATGGCCCAATGGAGCACTATGACGGAACAATGGAGCAATTTGATTGCATAATAGAGCACTCTGACAGAACAATGGAGCACTGTGATGGGGCAATGGAGCATTGTGACGGCACAATTGAGAACTGTGATGGAACAATGGAGCACTATGATGGGACAATGGAGCACTATTATGGAACAATGGAGCACTATGATGGAACAATGGAGCACTGTGATGGCACAATGGAGCATTGTGGTGGCACAATGGAGCACTATGACAGAACAATGGAGCACTGTGTTGGCACAATGGAGCACTATGAAGGAACAATGGAGCACTGTGAAAAAACAATGGAGCACTATGACAGAAAAATGGAGCACTATGATGCTACAAAGGAGCACTGTGCAAAACAATGGTGCACAGTGATGGAACAATGGAGCACTATGATGAAACAATGGAGCACTGTGACAGAAAAAGGGAGGACTATGATGGCACAATGGAGCACTGTCATGGCAAAATGGAGCAATATAAGAGAACAATAATGCACTAAGATGACACAATGGAGCACTGTGATGGAACAATGGAGCACTGTGACAAAACAATGGAGCACTATGACTGAACAATGGAGCACCGTGATAGCACAATTGAGCACTGTGATGGAACAATGGACCACTGTGATGGAACAATGGAGCACTATGATGGCACAATAGAGCACTGTGACAGAACAATGGAGCACTGTGATGTAGCAATGGAGCATTGTGACGGCACAATTGAGAACTGTGATGGAACAATGGAGCACTGTGATGGCACAATGGAGCACTATGATGGAACAATGGAACACAGAGATGGAACAATGAAGCACTGTGATGGCACAATAGAGCACTATGACAGAACAATGGAGCACTGTGATGTAGCAATGGAGCATTGTGACGGCACATTTGAGAACTGTAATGGAACAATAAAGCACTATGATGGGACAATGGAGCACTATGATGGAACAATGGACCACTATGACAGAATAATTGAGCACTATGACGGAAAAATGGAGCACTGTGACGGCACAATGGAGCACTGTGATGGAACAATGGAGCAATGGTGCACTGTGATGGAACAATGGAGCACTGTGACGGCACAATGGAGCACTATGACAGAACAATGGAGGATAGTGATGGCACAATGGAGCACTGGGACAGAACAATGGTGCACTGTGATGGAACAATGGAGCACTGTGACGAAACAATGGAGCACAATGACAGAACAAAAGAGCACTATGATGGCAAAATGGAGCACTGTGATGGCACAATGGAGCACTGTAATGGAACAATGGAGCACTGTGACAAAAGAATGGAGCTCTATGACAGAACAAGGGACCATTATGATGGAACAATGGAGCACTGTGATGGCACAATGGAGCACTGTGATGGAACAATGGGGCATTGTGACAAAACAATGGAGCACTATGACAGAACAATGGAGCACTGTGATGGCACAATGGAGCACTATGATGGAACAATGGAGCACTATGATGGAACAATGGAGCACTGTGACGGCACAATGGAGTACTGTGACGGAACAATGGGGCACTGTGATGGCACAATGGAGCACTATGACAGAACAGTGGAGCACTGTGATGGCACAATGGAGCACTATGACAGAACAGTGGAGCACTGTGATGGCATAATGGAGCACTGTGATGGCACAATGGAGCACTATGATGGAACAATTGAGTACTGTGAGAAAACAATGGAGCACTGTGACAGAACAAGGGAGCACTATGATAGAACAATGGAGCACTATCATGGCACAATGGAGCACTATAAGAGAACAATGGAGCACTATGATGCTACAATGGAGCACTATGATGGAACAATGGAGCACTATGACCGAACAATGGAGCACTGTGACGGAACAATGGAGCACTGTGACGGCACAATGGAGTACTGTGACTAAACAATGGAGCACTGTGACAGTATAATTGAGCACTGATGGCACAATGGAGCACTATGACAGAACAATAGAGCACTGTGATGGCACAATGGAGCACTGTGATGGAACAATGGAGCATTGTGATGGCACAATGGAGCACTGTGTTGGAACAATGGAGCATTGTGACAAAACAATGGAGCACTATGACAGAACAATGGAGCACTGTGATGGCACAATCGAGCACTGTGACAGAACAATGGTGTACTGTGATGGAACAATTGAGCACTGTGACGAAACAATGGAACACTGTGACAGAACAATGGAGCACTGTGATGGCACAATGGAGCACTATGATGGCACAATGGAGCACTATGACAAAACAATGGAGCTCTATGACAGAACAAGGGACCATTATGATAGAACAATGGAACACTGTGATGGAACAATGGAGCACTGTGATGGCACAATGGAGCACTATGAGAGAAGAGTGGAGCACTGTGATGGCACAATGGAGCACTGTGATGGCACAATGGAGCACTATGATAGAACAATTGAGTACTGTGAGAAAACAATGGAGCACTATGACAGAACAATGGAGCACTGTGATGGTACAATGGAGCACTGTGACAGAACAATGGAGCACTGTGATGGAACAATGGAGCACTGTGATGGAACAAAAGGAGCACAATGGAGCACTGTGATAGAACAATGGAGCACTATGATGGCAACAATGGAGCACTATGAAAACAGAACAATGGAGCACTATGATGCTACAATGGAGCACTATGATGGAACAATGGAGCACTATGACAGAACAATGGAGCATTGTGATGGCACAATGGAGCACTGTGATGAAACAATGGAACACTGTGACAGAACAATGGAGCACTGTGATGGCACAATGGAGAACTGTGATGGCACAATGGAGCACTGTGATGGAACAATGGAGCACTGTGATGGCACAATGGAGCACTGTGATGGAACAATGGAGCACTGTGACAAAACAAAGGAGCTCTATGACAGAACAAGGGACCATTATGATCGAACAATGGAGCACTGTGATGGAACAATGGTGCACTGTGATGGAACAATGGAGCACTGTGATGGCACAATGGAGAACTGTGACAGAACAATGGAGCACTGTGATGGCACAATGGAGCACTATGATGGCACAATGGAGCACTAACACAAAACAATGGAGCACTGTGATGGCACAATGGAGCACTGTGTAGGAACAATGGAGCACTGTGATCCACAATGGAGCACTATGACAGAACAATGGAGCACTATGATAGAACAATGGAGCACTATCATGGCACAATGGAGCACTATAAGAGAACAATGGAGCACTATGATGCTACAATGGAGCACTATGATGGAACAATGGGGCACTATGACAGAACAATGGAGCACTGTGACGGAACAATGGAGCACTGTGACTGCACAATGGAGCACTGTGACAAAACAATGGAGCACTGTGACAGTATAATGGAGCACTCTGATGGCACAATGGAGCACTATGACAGAACAATGGAGCACTGTGATGGCACAATGGAGCACTGTGATGGAACAATGGAGCACTGTGATGGAACAATGGAGCACTGTGATGGCACAATGGAGCACTGTGATGGAACAATGGAGCACTGTGATGACAAAACAATGGAGCACTATGACAGAACAATGGAGCACTGTGATGGCACAATGGAGCACTGTGATGGAACAATGGAGCACTGTGATGGAACAATGGAGCACTGTGACAAAACAATGGAGCACTATGACAGAACAAGGGACCATTATGATGGAACAATGGAACACTGTGATGGAAAAATGGAGCACTGTGATGGCACAATGGAGCACTGTGATGGAACAATGGAGCATTGTGACAAAACAATGGAGCACTATGACAGAACAATGGAGCACTGTGATGGCAAAATGGAGCACTATGATGGAACAATGGAGCACTATGATGGAACAATGGAGCACTGTGATGGCACAATGGAGCACTGTGATGGAACAATGGAGCACTGTGATGGCACAATGGAGCACTGTGTTGGAACAATGGAGCATTGTGACAAAACATTGGAGCACTATGACAGAACAATAGAGCACTGTGATGGCACAATGGAGCACTGTGACAGAACAATGGTGTACTGTGATGGAACAATTGAGCACTGTGACGAAACAATGGAGCACTGTGACAGAACAATGGAGCACTGTGATGGCACAATGGAGCACTATGATGGAACAATTGAGTACTGTGAGAAAACAATGGAGCACTATGACAGAACAATGGAGCACTGTGATGGTACAATGGAGCACTGTGATGGAACAATGGTGCACTGTGATGGAACAATGGAGCACTGTGATGGAACAATGGAGCACTGTGACAGAACAATGGAGCACTATGATAGAACAATGGAGCACTGTGATGGCACAATGGAGTACTGTGACGGAACAATGGAGCACTGTGATGGCACAATGGAGCACTATGACAGAACAATGGAGCACTGTGATGGAACAATGGAGCACTGTGATGGCACAATGGAGCACTGTGATGGCACAATGGAGCACTGTGATGGCACAATGGAGCACTGTGACGGAACAATGGAGCACTGTGACAATGGACACTGTGATGGAACAATGGAGCACTGTGATGGCACAATGGAGCACTGTGATAGAACAATGGAGCACTGTGATGGCACAATGGAGCACTGTGTTGGAACAATGGAGCACTGTGACAAAACAATGGAGCACTATGACAGAACAATGGAGCACTGTGATGGCACAATGGAGCACTGTGACAGAACAATGGAGCACTGTGATGGAACAATGGAGCACTGTGACAAAACAATGGAGCACTGTGACAGAACAATGGAGCACTGTGATGGCACAATGGAGCACTGTGATGGCACAATGGAGCACTGTGATGGAACAATGGAGCACTGTGACAAAACAATGGAGCACTATGACAGAAAAATGGAGCACTATGATGGAACAATGGAGCACTGTGATGGAACAATGGAGCACTGTGATGGCACAATGGAGCACTGTGACAGAACAATGGAGCACTGTGATGGCACAATGGAGCACTGTGATGGAACAATGGAGCACTGTGAGACAAAACAATGGAGCACTATGACAGAACAATGGAGCACTGTGATGGCACAATGGAGCACTGTGATGGCACAATGGAGCACTGTGACGGAACAATGGAGCACTGTGATGGCACAATGGAGCACTATGACAGAACAATGGAGCACTGTGATGGCACAATGGAGCACTATGATAGAACAATGGAGCACTGTGATGGCACAATGGAGCACTGTGATGGCACAATGGAGCACTATGATGGAACAATTGAGTACTGTGAGAAAACAATGGAGCACTATGACAGAAAAATAGAGCACTGTGATGGTACAATGGAGCACTGTGACAGAACAATGGTGCACTGTGATGGAACAATGGAGCACTGTGACGAAACAATGGAGCACTGTGACGGAACAATGGAGCACTGTGTTGGCACAATGGAGCACTATGATGGAACAATGGAACACTGTGACGGCACAAGGGAGAACTGTGACAGAACAATGGGGCACTGTGATGGCACAATGGAGCACTGTGATGGCACAATAGAGCACTATGACAGAATAGAGCACTGTGAAGGCACAATGTAGCACTGTGATGGAAGAATGGAGAACTGTGATGGAACAATGGAGCACTATGACAGAACAATGGAGCACTGTGTTGGCACAATGGAGCACTATGATGGAACAATGGAACACTGTGACGGCACAAGGGAGAACTGTGACAGAACAATGGGGCACTGTGATGGCACAATGGAGCACTGTGATGGCACAATAGAGCACTATGACAGAATAGAGCACTGTGAAGGCACAATGGAGCACTGTGATGGAAGAATGGAGAACTGTGACAAAACAATGGAGCACTATGACAGAACAATGGAGCACTATGTTGGAACAATGGAGCACTGTGATGGAACAATGGAGCACTGTGATGGCACAATAGAGCACTGTGACAGAACAATGGAGCACTGTGATGGAACAATGGAGCACTGTGATGGAACAATGGAGCACTGTGATGGAACAATGGAGCATTGTTACAAAACAATGGAGCATATCACTATGACAGAACAATGGAGCACTGTGATGGCTCAATGGAGCACTATGATGGAACAATGGAGCACTATGACAGAACAATGGAGCACTGTGACGGCACAATGGAGCACTGTGACGGCACAATGGAGCACTGTGACGGAACAATGGAGCACTGTGACAGTATAATGGAGCACTGTGATGGCACAATGGAGCACTATGACAGAACAATGGAGCACTGTGATGGCACAATGGAGCACTGTGATGGAACAATGGAGCACTGTGATGGCACAATGGAGCACTGTGTTGGAACAATGGAGCATTGTGACAAAACAATGGAGCACTATGACAGAACAATAGAGCACTGTGATGGCACAATGGAGCACTGTGACAGAACAATGGTGTACTGTGATGGAACAATTGAGCACTGTGACGAATCAATGGAACACTGTGACAGAACAATGGAGCACTGTGATGGCACAATGGAGCACTATTATGGAACAATTGAGTACTGTGAGAAAACAATGGAGCACTATGACAGAAAAATGGAGCACTGTGATGGTACAATGGAGCACTGTGAAAGAAAAATGGTGCACTGTGATGGAACAATCGAGAACTGTGATGAAACAAGGGAGCACTGTGACAGAACAAGGGAGCACTATGATAGAACAATGGAGCACTATCATGGCACAATGGAGCACTATAAGAGAACAATGGAGCACTATGATGCTACAATGGAGCACTATGATGGAACAATGGGGCACTATGACAGAACAATGGAGCACTGTGACGGAACAATGGAGCACTGTGACGGAACAATGGAGCACTGTGACGGCACAATGGAGCACTGTGACAAAACAATGGAGCACTGTGACAGTATAATTGAGCACTGTGATGGCACAATGGAGCACTATGACAGAACAATAGAGCACTGTGATGGCACAATGGAGCACTGTGATGGAACAATGGAGCACTGTGATGGCACAATGGAGCACTGTGTTGGAACAATGGAGCATTGTGACAAAACAATGGCGCACTATGACAGAACAATGGAGCACTGTGATGGCACAATCGAGCACTGTGACAGAACAATGGTGTACTGTGATGGAACAAATGAGCACTGTGACGAAACAATGGAACACTGTGACAGAACAATGGAGCATGTGATGGCACAATGAAGCACTGTGATGGCACAATGGAGCACTGTGATGGAACAATGGAGCACTGTGACAAAACAATGGAGCTCTATGACAGAAAAAGGGACCATTATGATGGAACAATGGAACACTGTGATGGAACAATGGAGCACTGTTATGGCACAATAGAGCACTGTGACAGAACAATGGAGCACTGTGATGGCAAAATGGAGCACTGTGATGGAACAATGGAGAATTGTGCAAAACAATGGAGCACTATGACAGAACAAAGGAGCACTGTGATGGCACAATGGAGCACTATGATGGAACAATGGAGCACTATGATGGAACAATGGAGCACTGTGACGGCACAATGGAGTACTGTGACGGAACAATGGGGCACTGTGATGGCACAATAGAGAACTATGACAGAACAATGGTGCACTATGATGGCACAATGGAGCACTATGACAGAACAGTGGAGCACTGTGATGGCACAATGGAGCACTGTGATGGCACAATGAAGCACTATGAAGGAACAATTGAGTACTGTGAGAAAACAATGGAGCACTATGACAGAAAAATAGAGCACTGTGATGGTACAATGGAGCACTGTGACAGAACAATGGTGCACTGTGATGGAACAATGGAGCACTGTGACGAAACAATGGAGCACTGTGACAGAACAATGGAGCATTATGATGGCACAATGGAGCACTGTGATGGAACAATGGAGCACCATGAGAAAACAATGGAGCACTATGACAGAAAAATGGAGCACTGTGATGGCACAATGGAGCACTATGACGGAACAATGGAGCAATTTGATTGCATAATAGAGCACTCTGACAGAACAATGGAGCACTGTGATGGGGCAATGGAGCATTGTGACGGCACAATTGAGAACTGTGATGGAACAATGGAGCACTATGATGGGACAATGGAGCACTATTATGGAACAATGGAGCACTATGATGGAACAATGGAGCACTGTGATGGCACAATGGAGCATTGTGGTGGCACAATGGAGCACTATGACAGAACAATGGAGCACTGTGTTGGCACAATGGAGCACTATGAAGGAACAATGGAGCACTGTGAAAAAACAATGGAGCACTATGACAGAAAAATGGAGCACTATGATGCTACAAAGGAGCACTGTGCAGAACAATGGTGCACAGTGATGGAACAATGGAGCACTATGATGAAACAATGGAGCACTGTGACAGAAAAAGGGAGGACTATGATGGCACAATGGAGCACTGTCATGGCAAAATGGAGCAATATAAGAGAACAATAATGCACTAAGATGACACAATGGAGCACTGTGATGGAACAATGGAGCACTGTGACAAAACAATGGAGCACTATGACTGAACAATGGAGCACCGTGATAGCACAATTGAGCACTGTGATGGAACAATGGACCACTGTGATGGAACAATGGAGCACTATGATGGCACAATAGAGCACTGTGACAGAACAATGGAGCACTGTGATGTAGCAATGGAGCATTGTGACGGCACAATTGAGAACTGTGATGGAACAATGGAGCACTGTGATGGCACAATGGAGCACTATGATGGAACAATGGAACACAGAGATGGAACAATGAAGCACTGTGATGGCACAATAGAGCACTATGACAGAACAATGGAGCACTGTGATGGAACAATGGAGCACTATGACTGAACAATGGAGCACTGTGATGGCACAATGGAGCACTGTGATGGAACAATGGAGCACTGTGATGGAACAATGGAGCACTATGATGGCACAATAGAGCACTGTGACAGAACAATGGAGCACTGTGATGGAGCAATGGAGCACTGTGACGGCACAATGGAGCACTGTGATGGAACAATGGAGCACTGTGATGGACAATGGAGCACTGTGATGGAACAATGGAGCACAGTGATGGAACAATGGAGCACTGTGATGGCACAATAGAGCACTGTGACAGAACAATGGAGCACTGTGATGTAACAATGGAGCATTGTGACGGACATTTGAGACTGTAATAAAACAATGGAGCACTATGATGGGACAATGGAGCACTATGATGGAACAATGGACCACTATGACAAAGAATAATTGAGCACTATGACGGAAAAATGGAGCACTGTGACGGCACAATGGAGCACTGTGATGGAACAATGGAGCAATGGTGCACTGTGATGGAACAATGGAGCACTGTGACGGCACAATGGAGCACTCTGACAGAACAATGGAGGATAGTGATGGCACAATGGAGCACTGGGACAGAACAATGGTGCACTGTGATGGAACAATGGAGCACTGTGACGAAACAATGGAGCACTATGACAGAACAAAAGAGCACTATGATGGCAAAATGGAGCACTGTGATGGCACAATGGAGCACTGTAATGGAACAATGGAGCACTGTGACAAAAGAATGGAGCTCTATGACAGAACAAGGGACCATTATGATGGAACAATGGAGCACTGTGATGGCACAATGGAGCACTGTGATGGAACAATGGAGCATTGTGACAAAACAATGGAGCACTATGACAGAACAATGGAGCACTGTGATGGCACAATGGAGCACTATGATGGAACAATGGAGCACTATGATGGAACAATGGAGCACTGTGACGGCACAATGGAGTACTGTGACGGCACAATGGAGTACTGTGACGGAACAATGGGGCACTGT
The DNA here is from genome assembly GCA_902806775.1 of Microtus agrestis. NCBI lineage: Eukaryota > Metazoa > Chordata > Mammalia > Rodentia > Cricetidae > Microtus > Microtus agrestis. The sequence continues at coordinate 13,896 of CADCXT010003898.1, read as the reverse complement.
GATGGCACAATAGAGCACTATGACAGAACAGTGGAGCACTGTGATGGCACAATGGAGCACTATGACAGAACAGTGGAGCACTGTGATGGCATAATGGAGCACTGTGATGGCACAATGGAGCACTATGATGGAACAATTGAGTACTGTGAGAAAACAATGGAGCACTGTGACAGAACAAGGGAGCACTATGATAGAACAATGGAGCACTATCATGGCACAATGGAGCACTATAAGAGAACAATGGAGCACTATGATGCTACAATGGAGCACTATGATGGAACAATGGGGCACTATGACAGAACAATGGAGCATTGTGATGGCACAATCGAGCACTGTGACGAAACAATGGAACACTGTGACAGAACAATGGAGCACTGTGATGCCACAATGGAGAACAGTGATGGCACAATGGAGCACTGTGATGGAACAATGGAGCACTGTGATGGCACAATTGAGCACGGTGATGGAACAATGGAGCACTGTGACAAAACAAAGGAGCTCTATGACAGAACAAGGGACCATTATGATCGAACAATGGAACACTGTGATGGAACAATGGTGCACTGTGATGGAACAATGGAGCACTAGGACGGCACAATGGAGAACTGTGACAGAACAATGGAGCACAGTGATGGCACAATGGAGCACTATGATGGCACAATGGAGCACTAACACAAAACAATGGAGCACTGTGATGGCACAATGGAGCACTGTGTAAGGAACAATGGAGCACTGTGATGGCACAATGGAGCACTATGACAGAACAATGGAGCACTATGATAGAACAATGGAGCACTATCATGGCACAATGGAGCACTATAAGAGAACAATGGAGCACTATGATGCTACAATGGAGCACTATGATGGAACAATGGGGCACTATGACAGAACAATGGAGCACTGTGACGGAACAATGGAGCACTGTGACTGCACAATGGAGCACTGTGACAAAACAATGGAGCACTGTGACAGTATAATTGAGCACTCTGATGGCACAATGGAGCACTATGACAGAACAATAGAGCACTGTGATGGCACAACGGAGCACTGTGATGGAACAATGGAGCACTTTGATGGCACAATAGAGCACTGTGTTGGAACAATGGAGCATTGTGGCAAAACAATGGAGCACTATGACAGAACAATGGAGCACTGTGATGGCACAATCTAGCACTGTGACAGAACAATGGTGTACTGTGATGGAACAATTGAGCACTGTGACGAAACAATGGAACACTGTGACAGAACAATGGAGCACTGTGATGGCACAATGGAGCACTGTGATGGAACAATGGAGCACTGTAATGGAACAATGGAGCATTGTGACAAAACAATGGAGCTCTATGACAGAACAAGGGACCATTATGATGGAACAATGGAACACTGTGATGGAAAAATGGAGCACTGTGATGGCACAATAGAGCACTGTGACAGAACAATGGAGCACTGTGATGGCACAATGGAGCACTGTGATGGAACAATGGAGCATTGTGACAAAACAATGGAGCACTATGACAGAACAATGGAGCACTGTGATGGCAAAATGGAGCACTATGATGGAACAATAGAGCACTATGATGGAACAATGGAGCACTGTGATGGCACAATGGAGCACTGTGACAGAACAATGGGGCACTGTGATGGCACAATGGAGCACTGTGATGGAACAATGGAGCACTGTGACAAAACATTGGAGCACTATGACAGAACAATAGGAGCACTGTGATGGCACAATGGAGCACTGTGACAAAACAATGGAGCACTGTGACAGTATAATTGAGCACTGTGATGGCACAATGGAGTACTATGACAGAACAATAGAGCACTGTGATGGCACAATGGAGCACTGTGATGGAACAATGGAGCATTGTGATGGCACAATGGAGCACTGTGTTGGAACAATGGAGCATTCTGACAAAACAATGGAGCACTATGACAGAACAATGGAGCACTGTGATGGCACAATCGAGCACTGTGACAGAACAATGGAGCACTGTGATGGAACAATTGAGCACTGTGACGAAACAATGGAACACTGTGACAGAACAATGGAGCACTGTTATGGCACAATGAAGCACTGTGATGGCACAATGGAGCACTATGACAAAACAATGGAGCTCTATGACAGAACAAGGGACCATTATGATAGAACAATGGAACACTGTGATGGAACAATGGAGCACTGTGATGGCACAATGGAGCACTATGACAGAACAGTGGAGCACTGTAATGGCACAATGGAGCACTGTGATGGCACAATGGAGCACTATGATAGAACAATTGAGTACTGTGAGAAAACAATGGAGCACTATGACAGAACAAAGGAGCACTGTGATGGTACAATGAAGCACTGTGACAGAACAATGGTGCACTGTGATGGAACAATGGAGCACTGTGACGAAACAATGGAGCACTGTGACAGAACAAGGGAGCACTATGATAGAACAATGGAGCACTATCATGGCACAATGGAGCACTATAAGAGAACAATGAAGCACTATGATGCTACAATGGAGCACTATGATGGAACAAAGGGGCACTATGACAGAACAATGGAGCATTGTGACGGAACAATGGAGCACTGTGATGGCACAATGGAGCACTGTGACAGCACAATGGAGCACTGTGACGAAACAATGGAACACTGTGACAGTATAATTGAGCACTGTGATGGCACAATGGAGTGCTATGACAGAACAATAGAGCACTGTGATGGCACAATGGAGCACTGTGATGGAACAATGGAGCACTGTGATGGCACAGTGGAGCACTGTGTTGGAACAATGGAGCATTGTGACAAAACAATGGCGCACTATGAGAGAACAATGGAGCACTGTGATGGCACAATCGAGCACTGTGACAAAACAATGGAACACTGTGACAGAACAATGGAGCACTATGATGGCACAATGGAGCACTGTGATGGCACAATGGAGCACTATGACAAAAATGGAGCACTGTGATGGCACAATGGAGCACTGTGATGGAACAATGGAGCACTGTGATGGCACAATGGAGCACTGTGATGGAACAATGGAGCACTGTGATGGCACAATAGAGCACGGTGATGGAACAATGGAGCACTGTGACAAAACAATGGAGCTCTATGACAGAACAAGGGACCATTATGATCAAACAATGGAACACTGTGATGGAACAATGGAGCACTGTGATGGCACCATAGAGCACTGTGACAGAACAATGGAGCACTGTGATGGCAAAATGGAGCACTGTGATGGAACAGTGGAGCATTGTGACAAAACAATGGAGCACTATGACAGAACAATGGAGCACTGTGATGGCACAATGGAGCACTGTGACAGAACAATGTTGCACTGTGATGGAACAATGGAGCACTGTGACGAAACAATGGAGCACTGTGACGAAACAATGTAGCACCTGAAGGCAAAATGGAGCACTGTGATGGCACAATGGACTACTATGACAGAACAATGGAGCACTGTGATGGCACAATGGAGCACTGTAATGGAATAATTGAGCACTGTGACAAAAAATAGAGCACCATGACAGAACAATAGAGCACTGAGCTGGCACAATGGAGCACTGTGACGGAACAATGGAGAACTGTGATGGCATAATAAAGCACTGTGACAGAACAATGGAGCACTGTGATGGGGCAATGGAGCATTGTGACGGCACAATTGAGAACTGTGATGGAACAATGGAGCACTGTGAGGGCACAATGGAGCACTGTGATGTAGCAAAGGAGCATTGTGACGGCACATTTGAGAACTGTGATAGAACAATGGAGCGCTATGATGGGACAATGGAGCACTATGATGGAACAATGGAGCACTGTGATGGCCAAATGGAGCATTGTAATTGCACAATGGAGCACTATGATGGCACAATGGAGCACTATGATGGCACAATGGAGCACGATGATGGAACAATGGAGCAGTGTGACAAAACAATGGAGAACTATGACAGAACAATGGAGCACTATGATGGCACAAAGGAGCTCTGTGACAGAACAATGGAGCACTGTGATGAAACAATGGAGCACTGTGACAGAACAAGGGAGCACTATGATAGAACAAAGGAGCACTATCATGGCACAATGGAGCACTATAAGAACAATGGAGCACTATGATGCTACAATGGAGCACTATGATGGAACAATGGGGCAGTATAACAGAAAAATGGAGCACTGTGACGGCACAATGGAGCACTGTGACGGCAACAATGGAGCAATTTGAAATAGACGTGACAGACAATGGAGCACTGTGACGAAACAATGGAGCACTATGACAGTATAATTGAGCACTGTGATGGCACAATGGAGCACTATGACAGAACAATAGAGCACTATGATGGCACAATGGAGCACTGTGATGGAACAATGGAGCACTGTGATGGCACAATGGAGCACTGTGATGGAACAATGGAGCATTGTGACAAAAAAATGGAGCACTATGACAGAACAATGGAGCACTGTGATGGCACAATCGAGCACTGTGACAGAACAATGGTGAACTGTGATGGAACAATTGAGCACTGTGACGAAACAATGGAACACTCTGACAGAACAATGGAGCACTATGATGGCACAATGGAGCACTATGATGGAACAATTGAGTACTGTGAGAAAACAATGGAGCACTATGACAGAAAAATGGAGCAGTATGATGGTACAATGGAGCACTGTGACAGAAAAATGGTGCACTGTGATGGAACAATGGAGCACTGTGATGAAACAATGGAGCACTGTGACAGAACAAGGGAGCACTATGATAGAACAATGGAGCACTATCATGGCACAACGGAGCACTATAAGAGAACAATGGAGCACTATGATGCTACAATGGAGCACTATGATGGAACAATGGGGCACTATGACAGAACAATGGAGCACTGTGACGAAACAATGGAGCACTGTGACAGTATAATTGAGCACTGTGATGGCACAATGGAGCACTATGACAGAACAATAGAGCACTATGATGGCACAATGGAGCACTGTGATGGAACAATGGAGCACTGCGATGGCACAATGGAGCACTGTATGGAACAATGGAGCATTGTGACAAAAAAATGGAGCACTATGACAGAACAATGGAGCACTGTGATGGCACAATCGAGCACTGTGACAGAACAATGGTGTACTGTGATGGAACAATTGAGCACTGTGACGAAACAATGGAACACTGTGACAGAACAATGGAGCACTGTGATGGCACAATGGAGCACTGTGATGGCACAATGTAGCACTGTGATGGAACAATGGAGCACTGTGATGGCACAATGGAGCACGGTGATGGAACAATGGAGCACTGTGACAAAACAATGGAGCTCTATGACAGAACAAGGGACCATTATGATGGAACAATGGAACACTGTGATGGAACAATGGAGCACTGTGATGGCACAATAGAGCACTGTGACAGAACAGTGGAGCACTGTGATGGCACAATGGAGCACTGTGATGGCACAATGAAGCACTGTGACAGAACAATGGTGCACTGTGATGGAACAATGGAGCACAGTGATGGAACAATGGAGCACTGTGATGGCATAATAGAGCACTGTGACAGAACAATGGAGCACTGTGATGGGGCAATGGAGCATTGTGATGGAACAATGGAACACTTTGATGGCATAATAGAGCACTATGACAGAACAATAGAGCACTGTGACGGTACAATGGAGCACTGTGATGGAACAATGGAGCACTATGATGGCATAATAGAGCACTGTGACAGAACAATGGAGCACTGTGATGGGGCAATGGAGCATTGTGACGGCACAATTGAGAACTGTGATGGAACAATGGAGCACTGTGATGGAACAATGGAGCACTGTGATGGCACAATGGAGCACTGTGTTGGAACAATGGAGCACTGTGAGAAAACAATGGAGCACTATGACAGAACAATGGAGCACTGTGATGGGGCAATGGAGCATTGTGACGGCATAATTGAGAACTGTGATGGAACAATGGAGCACTATGATGGGACAATGGAGCACTATTATGGAACAATGGAGCACTATGATGGAACAGTGGAGCACTGTGAGAAAACAATGGAGCACTATGACAGAACAATGGAGCACTGTGATGGAACAATGGAGCACTGTGACAGAACAATGGTGCACTGTGATGGAACAATGGAGCACTGTGACGAAACAATGGAGCACTTTGATAGAAAAATGGAGCACTGTTATGGCACAAAAGAGCACTGTGATGGAACAATGGAGCACTATCACAGAACAATGGAGCACTATGATGGCACAATGGAGCACTGTGATGGAACAATGGAGCACTGTGACAAAATAATGGAGCACTATGACAGAACAATGGAGCACTTTGATGGAACAATGGAGCACTTTGATGGGGCATAATGGAGCACTGTGACAGAACAATGGAGCACTGTGATGGGGCAATGGAGCATTGTGACGGCACAATGGAGAACTGTGATGGAACAATGGAGCACTGTGATGGCACAATGGAGCACTGTGTTGGAACAATGGAGCATTGTGACAAAACAATGGCGCACTATGACAGAACAATGGAGCACTGTGATGGCACAATCGAGCACTGTGACAGAACAATCGTGTACTGTGATGGAACAATTGAGAACTGTGACGAAGCAATGGAACACTGTGATAGAACAATGGAGCACTGTGATGGCACAATGGAGCACTGTGCTGGCACAATGGAGCACTGTGATGGAACAATGGAGCACTGTGACAAAACAATGGAGCTCTATGACAGAACAAGGGACCATTATGATGGAACAATGGAACACTGTGATGGAACAATGGAGCACTGTGATGGCACAATAGAGCACTGTGACAGAACAATGGAGCACTGTGATGGCACAATGGAGCACTGTGATGGAACAATGGAGCACTGTGACAAAACAATGGAGCACTATGACAGAACAATGGAGCACTGTGATGGCACAATGGAGCACTATGATGGAACAATGGAGCACTATGATGGAACAATGGAGCACTGTGATGGAACAATGGAGCACTGTGACGGAACAATGGAGCACTGTGATGGCACAATGGAGCACTGTGACAGAACAATGGAGCACTGTGATGGCACAATGGAGTACTATGACAGAACAATGGAGCACTGTGATGGCACAATGGAGCACTGTGACAGAACAATGGTGTACTGTGATGGAACAATGGAGCACTGTGACGAAACAATGGAGCACTGTGACAGAACAATGGAGCACTGTGATGGCACAATGGAGCACTGTGATGGCACAATGGAGCACTGTGACAGAACAAGGGAGCACTATGATAGAACAATGGAGCACTATGATGGCACAATGGAGCACTATAAGAGAACAATGGAGCACTATGATGCTACAATGGAGCACTATGATGGAACAATGGGGCAATATGACAGAACAATGGAGCACTGTGACGGAACAATGGAGCACTGTGACGGCACAATGGAGCACTGTGACGGCACAATGGAGCACTGTGATGGAACAATGGAGCACTGTGACAGAAACAATGGAGCACTGTGACGGAACAATGGAGCACTGTGATGGCACAATGGAGCACTATGACAGAATAGAGCACTGTGATGGCACAATGGAGCACTGTGTTGGAACAATGGAGCATTGTGACAATACAATGGTGCACTATGACAGAACAATGGAGCACTGTGATGGCACAATCGAGCACTGTGACAGAACAATGGTGTACTGTGATGGAACAATTGAGCACTGTGAGGAAACAATGGAACACAGTCACAGAAAAATGGAGCACTGTGATGGCACAATGGAGCACTGTGATGGCACAATGTAGCACTGTGATGGAACAATGGAGCACTGTGATGGCACAATGGAGCACTGTGATGGAACAATGGAGCACTGTGACAAAACAATGGAGCTCTATGGCAGAACAAGGGACCATTATGATGGAACAATGGAACACTGTGATGGAACAATGGAGCACTGTGATGGCACAATAGAGCACTGTGAAAGAACAGTGGAGCACTGTGATCGCACAATGGAGCACTGTGATGGGACAATGAAGCACTGTGACAGAACAATGTTGCACTGTGATGGAACAATGGAGCACAGTGATGGAACAATGGAGCACTGTGATGGCATAATAGAGCACTGTGACAGAACAATGGAGCACTATGATGGGGCAATGGAGCATTGTGATGGAACAATGGAGCACTTTGATGGCATAATAGAGCACTATGACAGAACAATGGAGCACTGTGACGGTACAATGGAGCACTGTGATGGAACAATGGAGCACTTTGATGGCATAATAGAGCACTGTGACAGAACAATGGAGCACTGTGATGGGGCAATGGAGCATTGTGACGGCACAATTGAGAACTGTGTTGGAACAATGGAGCACTGTGGTGGAACAATGGAGCACTGTGATGGCACAATGGAGCAATGTGTTGGAAAAATGGAGCACTGTGATGGGGCAATGGAGCATTGTGACGGCATAATTGAGAACTGTGATGGAACAATGGAGCACTATGATGGGACAATGGAGCACTATTATGGAACAATGGAGCACTATGATGGAACAATGGAGCACTGTGAGAAAACAATGGAGCACTATGACAGAACAATGGAGCACTGTGATGGAACAATGGAGCACTGTGACAGAACAATGGTGCACTGTGATGGAACAATGGAGCACTGTGACGAAACAATGGAGCACTTTGACAGAAAAATGGAGCACTATGATGGCACAACGGAGCACTGTGATGGAACAATGGAGCACTATCACAGAACAATGGAGCACTATGATGGCACAATGGAGCACTGTGATGGAACAATGGAGCACTGTGACAAAATAATGGAGCACTATGACAGAACAATGGAGCACTTTGATGGAACAATGGAGCACTTTGATGGCATAATAGAGCACTGTGACAGAACAATGGAGCAGTGTGATGGGGCAATGGAGCATTGTGACGGCACAATTGAGAACTGTGATGGAACAATGGAGCACTGTGATGGCACAATGGAGCTCTGTGTTGGAACAATGGAGCATTGTGACAAAACAATGGAGCACTATGACAGAACAATGGAGCACTGTGATGGCACAATGGAGCACTGTGACAGAACAATGGTGCACTGTGATGGAACAATTGAGAACTGTGACGGAAGCAATGGAACACTGTGATAGAACAATGGAGCACTGTGATGGCACAATGGAGCACTGTGACTGGCACAATGGAGCACGGTGATGGAACAATGGAGCACTGTGACAAAACAATAGAGCTCTATGACAGAACAAGGGACCATTATGATGGAACAATGGAACACTGTGATGGAACAATGGAGCACAGTGATGGCACAATAGAGCACTGTGACAGAACAATGGAGCACTGTGATGGCACAATGGAGCACTGTGATGGAACAATGGAGCACTGTGACAAAAGAATGGAGCACTATGACAGAACAATGGAGCACTGTGATGGCACAATGGAGCACTATGATGGAACAATGGAGCACTATGATGGAACAATGGAGCATTGTGACGGAACAATGGAGCACTGTGACGGCACAATGGAGCACTGTGACGAAACAATTGAGCACTGTGACAGTATAATTGAGCACTGTGATGGCACAATGGAGTACTATGACAGAACAATAGAGCACTGTGATGGCACAATCGAGCACTGTGACAGAACAATGGTGTACTGTGATGGAACAATTGAGCACTGTGACGAATCAATGGAACACTGTCACAGAACAATGGAGCACTGTGATGGCAAAATGGAGCACTGTGATGGCACAATGGAGCACTGTGATGGAACAATGGAGCACTTTGACAAAACAATGGAACACTGTGACAGAACAAGGGACCATTATGATGGAACAATGGAACACTGTGATGGAACAATGGAGCACTGTGTTGGCACAATAGAGCACTGTGACAGAACAATGGAGCACTGTGATGGCACAATGGAGCACTGTTATGGAACAATGGAGCATTGTCACAAAACAATGGAGCACTATGACAGAACAATGGAGCACTGTGATGGCACAATGGAGCACTGTGATGGCACAATGGATCACTATGATGGAACAATTGAGTACTGTGAGAAAACAATGGAGCACTATGACAGAACAATGGAGCACTGTGTTGGAACAAAGGAGCACTGTGACAGAACAATGGTGCACTGTGATGGAACAATGGAGCACTGTGATGGCACAATAGAGAACTGTGACAGAAAATGGAGCACTGTGTTGGCACAATGGATCACTGTGTTGAAACAATAGAGCATTGTGACAAAACAATGGAGCACTATGACAAAACAATGAAGCACTGTGATGGCACAATGGAGCACTGTGACAGAACAATGGAGCACTGTGATGGGGCAATGGAGCATTGTGACGGCACAATTGAGAACTGTGATGGAACAATGGAGAACTGTAATGGAACAATGGAGCACTGTGATGGCACAATGGAGCACTGTGTTGGAACAATGGAGCTTTGTGACAAAACAATGGCGCACTATGACAGAACAATAGAGCACTGTGATGGCACAATCGAGCACTGTGACAGAACAATGGTGTACTGTGATGGAACAATTGAGCAGTGTGACGAAACAATGGAACACTGTGACAGAACAATAGAGCACTGTGATGGCACAATGGAGCACTGTGATGGCACAATGGAGCACTGTGATGGAACAATGGAGCACTGTGACAAAACAATGGAGCTCTATGAGAGAACAAGGGACCATTATGATGGAACAATGGAACACTGTGATGGAACAATGGAGCACTGTGATGGCACAATGGAGCACTGTGATGGAACAATGGAGCATTGTGACAAAACAATGGAGCACTATGACAGAACAATGGAGCACTGTGTTGTCACAATGGAGCACTATGATGGAACAATGGAGCACTATGATGGAACAATGTAACACTGTGACGGCACAATGGAGTACTGTGACGGAACAAAGGGGCAGTGTGATGGCACTAAGGAGCACTATGACAGAACAATGGAGCACTGTGACGGAACAATGGAGCACTGTGACGAAGCAATGGAACACTGTGACAAAACAATGGAGCACTGTGATGGCACAATGGAGCACTGTGATGGCACAATGGAGCACTATGATGGAACAATGGAGCACTGTGACAAAACAATGGAGCTCCATGACAGAACAAGGGACCAGTATGATGGAACAATGGAGCACTGTGATGGCAAAATAGAGCACTGTGACAGAACAATGGAGCACTGTGATGGCAAAATGGAGTACTGTGTTGGAACAATGGAGCATTGTGACAAAACCATGGAGCACTATGACCGAACAATGGAGCACTGTGATGTCACAATGGAGCACTATGATGGAACCATGGAGCACTGTGACGGCACAATGGAGTACTGTGAAGGAACAATGGGGCACTGTGATGGCACAATAGAGCACTATGACAGAACAATGGAGCACTGTGATGGCAAAATGGAGCACTATGACAGAACAGTGGAGCACTGTGATGGCACAATGGAGCACTGTGATGGCACAATGAAGCACTATTATGGAACAATGGAGCACTGTGATGGCACAATGGAGCACTGTGATGGCACAATGAAGCACTATGATGGAACAATTGAGTACTGGGAGAAAACAATGGAGCACTATGACAGAACAATAGAGCACTGTGATGGTACAACGGAGCACTGTGACAGAACAATGGTGCACTGTGATGGAACAATGGAGCACTGTGACGAAACAATGGAGCACTGTGAAAGAACAATGGAGCATTATGATGGCACAACGGAGCACAGTGATGGAACAATGGAGCACTGTGATGGCACAATGGAGCACTGTGATGGAACAATGGAGCATTGTTTCAAAACAATGGATCACTATGACAGAACAATAGAGCACTGTGATGGCACAATGGAGCACTGTGATGGAACAATGGAGCACTATGATGGAACAATGGAGCACTATGATGGAACAATGGAGCACTGTGACGGCACAATGGAGTACTGTGTCGGAACAATGGGGCACTGTGATGGCACAATAGGGCACTACGACAGAACAGTGGAGCACTGTGATGGCACAATGGAGCACTGTGATGGCACAATGGAGCACTATGATGGAACAATTGAGTACTGTGAGAAAACAATGGAGCACTGTGACAGAACAAGGGAGCACTATGATAGAACAATGGAGCACTATCATGGCACAATGGAGCACTATAAGAGAACAATGGAGCACTATGATGCTACAATGGAGCACTATGATGGAAGAATGGAGCACTATGACCGAACAATGGAGCACTGTGACGGAACAATGGAGCAATGTGACGGCACAATGGAGCACTGTGACGAAACAATGGAGCACTGTGACAGTATAATTGAGCACTAATGGCACAATGGAGCACTCTGACAGAACAATAGAGCACTGTGATGGCACAATGGAGCACTGTGATGGAACAATGGAGCATTGTGATGGCACAATGGAACACTGTGTTGGAACAATGGAGCATTGTGACAAAACAATGGAGCACTATGACAGAACAATGGAGCACTGTTATGCACAATCGAGCACTGTGACAGAACAATGGTGTACTGTGATGGAAAAATTGAGCACTGTGACGAAACAATGGAACACTGTGACAGAACAATGGAGCACTGTGATGGCACAATGGAACACTGTGATGGCACAATGGAGCACTATGACAAAACAATGGAGCTCTATGACAGAACAAGGGACCATTATGATCGAAAAATGGAACACTGTGATGGAACAATGGAGCACTGTGATGGCACAATGGAGCACTATGACAGAACAGTGGAGCACTGTGATGGCACAATGGAGCACTGTGATGGCACAGTGGAGCACTATGATAGAACAATTGAGTACTGTGATAAAACAATGGAGCACTGTGATGGAATAATGGAGCACTGTGATGGCACAGTGGAGCACTGTGTTGGAACAATGGAGCATTGTGACAAAACAATGGCGCACTATGAGAGAACAATGGAGCACTGTGATGGCACAATCGAGCACTGTGACGAAACAATGGAACACTGTGACAGAACAATGGAGCACTGTGATGGCACAATGGAGCACTGTGATGGCACAATGGAGCACTGTGATGGCACAATGGAGCACTGTGATGGCACAATAGAGCACGGTGATGGAACAATGGAGCTTTGTGACAAAACAATGGAGCTCTATGACAGAACAAGGGACCATTATGATCAAACAATGGAACATTGTGATGGAACAATGGAGCACTGTGATGGCACAATAGAGCACTGTGACAGAACAATGAGCACTGTGATGGCAAAATGGAGCACTGTCATGGAACAATGGAGCATTGTGATGGCACAATCAAGCACTGTGACAGAAAAATGTTGCACTGTGATGGAACAATGGAGCACTGTGACGAAACAATGGAGCACTGTGACGAAACAATGTAGCACCTGAAGGCAAAATGGAGCACTGTGATGGCACAATGGACTACTATGACAGAACAATGGAGCACTGTGATGGCACAATGGAGCACTGTAATGGAATAATTGAGCACTGTGACAAAAAAATAGAGCACCATGACAGAACAATAGAGCACTGTGATGGCACAATGGAGCACTGTGACGGAACAATGGAGAACTGTGATGGCATAATAAAGCACTGTGACAGAACAATGGAGCACTGTGACAAAACAATGGAGCACTATGACAGAACAATGGAGCACTGTGATGGAACAATGGAGCACTTTGATGGCATAATAGAGCACTGTGACAGAACAATGGAGCACTGTGATGGGGCAATGGAGCATTGTGACGGAACAATTGAGAACTGTGATGGAACAATGGAGCACTGTGAGGGCACAATGGAGCACTGTGATGTAGCAAAGGAGCATTGTGACGGCACATTTGAGAACTGTGATAGAACAATGG
>CADCXT010003896.1:0-87945 GCA_902806775.1 Microtus agrestis | reverse complement strand
ACAGTTCATGTACAGAATAGATGTTGAAGTGGGTCAACTCAAAGCCCTAGACCTTGGCCTGGTAATAGCTCAGTAGTCAGCCCACCCTACTCTCCTGCACCTGGGCCAACAGGGATAACTCTCCCAGGCAAGGTTAAGGTCAGCTCTCTTGCCTTTGACTGCTGACAAGGCGCAGGACTGGCTCTCCTGTGCTGATGCTATGGGGGGCAGCTTTCCCTCATCCACACTTCAAGGGCCAGCTCCTAGCCCTGCCTCAGCAAGCGGAAGGTCCGGCTCTCCTGTGCCCCACCACCAGGACCAGCCTCTACTGCTCTGCCCATAAGGTACAGACCCTGCTCTCCCAAACGCTGCAACCATCAAGGGGTAGGACCAGCTCTCCCACACACAGGCCACCATGGCCAGCTCTATTGTGCTACCCAAAAGAGATTCAGGCCCACTCTCCCAAGTTTTGCAGCTGATGAGGGATAGGTCAGAGCCAGCTCTGTGCAACCCTCAGTCATCAACATGGCTCCAGGCAACAGCAAGACCAGGGAAGTCTTCATGGCCTTTGGGGGTAACATGGGCCGCATACAATGATCCCAGGCCCCTGCTATTGCAGTCATGGACCCTGACATGGTCCCTGGTGGCAGCACAGGCCTGGACATCACTATGGCCTCAGGTGTCAGCACAGGCTACTCACATCAGGCTGTTTGTTCCTCACGATCCTCATGTCGTCAGGTCTGCCTCTGTTCATAGTGTCTAAACTGTTCTGCTTCTGCATCTTTCCTTTTCATTTCTCCACCAAATATGTCCTCATCATAGTGGGTCCGGCCCTGCCCATGTGGCAATGGGTTGTGAACGGGGTTCTTCAGTGTTTACCGTCCCATCAGCAGCACATCAATGTCACTAGCCATTTTCATTTATTTATTTGTTCATTTTTGGTTTCTCTCTTTTGGAAAGGTCTCACTGTATGACTGTATGCAGACTGGCTAGGAACTCAGTCTGCAGACCAGGATGACTTTGAGATGCTCCTGCATAACACTCCAGAGTTTGGGTATTCAAGGGCTGGACTTCTACACCCAACATTAAGATTGTGTTAGCCTTTGAAAAATTGACTGCTGTAGTAATTTTCTGTTACAGGATCTCATTTTATACCCCATGCCAGTTTTGAAGGCTTTTTCTTGCTATATCATCCAAGTGATAGAACTCAACCCTCTCTGAGTCTTCAGCTTCACTGGCATCTTGGCAGTATTTGCAATTGCCTGCATACAATAGCTTTGGATCTTTCTTTTTTCTTCCTTCCTTTCTTTTTTCCTTCCTTTCGTTCTTTGTGTTTTTTTTTTTAAGACAGGGTTTCTCTGTTGCTTTGGAACCTGTTCTGTAACTAGCTCTTGTAGACATCTAAATGTGTCACAGTGTTGGATAAATTTACGTAGGCTTGGGAAAGAGAAGAAAAGAGTATAGAGAGTCATAAAATAAGTTAATGCTTTTTTAAAAAGGTAAAGTCTTTAAAGAGACAGAGTACAGATAGTCATAGATTAAAGGAAGTAAAAAAAAGTCACGTAAAAATGGAAAATTTACAGAGAATCTGGATTCTTTATATTATTTTGTTTTCTTTAAGTTTTTTGACTGTAAAGGAGCTAAGCACAGAGACATATCTTATTGTGTGGGCTGCTAAGCTAAATCAACATGTATATTATAAAGGTATTATGACTTCAAAATTTGGGTCTAAGGATATGATGCTTTGGGAAAGAGGTTTTTCTTTTGTTTTCACAGAAGATGAGAACCTGTGGATTGTCTCCATGCAAATATGGCTTCATGGACATAGACCTCCTGAAAGCTCACTGTGAAAACCCCCACAAAGAAAATGCATTGCTCAACTGCTAACTGAGATGAATCCAACACAACAGCACCCCCATCAGCACAAAGCAGTTTGGAGAGAAAAAACTGCACACATTCCCAAATATTGTTTATAAATATTCTTTTGTATTTAGAGGGAGATAGGATATAAATATGAATAATTTGTATTGGTATGGATCATGCTTTATTGATATCAATTTAAGGTCAATCTTGTTATATGTATATTTCTGTTCTTGATTAAGGTATTGTGATTGTGTAGTTCATTTAAAAATGTATAATTAGGAAATGTAGGTTGTTAATGGATAATCATCAATAATAGTGAAGCTTGTAGTCATGTTAGTTAGAATTTCTAGACATATAGAGATATATTTCAGTTAGATAGGCATTCTTCATATCTTTCAAAGACTACAGAATATGGCATTTAAAATGTTTTAATACTTAGGACTTTTAAAGACAATGAAAAAAATCTGCTCCTGGCAGCACCAGCTACTTCAAGAGAAAGATGGGCATTGAAGAGGCCCCTTATGGAGTTTGCTAGCCATTTGGGCAAGAAACTACTCTTGCCTGGATTGCTCCACTGGACATACAAAACCCACAGAGAAATGACTGCTCAATTTGCCTAAAGGTGAGATGATCCTTTGGGGTTTCTGCTTCATAAAAGAGTCTGTGAGACATTCTGTAGGACACAGAAAAAAAATGACTGAACTGTCTTTGAAATTTCCACTGGATACCTTGGGACTGTACTGAAGATGGATGCCCCAATGGTACAGAAGACCTTTGGGTCTCTTTCCAGGCAATGAGATGTCTCTGTCATTTCTAGAGTTTTGGAAGTTATTTTCAATATTATTTGCTTCTGGAGTCTTTGATGGAGTTGAAGAATAGATAAATAGTTATAGTTTGCCATTGTTATGACAAAAGATAAAATAGATATAATTATTGTAACCGTAATTCTTGTTTGATTCCTGTTATATGTAATTTTACTATGTTAACGCCTTTCTTTTTATTTAAACTGAAAAGGGGAAATGGTGTAGGAAGTCCTTCTGTTTATGACCTGTTTTCATTGGTTGAGTAAAGAAACTGTCTTGGCCTGATAGGGCAGAACTTAGGTAGGCAGAGAAGACAGAACTGAATGCTGGGAAGAAGGACAGAGTGGCAGACACCATGAATCTTTGGTCTGACTGACGCTGGTTAGAATCTTGCTGGTAAGCCAGAGTCACGTGGAGATACACAGATTATAAGAAATGGGTTAAATTAAGATGTAAGAATTGGCCAATAAGAGGCTAGAGCTAATGGGCCAGGCAGTGATTTAATTAATACAATTTCTGTGTGGTGATTTTGGGTGTAAGAAAGCCGGGTGGCCGGGACAGAACAAAAGGCCATGCTACTTCTACAACATTGGATATCAGGCCATTTCCTCCTCAGACTTGTAGACTAGTATTTTTTAGTTATATATGCAACTGCCTTAATTACACACCTGGTTATCACAATTCAGTTCTCAGGTGTGTCAGAAAAATCTACCTCTTTCAGACTGCAGATGAAATAACTGAAAAAAATGATCCAGATACCTTCTAGTTTGTGCCAAATACACTGTTTTATTTCAACAACCCATGTCTCTCGTGAGGATAGGAATTGTTAAGAGGCAGTCTTTTTTTGCTTTTCAAATATATTTTGTAGAGATATTTCACTACCATGAATCTGATTTTATCTACTTGACTCTGTATAGATTAAGTAAATATGTGTGATAAATTTAAAAGAAGACTTACTGTTGAGTGTATCTTGCTTACTTTACTAGAACGTACTTCCACCAATCTCATGTCTATCCCTTCATTCTTCTCAACTTTATCTCTCTGAAATCATCCCAAATTTTGAAAAGACACCTCAAATGAAATGCATTCTTATAATTATAGTGAGATAAACTAGTCAATATCAAAGGCAAAAGACCAACAGGAAACTGAATACACCATGCTCTTCCTATCATGTACAAATTATCACTGGCTAAGCGTGTAGGCAAGGCTCACATTCTAAGTATTCTGCAGAATCATTGGAAAACAATTTCCATGAAAGTTTTGTGATTCTTTCACAGCCCTCACACAGTTTGCTTAAAAATCAGTTCAGTGACATTCCTCCACTTCGAGAAAACTGTTGAGCAAAGCAGTTAATGTAGGTAGAGCATAGTAGTAGGACAGATTCATCACTAACACATGAAGGCTTTAGGGAGAAAGCACACAACACATTGGACAAAATTTGATAGGGATGAAGACCTAGTTCCTCAACCCTGTAATGATGGTACTCAGGAATTTAGGATAGGGATATTGGTAAGAGTCGGAGAGAGCATCATAAGCACATAGTGAGTTCCATTCCAGGCTGGGATACAGAGCAGAACTCTGCCTCAATAACAAAACAAAACAAAAATGGTAAAAGGTTTCTACATCATTGTTCACAATTCAGAAGGATAGGTACATATTACAATTGTGTAACATCAATTGTGTCCATAGTAAGAACAAGAGTAGAGGTTCATGACCTCATCAAGATATGAAGCTTCAGCAAGGGATTTAGCTCAGCAATGGAGCACTAGCCCAGCATTCACAAGGCCCTGGGTTCAATCACTAGAAGGGCAAAAATCAAACTAAAATAGGAACAGCAGAAGCTTATGATTTCAGCACTGGGGAGGCTGAGGGAACAGGAGCTCTGAGGTCAAACTAGGGTCTACTATGAGACCATATTTCAAAAGAAGAGGACAAGAGGGAGGAAAAACAAGTATGTTAAGTAAAATTAAAATTGTGGTGGCATGTCTGTTTATCTGCCACAAATTATTTCACTTGTCAGTAGGTCAGAGAGGATAAGGAACAAATGAGTTGTTTTATTGAAGGAGGTGTGTCACTGGGAGCAGACTTTGAAGTTTCAATAGATGTGGCCATTACCAAAGCTCTCCACCCTCTGCTTTATATTTATGTCACAAGTTGTGACCTCTCACCCCCTCCCCCCATTCAGCAGTGTATTAGTAAGATTCTCTAGAGCAGTGATTGTGAGCAGCTGCCCTGAACTGCAGTTTTCTCCAGGGTGAAGGCTTTCTTTCCATAGGGCAGCTTTCCAGAGGATCAAGACATTTTCAGATGATTGTAACATGAACCTGAACAAGTAAACTAACAACTTCCTGTAGCACTGTGTCCTAAGTTCAGAAGTTCAGGAAGGCAGAGCTGACATAGGGAAACTGAATTCCTCTGATGGTAGAACCAGATAAAACTGTGCTAGCATCCCATTGGCTGGTAGTTATTTATTCTTTCTCAGTTTCAGCCTTTAGTGTCTTAACTTTTATTTCTCTTCTGGCTCAGCAGACATCAGACTTAGGGACAGAGTCCTAAGGACACTGTGGCCTCCATTTGCTCCTCTTCACAGATTCAGGATCTCTTGGTTGGTGTCTGAAGGCCTGAGAGAAAATCTAGAGGGCAGAATTTGGAAGAAAACACTCTTTGTTCTGGTGAGTTTAATATGAAACTGATAGGATCCAGGAAAGAAGAACTGCTGGCTCCTTGCTGAGTGTGGGATAGTGGGTAGAGGATGGTCTGGCCTTGACAAGGAAAATTTTCAAATTGCACAGTTGGAGTAAAGCCAGAGTGGTGTCTGAATGTGGAGTTGAAGGTCTCTCTGTGTAATAGTGTATTTACCGATGGTTCTATGTTATTGGTCTCTTTGCTTCTGCCTCTGTAATTAGAAGTCCCAATCTTTCTGGAGCCTCTCATACATTTACTTGTACTGTTTAAAGCCTCAACTCTGTAGAGAATTGCTAATGTTACTTATAGGTCATTACTCTTGCCTGCCTTTCCCTTGGTCCATGTCTGCATGCCTAAATGAAATTCAGACTAGTAATTCCTGCTACAAAGAAAGATGATGCAGAAAAATCAAAACTTGAAGGCATCCCTTGGGAACCAAAAGATAATGTCTTTAAAAAAGAAGAAGAAGAAAGGAAGAAGGAAGAGAAAAACAAAGAGAGAAAGAAAGAAAGAAAGAAAGAAAGAAAGAAAGAAAGAAAGAAAGGAAGGAAGGAAGGAAGGAAGGAAGGGAAAAACAGAGAAAGAAAGAAAGAAAGGAAGGAAGGAAGGAAGAAAGGAAGGAAAGGAAGGAAGGAAGGAAGGAAGGAAAAAAAAGAAAGAAAGAAAGAAAGAAAGAAAGAAAGAAAGAAAGAAAGAAAGAAAGAAAGAAAGACCCAATTGGTGTTCTTGATTATCATGGTGCAGTTAGTGAATTGGCAGGAACTTTCAAGTTTGCACTAGGCACAGAATTCGATTCCAAGTAAAGAGGCAGAGGAGGTGACAGGGGAAGAAAGAGACTGTGTGTGAGAACACTGGAATCCCACACTTACTCAAGTCACAGCCTTTCTTTTCATTTGGGACACTGTACCCTTATATATCCCAGGCTAACCTCATCTAACAGACCTGTGCCACCCTCCCTAGACACTGGGGTTACAGGTGAACACTGCAGCCCCAGGACATTTCTACCTTTCAGGAACAGCACAAGCTCCTGACCGATTTTAATACTATAAAGACTGAAAGATGTCTGCTGATAGGAAGATCCTGAGAGCCGTGAAAGGACAGGGAGCAGGGAATCCCAGCTCCACCCAAGCTAATGTAGACACCAGAGGACACGCGCCAGGTCTCCTGTGTCCAGGTTGACTAGGAGGACTGTCATGAGCCCATTCTCTTTCCCTTTGCTCTCCCCTGCTCTTCATCAGTTGTGAACCCCTCCTGCTTGATCTTACGCATCAACTCTCTTGCTGCTCTATGATATGAGATATTACAATGCACACATTAGAGTTCTCCAAGTTTTAACTCGCCAGCATATAGTGAATACACATTAGGTTATTCCAGATAATGCTACTTTGTAAATGAGTCCTGGGACAATTTGTTTGCCCAGCCTATTTGGAAAAAGAACCTTTTTTCATATGACTTCAGTACTTTGAAGTTTCATCATAAAAAAAAGTGCTTTTATCTGCAACTTGATAGGCCATGGCTGGTTGACATCCAAGGGAGGCCTGCCTTTGATGAACATAATGGAAGAGGAGTTGATGGGAGGATGGAATGGAAGATCTTGAGAGTAGGACTAGGAGGAGAGGAGAGAGGGGAAACTGTGGTCAGGATGTAAACACAATAAAAAAATGAATAAATAAAAAAGTGTTTTACGTGTTACTGTGGAAGCCAGCCATGATAAGCTAAGAATGGGCAGGTCAACCAAAAGAAGTTCTTTACTTCCAACCATTATCACCGGCCAGAGTAGAACTCTGGCCATCCATTAATTTAATAAGAGGCCTGAGTCTCAGTAGTTTACCTTAAAGCAATGCCTGGGTGTAGGAGGAACCACAAGCTGAGATTTCCTGGTCAATGCCCAAGAACAGATCATCAAAGCTGTAGATAGGATTACCTGCCAGCACGCATTCACCAGAACAACCCTAGACAAATGTCATCCAATCAGACAATCAGAGGTCCTGAACCTCAGAGACTCCTCACCCCCATCTTACTACTATAAAAACTCAATTTTAATTGAGCTCGGGGCTCTCCATTTATTCCAATACGTTGGACATGGAGAGTGATCGAGTTTGCAAACTTTATTAAAATTAAGGTTCCTTGCTTTTACATATGGGACTCTTGGTTTCCTTGTTGGCTTTCTGAGTACTTTGCGGATTTGGGCATAACATTACAGAGCTCAAATTCACCAGGAAAAGACCGCAGACTCAACTTAAATTATAATTACCTGGATTTATTAATTACTCCTAGTAGGCCAACAACAGCCTAAAGGACAAATCAAAGGCTTGCCACACATGAGGCTGGAGGAGGAGTGTTTTACAATGGGCAGCCAATTATCTCATTTGTGTGGAATGTGTAACTGAGTAATAAACTGATGGTACTCACTGAATTGTGAGGCGCCCTCTCACACAGAGTAAGTGGGTTACTGATACCAGAGGAAGCAGTTACTTATCTCATAGCACTTTTACAATTTGGGGGAGAGTAGCAAAGAGTTAGAGTAGCCAGGAGCTTCTCTTTTAGGAAAATAGAATGGGTGTCTATACAGAATGAAGTTTTCCTTATCTATCACATACCCTAGCCACAAAACAAACAATCTGTTTGTAGCCATATTGTTTGAATTGAACGAACCTATTTTTTTTCTCACTTAGCATCTTTTTTTAAAAAAAGATAAATTTTGCTAGAATGGGGCAGCATTTGAAGGATGATAGAGCAACCTAGTGCAAAGGAAACATCCTAAAATATATTAATAAATCCTAATGAGGTCCCCTACTAATGAAGGATATGAAGTCCCAACAGGCAATCGCTTGTCATCAAACAAGGCTTTCAATGGTGGGACTTTATTGCATTCAATAGAGTTGTTGGCCATAGTGGCATTTAATTTGTATTTTAATAAGTAAAGTTTCCGTGAAGTTTAGAAAGCAAAAGAGTCCCACCGGTCAGCCTCACTGACCAGGCAATAGTGACACACATCTTTAATCCCAGTAGCCTCACTAGTTTGCAGTAGAAACCAGGGAGCAGTGGTGCACACCTTTAAGCACAGAACAAGAGAAGATTATAGAACTGGAGGGGACAGAGCTCATGCTCAGGCTCATCCTGAGATTCCCTGGAGGCAGGATCACCATTTAGGACTGAGGTAGAGATAAGAGCAAGTGGCTGGCTGTTTTGTTTTTCTTTTCTTCAGGTTGAACCTCAGTATCTCTCTCTGAGTTTTTATTAATCATGCCTCATAAGACAAAGGGTTGCCCTCTAGAAACTGACTGTGGAATCTCCTTGCCTAGGAGCACACCCACAGAATTCACTGAACATAAAGAAGTTGAGCTGGTGCCTACATAAAGCCTTCACCTCTAAATTCTATATTCTCTGGTGAAGGAAGGTCCTCTGCAGGTTACAAAAAGAAATGCAAACACCAACCAAGTCACAAAGCCTTCACGTACAGTCTGTCCTGCCTGTGAAATATGCTAGCACAATGGTGGCACAGAACTGGTGGCAGTAGCCAACCAAGGTCAGATTTGACAAAGGCCTGCGCCAAGGAATGAACCCATACCATACATTGCGTGGGCAACCAAGAACCAGAGGCTAGTTTTCCAAGAGACCTACCGTAAAAACCAAACATTTTGATCTAAAAAAAGGGGGAAAACAAAACAAGTACACTATGTTTCACTTTGTTTTGAGTTGTATAATTGTGGGCCTGCCTCAATTTGAACGGATGGTTGGGATGGTCACACCTGCTGGATTCCTTGAAGCTGGAATTACAATAGCTGTGACCTGCTTCATGTGGGTTCCAGGAAGTCAACTAGGATCGTCTACAAAGTAATAAACACTCTTAAACAATAAGAAAAATCATTGTCTATGTGCATCAGGAGATGAACTGTGTAGACTCCATGTCAGCCTCCGACTATCTAGTAAGAGACTGGTAAGGAGAGGATCAGAGACTCACACTGACTGGTGCTGATGAAGTACAGTGGGTGGAGAAGTGAGTAGTTTGATGCTTGTAACACTGAAGATGTGTGTTGTGGGAGGTCCTTCCACCCTTCAAACCAATAGCTGCTGAGATACCAGACCACTGGGTCGTGGTTTCTCTCCCTTTAAAAAAAGCGGCTATTTCCTTCCACTCTCCCTTCACTTCCTGCTCCTCCAGCGACTAGACTCCCTTCCTGTTGCACAGAGGGCTGTTGTCTGGGACGGTGATCTGTAGGTTTTTTCCCCTTTAAGTAAATACCACCCTATTAATCATAACTCCAAACTGGTGTGGCATTGTTCGTGACTTACGCCTTCAGATGTGATTTTGTCCTGGGAAAAAAGGGAAGGACAGAAGGTTACTCGAGGCTGATGAAAAGAAACACGATCTTCCTGGTTTTCAGTGAAAGGAAACAACAATCCTGCATCTGAAATTAGTCATTTTGGATGAAATAGAGCAGAGAACTGGAAAGTATGACAACATGTACCTTGGCCATGTCACTGAACTTCTCTCCATATTTCTCTTATTTGTTCTTTTCCCCTATCATCGAGGAAATTTATTTATCTCTTCACAGTTCAGTGCTCATTTTCTCTTTCTCACTTGTTCCCCTTCTCATCATCCCAGTCACTCAAGTACCTGAGCAGAAGTGTCAGGAGTAGAGACAGACAGACTCAGCATCATAGCAACAACAATGACCTCATCAGTCGTGGGGATGATCAAGGAGGAGGTGACCTGTCCTATCTGCCTGAAGCTTCTGAAAAACCCTGTGAGTGCCGATTATGGCCACAGCTTCTGCCGAGCCTGCATCACTCTGAACTATGAATCCAGAAAAGGCAATGAAGGGGAGGGATCTGCCCTGCGTGCCGAGTTAGTTACCTGTTTGGGAATCTGAGGCCCATTCGACATGTGGCCAACATAGTGGAGAGGCTCAAGGAGTTCAAGTCCAGCCCAGAGGAGGAGCAGAAGGTGAATGTCTGCACAGAGCATGGAGAGAAACTCCAGCTCTTCTGTGAGAAGGACATGGTGGACATCTGCTGGCTTTGTGAGAGATCTTAGGATCACCGTGGTCACCAAACAGCTCTCATTGAAGAGGTTGCCTCTAAGTACAAGGTAGGAAGTGGGAGGGTGTGGGACACAGAGCAGGACACAGTAACAGATGGGAAGTCTCTACTTCATGTAGATTTTTTTTAATGTTCATGTCAGGTTCATTCATATGATTTAATTCAGTCTTGTAACTCTCAACAGTGGGACTAGTGAAATGCATGGCATATGGCAGTGACGATAGTGTCTATGTGGCCTGTGTAGTGTCACATGACTCAATTCCAGAACTCTGACTGCTGATGAATTTGAGGGTATAGAGGTCTACAGAGGAGTTCCAGGACTGCCAGGGCTACATAATAAGATTCAGGTTAAAAAAAAAAATTGCAGTGCCAGTTGTGGGACTTGTGATGCCTGTATATATTTATAGAAAGAAACAGGAAAACTAACAAAGTTTCCTCAGATTTCTGATGCCAGAATCAAAGTGACAGGTGTCTACTTGGTGGGATGACTGACTGAAGAGCTTTCTGTGTCTCTGTATATGGGGCTGTGTATGTAAATACAATAATGGATTGAACTGAAGTAGAAGATTTAGTTATTTTATGTACATAAATCACGGCACAAGATATTGAAAAGAGAACAATCTTAGACCTCCTGTCTTTCCAGAAGGGTTTCTTGGCCTTTAGTTAGTAGCAGCTGTCCTACTAAGCACACAGCTTGACTCTGCTACAATTCCTCTCCCACAGGGGATGCTCCAGGCTTCCCTGGAGATACAGATGGCTAATGAGAAAAGATGTGACAAGTGGAAAGACGACCTTCAAAAGGAGAGAGTTTCTTGTGAGGCAAGTGGGGACCCTACCTCCTAAGGGAGTTAGCCTGATTCCTGGGAGGGACCTGGGGAAGAAGGTCTCTGGCTATTTATTCCCTGGAGGCTGATGGGGACAAGGGTCTTGAGTAGTCCTCTCTGCCTATTCCCTTGGAGCTGGGGATGCACAGAGAGTGTATCACAGCTGAGCCTGACTGTGTGAGGAGCTGATATCATGATGGGGGCCTGGTGAGAATGGCACTGAGTCCTGGGACTCCTCCTGTGCTTCTTTCTAAAACTGTGATCATTGGGAAGATGCTTTGGAACTGTGGAACTGCTACAGTTTTGTTCTTGAAGTTAGCTTCTCTCAGGGGTTCAGAGGTAGAATCAGTGTCAGGAGCCATTTCCCCCAAAAAATCATTATAGGAACCATCGCCCTGAGGAGTTTGCAGAGAGCTCCACACCCTTACAATTTTGTTTTATTGGCAGAGCCTACCCCACACCAATTATCTGTTAATAGAGAGCTATCTGTTAGAGGAACCCGTTCCACATCCCAAACTATCTAGAGAACTAGGTGTGTCAACTTGTGACTTCCTGACCGAGGAATCATGACCTGACCAATCGTAACCTCCTGGCTGACGACCTCGTGACCAGCTTGGACCATGCTACAAGATCCCTTCCTGCTCTGGTCATGCCCCTGCCCCCCAAAATCCTCATCTTATATAAGCTGTAACCATGACTCTAATAAACGGAGGCTTCGACAAATCTGCTTGGCCTTCTTCCTCTTTCCAGCCAATGTCTTTCAGACAGCGCCTCTTCGGGACCCTGGAATAACTGATCAGCCAGGCAGGTTACAATCCCTAGACTCCCTGACCTGCCAGACGGTCTACAGATCAGGAGTAAACAGGCAGGAATAGGAGTCAGGGACAGCTGTGTGAAAACTGAGCCACAGCCTTGCATCCCAATTTGCCTTGAATGACCTTGGTAAAGGTGACCTATGATCTGTGTTTGGGGATATCATAGACAGACAGTGAGAAGAGACAGATGCTTCCCTAAGACTCCCTTACCTACTCAAGCTCATTCCCCATGAGAACTACCCATCAGAACAGTGGATTTCTGTCTCTCAGTCCCATTAGGACAGTCTGAATAACTCTCCGTTTTCTTCTCCCTGAAGAACCAAATACAGAGTGAGGTAGAAAATATTCAGAAGGAGTTGAAAGGACTGCGGGAAATCCTGGACTCCAAGGAGAAGAATGAGATGGAGAACCTGATGAAAGAGAAGAAAGACATTCTGGACACCCTTGCAGGGTCTCAAACTGAGCTGGAGAAGCAGAGGGAGTCAGTGAGAGACGTCATCTCAGTTCTGGAGCATCAGATGCAGTGCTCAACCATAGAGATGCTGCAGGTAAGACTGCAGGTCCACTATCTGAGAGTCAGGACACCTGAAAGCCATTTCCCTCTCTCTGTGCTGCTGTGATCTCCCCGGGGATGACAGTAGGGCTCTCTGGGCTCTCCCAGAACTCTTTCCTGCATCAATCTCAGAGACTGGGAAGTTATTGCTCACATGGAATGCAAAAGGAAATTGTATGTTTTTAAATACAGTATAGTAGCAGAACCTTGAGAGATCTGTTGCGTCATGGATAGGATATTAATATCCTACAGCAATGTGAGCATGCATAAACGATATTCAACAGTAATTTGTCATTTCAACTGAATTTGATGTTTGGAGAGTTTCACCCCAACTGCCTCTGATTCAGTGATGTGGTCAATGGGAGGGGAGTTGCCCCCCAAGATCTCAGAGAATGTTTACTCCTCTGTTTTCGACTGCAGAGTTGAAAGGTGTCTTCTCTATCCATACAAGTATAATTTTTGTGTTGTTTTTTATCACTATTTCATTCTTAAATACTTTAAACCAAAGGCATATTCTGGTAATACATATTTCTGTAGTAATTTGTTTCTTTCATATCAATTGTGAATTTTATACACCTTAGTAGTTCTGGTAATTTATCATAAGCCTTTAATTTATTGGTTTCCATTGTATTGATTTAATTTTTATTGACATCACTCATTTATAACCTATATTAAATAGAATTACACATATTTGGGTAAACTAAGCTAGTTAACTTAGGTAGTAACTGCAGCCAACATACTCTACAAGTCTGAAATAATCACACAGAAACTGTATTAATTACAGCACTGCTTGGTCACCAGCTTAGGCTTCTTATAAACTATCTCTTAAATCTTAAATTAACCAACTCCTATTGTGTTACATTTTACCACAAGACTCATGGTTTACTAGTATGGTTCCAGGGCGGCTATCACCTTTGGCAGCTACACGGCATATCCCTGACTCCACCTTCTTTTCTCCTCTATCTCTGCTTAGAATTCCCGCCTTGCCCTATTTTGCACTGCCATAGACCCAAAGCAGTTTCTTTTTTAACCAATGGTATTAAAATATACTCACAGCATACAGAGGGGAATCCCATATCAGAAAGAGAAAAAGAGACCAAGAGATATGGTTAGTTGGATTTGAGGATCAGACAATCTTCTTCATTACAAACACATTACATTGTGTCTAAATGACTAAAGTAATGTAGAAATCAGCTTCTCAGACATGTAAGTTTTAAGTTAGTGATGGAGAGCTAACATGGAGCATGAATAGAGTCATGTAGTTGTACACAAAGTAAATCCTATGTAAGCTTTTAAATGATGATTTACTCATCTTTGTTCTTTAAAGTTTTGTGGTACAAGACAGAAAATAGTCTATTAGTTTACATATAAGTCAAGTAAAGATCCATGTATCGTGTGCATATCATGACTTAGAGAATCGTGGGTGACAGGCCATGATTCTCTTTTGACTTTGTCTCTGTACCCAGTGAGCCTGTAACCAGGATTTACAAGAACATTCAGTACATGCTATTAACTATGTTTTTTTCTTTTTCCCTAGGGTGTGAATTGCGTTTTAACAAGGTATGTTTGGGCAGACAGGGATGAACAGTCCTATTGTCTGTTGAGAATGATTTAGTATTCAGCTGGAATATATGTCTCATAGGCTTGGAGGAATTTAGACAAATGTTATTCTGAATTTCCAATATGAAGGAGGAGGAGGTGGGGAAAGGCAGCCTCTGACTGTTTTGTAACTACTGGGGACAGATTTGATTCTCCTTTAGAGGTCTGTGTAAGGGGAGTCACAGAGTTAGGCTCAGCAGTGGGAAGAGGCAAATGGAGCCACAGGAGCTTTCAGACTCCTTGTGGTTCCATCATTCTGTCCGTGCTCTGTGCTTGTGTCTGGCTCTGTCTGCAGCTCACAGGTACTTGATTCACAGATTCATCCTAGATAGGGTATGTCTTCCTTGTCTGCAGTGCTCACAGAATTGTATACTGGGAAAAATTCCTGTAGATCTGTGTATTTCTCATGGGGGCAGAAAAATGAGCACAACTGCTCCATGTGAAAGACACACTTCAGGAGACTGGAAAGCTGTGCACTTGTGTGTAAGAAGTCACACCCAGGCTGTCGGCAGCAAACTCATGTTCTTGTGTCCAAAGTCCTGATCTCCAAAATACCACCAAGACACAAAATTTGATGGAAAAGAAAAAGGAGGAGGGGGTATGGTGGCCAGGCAAAATGAGGAGGGCTTGGAGAATTCCAGACTTGCACTGCATAGACACAGACCCAAGCCCTCCAAAATGACATAGTTACACACTTGGGTTTGGCTCAAGCCGTAAGAAGTTGCAGTATTGTTTCTCAGCATGAGGATGTCTGGTTTTGTTTATCTATTTCTGATTGTCCTTGCCCTGTGGGGTCAGGTGTTGCTGGGCTCTGATTGGCTTCTCCCTATGGCTGAGACTGAGGCCAGACTCTAAGGTCAGGCTACAACTAAGGACACGTAAGGGACAGGCAGATACATCTTACTGACTGACTGGGACTGCCTCGTGCTGAGGTCTGGATCTTCAGTGTCAGCATTAGTTTGATATTTCAGTCTTCTTTTCAAAAACAATCATCTCTTAAAAAGGAAGCTGAAGAGGCAGAAGCTGACAAAGAGTGTCCAGATTGAAGAAAGTGTTTCAAGTACTGGCTTTCTCCAGTGGATTCTCCACACTCCATTACCATATTACCCAGGAGCAGCTTCTGTGCCCTGACTTTAGTTTGTCCTGGAAAACACAAATTTACTTATTTATCTATTCAT
Source organism: Microtus agrestis (assembly GCA_902806775.1). Lineage (NCBI taxonomy): Eukaryota > Metazoa > Chordata > Mammalia > Rodentia > Cricetidae > Microtus > Microtus agrestis. Next base: position 72,600 of record CADCXT010003896.1, on the reverse strand, counting down.
TTATTTATTATTTGTTTCTTTCTGTCTCTCTGTCTGTTTGGTTGTTGGTCTGTTTTGCTGTTGTTTTTGTTTTTCTGGCACGATTTCTCTGTGTAGTCTTAACGGACATGGAACTCACTCTATACTCCAGGCTAGCCTTGATGTCAGAGATCTACCTGCCTCTGCATACCGAATAAAGGGAATAAAGGTTTCTGACTCCATGCCCATCCATCATAAGATTTTTTAGCCACCGAAGTTTGATTTGTTTTGAAATTTACTAATTCATCATTTCTTAAGAGTCTAGAAGGGAAGGATACAAACTCAGGGAGCAAGTATTTTCAGGTACAGCTGAGGAGCTCTGCTCCAGAGAAGTAAGACAACATCACATAGCATGTAAGAGGGAGGGGTCATCAGTGTGTCTCTCATGTCTGAAGAGTTAGTATCTACCCTCTCTCCCTCTTCTCAGAATTCTCAGGAGAGCTCCAGGACCTCTATGGTTAGAATGATAGGGAGTGATAGGGAGTCCGTGGTGGTTACGGGTCACACTGAGAAGTGGAAGTCAAACTTTTGTCCCTAGGAGTCAGAATTTAAGTCTGAAACAGCCCACAATCATCTCGAGAAAACAGAGAAAGATCTTCCTAACTCCGGATCTGAAGGCCAAACCTGAAGTATGTCAAGGTGAGAGCAGCTACATTCTGTGATTACCTGGGGAGGGGGAGTTCTAGGGGTGGCCGGGCTTCACTGTCTGGATAGAGAGTGATGTTTCTGATCATGGGTAGAGAGAAACTGAGAAGAGCAGAAAGTGTGTCCCAGTGATGTCATCATATAATGGACAGCATCATTCATGCCGTCCCATGTCACAGTTTCCAGACCTTCCCCCACTCTGCAGAAGACATTGACTTTAATGTTCTGATTCCCTTGTTTCCATTTAATGCTGTGCATTTTCATCATTTCAGGGTTCCAGGAAGTCCAGCGCCACTGGGGTAAGGAGAAATCAAACCATCAGCCTCTCTCATCTTCATGTCTTTCAGAGTTTCTCTACTAACACGTTTTATGTTACTGCTTCCAATATGCACACCAATCTGGCTCTCCTTGACTTTAAAAATGTCTCTACCAAATTTCCTCTCACTTTTTTCTCAGGCCACTGCTACTTAAATCACAAATAAGGCAGTACCTTGTTTCTCATGTGACTCTTAATTAATATGTCTCATTTTTCTGCAGTTCACGTGACCCTGCGTCAACTCAACAATGAAAACATTGTCATTACTGAAGACAAAAGACAAATACAACATAGAAGTGGTTCTAAAAAAAATTGCAAAAAAAAAAAGAAAAGAAATTTGCAAGTTTCTGAGTCCTACGATTTAGGTGTCCTGGGGTTTCCTTCTATCCACTCAGGGAAACATTACTGGGAAGTAGACATGACTAGATGTGATGCCTGGCTCCTCGGAATAAATGATGGAAAATGTGCTCAACCCCAGCTTCCTTCAATGAATCAACAGGGTGTCAAAGCCAAATATAATTCTGATGTTAACCAAGATGTAAATTATCAGCCCAAATGTGGTTACTGGGTTATAAGGATGACGGACAGGTCTGTATATAATGCCTTTGAAAAGGGTTTTGTCAGGTCCCTCTTTCTGACTCATCCTCCCACTCGTGTTGGAGTTTTGCTGAACCGAGAAGCTTGCACTCTCTCATTTTATGATGTTTCCAACCATGGAGCACTCATCTATAAATTCTATGAACCGAACTTCCCTACTATGGTTTTTCCATATTTTAATCCTATGGGATGTTCAGAGCCATTGACAGTCTGTGGGCCACCCTCCTAAGCCCTCCCTGTATTTGCACAGTGTCCCCATGTCTAATGTATCTCATATGTCTAAGCTCTGTGGGATCATTTTAACATTTTTTTTCTGTCTTTGCTTGCAGGGAACCATCAAACTTCCTTGGCCTAGCTGCCTTGAGAGGCATGAGTCATAGGTTTTTCATGTTAGTGTCCGTGGCTCCTGGGGTACACTAAGCCTTCCAGTACACAAGAGATGAATGCACTCACTCAGGCATGAAACATTCAGGCTATATTGCATTCTCTGTTTGTTCCCCCTAATAGTCAAGGAAGCATGGAAATTTGACAGGACAATAGGTATGAACCATTAATCTCGGGTACCCTGTATAACCTGCACACTTCATTCTTCATTGTTTTCTGATAAGCAATTGCATTGATCTTGGCAATTGCCACTGTGATCTGTTTCTGATAAATGTATAAAAGTCTGATTGTTCTCAATAAAATTGTCACAGCCTTTATCTTGCTGTGGTCCCTTTACCTGAGACTGGTCCATTCCTTACAGCCATATCAGGTGACCTTGCCCTAGTAAGTGAACACTGGCACTCGCATTTGGTCTTTCTATTTTAATAACCTTCCCTTTTCAATGCAAACCAGTATGGATTCTTTTCCTTAATCCAATTGTGTGTCTTTTTACAAGAAAATAATAATTCATCATTTCCCAAATTCCCAAAGACAATGTCTGTTCCTCAGAAGGTGAGTTAAGACCTCTGCTAACCCTCACTTACTGTTCTGTGGTGCCACAGATGGAAGCCAGGGCCTTGTGCATGCTGAGGAGGTGCTCTGCCCCTGAGCCACTTGTCTCAGCTCTGCCAACTCTCCACAACCCCAGTCCTCTGTCACTGACAGAAGATGACAGAAAGTACTGATATGTGATGTACTTCTGTATATGTCTTGCTTTTATTGCTAATGAATAGAGATTATTTGGCTTATGACAGGGAAGAATATAGCCAGGATAGAGAATATATATATATATATATATATATATATATATATATAAGAGAGAGAGAGAGAGAGAGAGAGAGAGAGAGAAGGTGAAGTCAGAGAGATGCCATGTAGCTGCCAAAGGAGAGAGATGCCCTGAACCTTATCTGGAAATCCACAGCCTCATGGTGATACACAGATTATAGAAATGGGTTAATTTAAGATGTAGGAGTTAGTTAATTAGAAGCCTGAGCTAATAGGCAAAGCAGTGTGGTAATTACTACAACTTCTGTGTGATTATTCTGGTCTGGGAGGCCAGGAATGAACAAGCAGCTCAGCTACAAAGTTCCTCTTCAAATCTTCTATTAGTTTTGTAAAGTACATGTAGGTGTCTCTTTAGCCTAGGAATGAGCCCTCAGTTGTAGGTCAGTTTAACCACAATGCTGTTCTTCATAAAAACTTAAGAAGGAAATATGTCTAATAATAAACACTAATGCTGTGGTACAATGGTTTTACCCTGTAAATATTTGTTTCTTATACTTGTTTAATAAATGCTGATTGGCCAGTAGCCAGGCAGGAATTAGAGGCAGAGCAACGAGAATGCTGGGAAGAGGGAAGTGCTGTCTGCAGTCATGATCCAGCCTCAGAGGAAGCAAAATGTGACTGCCTCGCCAAAAAAGTTACCAAGCCATGTGGCTAACTCAGACAAAAATTACAGACTAATATAAGTCAAAAGAATTAGTTAATAAGAAGTTGAGCTAATAGGTTAATCAGGTTATTACTAATGTATACCTCTGTGTGATTCTTTGTGATTTGACAGCTGCAGGAGCTTGCGGGACAAAAAAATTCAGTCAACATACTAAGACTGTGTGTTCAGAGTACCTGGTTTCTAATCCTGACACTCCACATAGAAGTGTAACTCTGAATAACATCCTCAAAAGCCTATGCTTTATGGGATTTTTGATTTTGTTTATTTTTGTTATTATTCATTGTTTTTTAATTTTTTCTATAAAGAGTACATACATACTATAAGTCAGTGTGAGAAAATAAATCTGGATGTGTTAGAAGGCTCTGATGGTAAAAGCATCGTCCTCCAAGCCCAGTGACCTGAGTTCCATCACTTAACCCACATGGTACAAGGAGGCAGCCAACTCCTACCTACAGATTATTCTCTGTGTTGAAAATATGCAGTATATGCAGGCCTAGACACATTCACAAAACTAAAATGAGTTTGGTAAGTGTTTTAAAAGGAAGTTCAATGCATACACAGCATCCAGTGAACACTCCATAGATGGTTGTTTTGATAATTACTGAGTTTATGTTCTGATTCCATGCAAAAGTAGGGAGAAGGGCTCACCACCCCTCACAGGCAAGTATGCTCCTTCTCTGTCCTTGCGCCCTTCTTCTGACACTTTCCTCCTCTCTCGTCCTCCAAGCATCGATTTCTAGCCTGCCATCGCCTTAGGAGAGGTAGAAGAGGCCACGACCTCGCAGAAGACACCGACTTGCTAGCTGCTGCTGCGCCAGTGAGGCCAGCCCACCAGCTCGCCTGGCCCCCTGCCCCGTTCACCATGCAGCCTGCTTCTGCAAAGTGGTATGATCGAAGGGGCTATATATTCATTGAATTTTGTGTTGAAGATAGTAAAAACGTTAATGTAAATTTTGAAAAATTTAAATTTTCACTGTATTGATCCAAATGACTCCAAGCATAAATGAACTGACAGATCAATTTTATGTTGTTTGCAGAAAGGAGAATCTGGCCAATCGTGACCTAAGTTAACAAAGGCGAGGGCAAAGCTTCAACAATTGGAAAGACTGGGAGGATGATTCAGACGAAGACATGTCCAATTTTGACTGTTTTCTGAGATGGTGGATCACATGGGTGGCGATGAGGATGTAGATTTACCTGAAGTAGATGAGCAGATGATGATTCACAAGACAGAGATGATGGAAAAAAAATGCCAGATCTGGAGTAAGGAATGTTGTCATTTCCTGGATTTAGAGAAAGAAAAATAACTTCTGCAAGATTTCATAACTGAGAAAAGTCCTGAGTTGAAAGCTCTAAAGGCAGATGCTGTATTTGCCTCCTTTAACCCATTTTTCAACCTTTTTTTAAAAAAATTTTTTAAAGGCTTCATTGTTGCAGGAGGTCCTTCCTCTCCTCCAGGATATAGCCGCTGAGATACCAGCCCATTGGGGCGTGGTCTCTCTCCCTTTAAAAAAGCAGCTACTTCCCTTCTCGCTTCTCTTCAGTTCCTGCTCCATTTCCAGCAACTAGGCTCCTTCCTGATTGCGCAGAGGGCTGTTGTCTGGGATGGTTATTTGTAAGTTTTTCCCCTTTAAATAAATACCACCCTATTAATCATAATTCCAAACTGGTGTGGCATTGTTTGCAACTTACGCCTTCATTTCATTAAGGTTGATAATGTACCATTGTATGGGGAAATTTAAGTCAGGTAAGGCAATATCCTTATGCATGAACATTTCCCAGGATTCCATGAAGCGGTTGAGATCCTAGGCAACTGATACAACAGCTCTGATGAATAAACACATTTCACCTAAGTCCTCTTTCTTCATAGCACAGCTACTTACTTACTTGTAAGGAAGCTCTCAACTTAGGGAAAGGTCCCTAGTTGAGATGCCAGACCATGATCTTGAAGGGGACGGAATCAAATTGGTTGATTCTTAAACTGACACCCTGCCATTCTTTCAGTGTACCTTTCAGAATTATTCCACTAAAGTTTATTTTTCAAAAATGTACTTTACATTATTGTATGTGATCACTTGTCCATGTTCAGGTGTTTTAGCTAAAACTAGTAAATGCCCTAACTTAGATGGCTTTTGAAGCCTATACATTTGGTATTTTTTGGCCCTTAAGCTCTTAAAAACTCTTAGCATGGAGGAAGAAGGAAGAAAGCTGTACATTGTTGCGTGAAAGTCTGTGCATTTAGACCAGATTTGTATTTGCACTGTCAGTATGCAAATGAGTGGAAAATGTTAATACACTTTTGGATTTTTTATTTCCTGTTTTGATTTCAGCTTATGCCCTGGCTGGAAAACCTCAATTTATGTTCATGACAGTGGGGATTTTTTTTTTTAAATGTCTACATTCTTTCTAATAAACTGTTGGACGATTTCTTGGCTCTCCTTTTAAGTGTCTGATTTGCTGAATTTCATGTATTTTCCACTTACTGGAATGGAGTTCTTATTTTTTTGAGGGAAAACTTTGGGACTGCTCCTGTTTGAAAAAAGAGGCTTGCTGTACTGTCACAGGAAACCCTTTCAAGTGGATCTGTGATGGAAACTGTAGATGCACTTGCAGCAGCTGGGAAAGTGTTGTGTGACTTGATTAAAATAAAACTAAATGTGTTGTCCTCCTGTAAAAAAAAAAAAGTAGGGAGAACACATGAAGATTTCTCGTTCCCGGTGTCAAGATGAAAGATCCTGGTGTCTGCCATCAAATTTACTCTAATATGCTATAGAAATCTATGATTATATTTTCGTTTTCACAATTATTTTTGACAGAATAATTGTAGCGGTGCTACATTTGTTTCTTATCAAATATGTAAATCCTATGATTTCCAATTTACAGTGAATGATGGAGGTGCCAGTGATGCTGTAAACTTCCCTTGTGCTGTGTTGTGAAATGTGAACAATAGAATGCTTCTAGGAAATCACGGCAAGTCAGTGGTATTCAACATGGCGTCTGTTTGTCCCCTTCTACTGTGACTGTAATAAAGTATTGTTGAGACTGAGTACCAGTGTCCGGCATAATGGTTTTGATGCAGTCCCAGCACTCAGGAGGCAGAGACAGGAGGTTGCTGTGCATCTGAGCCAGGCTCAGTTACAGAGTCAGACCCTGCTGCATTTTGTCTCACCTTTAAAGAAGAATGTTCCAGGTTCTGGATGAGGTAGTTGGTTCACGGGGACAAATTGGAGAATTGGTGGGCAAAAGGAGTTTATTTGGAGTCAGATTGCCATAAATAGAGAGAGGGGCAGAAGCCGGGGAGGGGGGAGGATAGAGAGAGAAGACCCACCATGGTGACTGCTCCCAGGAAAGCTCAGGGCCCACTACCAGAGAAGACTGAATGGAGAGATCTCTGGGGAGCACCAGGGTCCCCGTGGCTGAAGAACAAGACTCAGACTTTGTAGGATGGAGGGGTAGGTTCAGAGCAGGAGCCTGCAGCCAGGCTCTCTAATTTCCAGGCAGGAGGCAGGACACACATGTGACACAACATAGGATGCCCTGTCATGAGAAATCACTTAGGTTAGTGTGGCACCAGCAAGGCAGCTCCTGGGGACTCACTTCCAGTGCAACTCCATTGTGTCTCTATGTGTGACGGCAGAGAGGCCATTAAGGGGCGGCATGTAATTTGGAGGTCTAGCACTACATGCTGGAAGAGTATACATTAGCCACTCAAAACATTGCCATGCTTTGTTTGAAGAATTACAATACCTGTATTATAAAATATCAGGGCAGTGGTGGCACATGCCTTTAATCCCAGCACTGGGGAGGCAGATGTAGGCAGATCTCGGTGAGTTCGAGGCCAGCCTGGCTACAAGTGCTAGTTCCAGAACAGGCTCCATAGCTACAGAGAAACTTTGTCCTGAAAAACAAACAAAAAATAACAGATGATTTTATGTAAACTTTAAATTATAAATTCATTCAAGAAAAAATGTTCTATCTTCATATCTCTTCAATGTTCTTTTTGGTTCATATTTCTTCCATAATTGTGTTTCCTGGGAAAGCCTTTCCTGTGTTGAAATAAATGTCAGCGTGTATTGACACAGTTAGGCTCACACACATTGCTGCACTGCTCAGCAGTGTGGTCAGTGCTGTGCTCTCCTGGCTCCCTTCATTATTGTCACTGTGGTTCGAGGCTGGTGGCAGACCTGACCACAAAGTCAAATCTTTGCACAAAGACTGGAGTGGAATTGTGTCTGAGAACGTTCATGAAGAGTTAGATAGTTGTCTGAGGATTTTATGTTTTTTATTACCAAGGAGGCCTTAGGAAAAAACAGAAAAGGCACTGGTTTAAAGATGGTGGCTCATCCCTCAAACACCTGCACTTGCTAGATTGAGGGAGGAGTACTGCCAGCAACTGGAGACCACACTGAACAGGAGAGAGCTCCAGCCCAGTCTGAGATGTGAAATAAATCCTTGCTTCCAAAACAAAACCAAACAAAAGTTGCAAAAAATTGTAAATAACCATTAACAATTTAGAAGAATCAGATTACTATATTGATTGACAGCCATTGTGTTCACAGCAAGAACAACAGTTCAGTCTCTTGACCTCATCAAGATGTAGAGTTTGGGCTAGGGGTTTAGCTCAGGGATAGAACACTGGTCCAGCATTCACAAGGTCCTGGGTTCAATCCCTGAAGTGCAAAGACCAAACTAAAACAACAGCAAAAGTCCAGGGGCTCAGCACTGGGGAGGGTGAGGGAGTTAAATCTCAGCTAGAGGTCAGGCTGGGATGCACTGTAAGAGCCCTTCTCTAAACATAAGAATAGAAAGAGGAGGAGGCAACAGGTATGCTAAACAAAACTCAGACTATGCTGTCATATCCGTTCTTGCCCCATATGTCATATTTTAATAGATCTGAGAACATTAGATCAGATAGGCGTGCAGGAGGGGGGTAGGGAGACTGGAAATGGGGACGGCTCATTGTTTTCCTCATACAGCCTTTCTGTTTTTACATAATTCTCATGTATCTCAGACTGTCTGCGCGTCAAAGTACCTATTGCTGAGGATGTCCTTTGACTTCCTAATCCTTCTGCTGCCAGCTCCAAAGCAGTGGATTCCTGTGGTGGTTTGAATAAGAATGGATTCCATAGGCTCATATATCTGAATACTCGATTTCCAGTTATTGGCTCTGTTTGGGACAAATTAGAAGGTGTGGCAGTATTGGAGTATATGTGTCTTGCATGTGACCTCTGAGATTTCAATACATTCTGGACATTCCCAGTGTCTCTCTGTCTCTGGCTCAGGTTTGTGTCTCAAGTGTGACATCTCTCCTACTGCCCCAGTACCATGCCTCCCTGCCTGCTGCCATGCTCCCCACTGTGGTGGCCATGACCTCTAATCCTTTGAAACTGCAAGTCCCAAATGAAGCACTGTCCTTTTAAGGTGCCTCAGTCGTGGAGTTTATCACAGAAACAGAAGAGTGACTAAGACAGACACATGCACGTGTCAGCACACCTGGGGGTGCACAGTGCTCAGGACTCCACCCTGCTAGGTACCCACTGTGCAAACACAACCACATACCCAGCTCTACACATGTTCAGCTTCTAATTCAGGGGACGCTGAGGAAATAGCAACTGTCTGTAATAGAAACCCTAACTCAAACGGGGACCTGCGGAGACATTGTGGGGAGGGAATCCTGGAAGGGATACAATGTATCAGATCAGCACTGGGCAGAGGCCCTGCTCTGCGCAGCAACAGAACACCTAATCTGCAGGACACTCCTGGGCAGCTGGAGAGCCCCTGCAGCTTGCTAGTTTCACTGCTGGGAGTGTGGGAAGTGTCTCTGCAGGGCTCTGCATGGGGCTCCTCCCATCCTGTCCCTGCTGGGTGGGAATCTTGATTGTGAGCAGCTGCCCTGAACTGCAGCTTCCTCCTCCAGGTCGAAGGCTTTCTTTCCATAGGGGCAGCTTTCCACAGGATCAAGACATTTTTAGATGATTGTAACATGAGCCTGAACAAGTAACCTGACAACTTCCTATAGCACTGTGTCCTAAGTTTGGAGAGGGCAGAGCTGAATTAGAGGAAATGACTTCCTCTGATGATAAAACCCCAAATACCAATGTGCTAGCATCCCATTGGCTGGTAGTTATTTACTTTCTATTTCTCAGTTTCAGCCCTAAAAGTCTTAATTTTCATTTCTCTTCTTGCTCGGCAGAAATTAGATTTAGGGACAGAGTCCTCAGGACAGTGTGGCCTCTATTTGCTCCTCTTCACAAATTTGGGATCTCTTGGTTGGTGTCTGAAGGCCTGAGAGCCAATCTAGAGGGCAGAATTTTGAAGAAAACACTCTTTGCTCTGGTGAGTTTAATTTGAAACTGATAAGGGCCAGGAAAGAAGAACTGCTGGCTCCTTGCTGAGTGTGGGGTGGGGGACAGAGGGAGATGTGGCCTTGACAAAGAAATTTCAAATTACCCAGTTTGTGTAAAGCCAGAGGGGTGTCTGAATGTGGAGTTGAAGGTCTCGCTGTGTAATTGTGTGTTTACTGATGGTTCTATTTCGGTCCCTTTGCTTCTGTCTCTGTAATTAGAAGTCCCAATCTTTCTGGAGCCTCTCGTACATTTACTTGTACTGTTTAAAGTGTAAAGTCTGTTGAGAACTGTTAATGTTACTTTAAGATCATTACCCTTGCCCGTCTTTCCCTTGGTCCATGTCTGCATGCCTAAAGAAATTCAGACTAGTAATTCCCGCTACAAAGAAAGATGATGCAGAAAAATCAAAACTCCAAGACATTCCTTGGGATCCAAAAGATGATGTCTTTAAAAAAGAAGAAGAAAGGAAGAAAGGAAGAAAGAAAGAAAGAAAGAAAGAAAGAAAGAAAGGAAAAAAGAAAGACCCAAATGGTGTTCTTTTTTTCTTAATTTTTATTTATTTATTAAAGATTTCTGCCTCCTCCCCGCCACTGCCTCCCATTTCCCTCCCCCTCCCCCATCAAGTTCCTTTCCCTCCTAGGCCCAAAGAGCAATCAGGGTTCCCTGCCCTGTGGGAAGTCCAAGGACCACCCACCTCCATCCAGGTCTAGTAAGGTGAGCATCCAAACTGCCTAGGCTCCCACAAAGCCAGTTCGTGCAGTAGGATCAAAAACCCAATGCCATTGTTCTTGAGTTCTCAGTAGTCCTCATTGTCCACTATGTTCAGCGAGTCCGGTTTTATCCCAGGCTTCTGATCCAGGCCAACTGTCCCTGGTGAGTTCCCCATAGAACATCCCCATTGTCTCAGCATGTGGGTGCACCCCTCGCAGTCCTGAGTTCCTTGCTCGTGCTCTCTCGCCTTCTGCTCCTGATTTGGACCTGAGATTTCTGTTGGTGCTCCAATGTGGGTCTCTGTCTCCTTTCATTGCCTGATGAAGGTTAATATTCAGGAGGATGCCTATATGTTTTTCTTTGGGTTCTCCTTATTTAGCTTCTCTAGGATCACTAATTATAGGCTCAATGATTATTACATAGTGCAATTCGTGGGTTGGCAGGCACTTTCCAGTTTCTGCTAGGCGCAGGATTCGATTTCAAGAAAGAGACAGAAGATGTGACAGGGAAAGAAAGAAACTATGTGTGAGAACAGTGGAATCCCACACTTACTGAAGTCACAGCTTTTCTTTTCATTTGGGACACCATACCCTTACTTAGCCCAGGCTAACATCATCTAAAAGACCTGTGCCAACCCCCTAGACACTGGGGTTACAGGTGAACACTGCAGCCCCAGGACGTTTCTGCCTTTCAAGGAACAGCACAAGCTCCTGACTGATTTTAATGCTATAAAGACTGAAAGATGTCTGCTGATAGGAAGATCCTGAGAGGCGCGAAAGGACGGGGAACAGGGAATCTCAGCTCTACCCAAGCTAATGTAGACACCAGAGGGCCTGGGCCAGGCCTGTGTCCAGGTTGACTTAGAGGACTGTCATGAGCCCATCCACGTTCCCTTTGCTCTCCCCTGCTCTTCATCAGCTGTGGACCCCCTTCCTCCTGATCTTAGGCATTGACTCTCTTTACTGCCATATGTTATGAGATATTACAATGCACACATTAGAGTTCTCCAGGTTTTAAACTCGCCAGCATATAGTGAATACACATTAAGTTGTTCTAGAAAATGCTACTTTGTAAATGAGTCCTGGGACAATTTTTTTGCCAAGCCTATTTGGAAAAACAACCATTTTTTATATGATTTCAGTACTTTCAAGTTTCATCATAAAAAAAAAAAAGGTTTTACCTGCTACTTGATAGGCCATGGCTGGTTGACATCCATGGGAGTCCTGCCTTTGATGAACATAATGGGAGAAGGAGCTGATGGGATGGTGGAAGGGAAGAGCTTGGAAGTAGGACTAGGAGGAGAGGAGGGAGGGGAAACTGTGGTCAGGATGTAAACACAATAAAAAATGAATAAATAAAAAAAGTGTTTTACGTGTTTCTGTAGGGGTCAGCCATGGTAAGCTAAGTATGGGCAGGTCACCCAAAGGAAGTTTTTTACTTCCAACCATTATCACCTGCCAGAGTAGAACTCTGACCATCCATAAATTTAATAAGAGGCCTGAGTCTCAGTAGTTTACCCTAAAGCAATGCCTCATTGCAGGGGGAACCTCAAGCTGAGATTACCCAACCACTGCCCAAGAACAGACCACTCAAAGCTGTAGATAGGATCACCTGCCAGCACACATTCACAAAGACAACCCTAGACAAATGTCATCCAATCAGAGGTCCTGAACCTCAGAGACCCCTCAGCCACACCTTACTACTATAAAAACCCAATTCTAATTGAGCTTGGGGCTCTCCGTTTATTACAATACATCGGAAATGCAGAAAGATCAAGTTTGCAGACTTTATCAAAATAAAGGCTCTTTGCTTTTACATATGGGACTCTTGGTTTTCTTGTTAGCTTTTGTGGGGACTTTGCGGATTTGGGCATAACATTACAGAGCTCAAATTCAACAGGAAAAGACCACAGACTCAATTTAAATTATAATTACCTGAATTTATTAATTATTCCTAGTAGTCCAACAACAGCCTAAAGGACAAATCAAAGGCTTATCACATATGAGGCTGGAGGAGGGGTGTTTTAAGGTGGACAGCAATTATCTCAATTGTGTGGAATGTGTAGATGAGTAAGAAACTGCTTGAACTCCCTTAGCTCTGAGGAGTTCTCTTACACAGCAGTAAGTGGGTTCCTGAAGCCAGAGAAAGCAGTTACTTATCTCATAACACTTTTATAATTTAGGGGAGGGTAGCAAGGAGTGAGAGTAGCCAGGAGCTTCTCTTTTAGGATTATAGAATAGATGTCTACACAGAATGAAGTTTTCCTTATCTGTCACATACCCCAGCCACAAAACAAACAATCTGTCTGTAGCCATATTGTTTGAACTTAATGAACATAGTTTTTTTTTTTTTACTTAGTGTCTTTTTTTATAAAAGATAAATTTTGGAAGCCCAGGCAGCAGCGGCGGACCGGGCTCAAGCCCAGACCCAGGTGGCAGCGGCGGACTGGGCTCAAGCTCAGGCCCAGGCGGCAGCGGCAGACCGGGCTCAGGCTCAGGCCCAGGCGGCAGCGGCGGACCGGGCTCAAGCCCAGGCAGCAGTGGCGGACCGGGCTCAAGCCCAGACCCAGGTGGCAGCGGCGGACCGGGCTCAAGCTCAGGCCCAGGCGGCAGCGGCAGACCGGGCTCAGGCTCAGGCCCAGGCCCAGGCGGCAGTGGCGGACCGGGCTCAGGCGGCAGCGGCGGTCCGGGCTCAGGCCCAGGCGGCAGCGGGGGACAGGGCTCAGGCTCAGGCCCAGGCGGCAGAGGAGGACCGGGCTCAGGCCCAGGCAGCAGCGGTCCAGGCTCAGACCCAGGCGGCAGCAGCAGACCAGCTTAGGCAGCAGCAGACCTGAGGGGACCTGAACGGCGGTGGACGACTTGTTCGCTACCGTGGCGGCAGGGACGGCGGGGACCGGTGCTCAACACCAAGAGCAGATCTACCCACTACATAAAGCAAAGAGGTAGGCCTATGATTGGTGAGGTCCCTGACAAAGGAGGAGCGGGGTACTGTTCCTGAACACCCTTCTGAGGGGTGAGAGGGATATTGGCCCCCGGCAGGAGCCAGGAAACAGAGCGAGGGCATTCTGTAAGAGGAGCCGCTGGCCAGCAGGGAAACCTGATCCGGTTTTAAAAGACACATTAGATAGCTTTGATAGGAGGAGATGGGCAGGCGTCAATGTAAGAATTCACCCAATAATCAGAAAAACAACATGAAAACACCAGAACCCAATGATCTTACAACAGAAGGACTTGAACACCCTAATACAGAAGAAGTGGAAAAAATTGACTTTATGAAAGCAATAGAGTCTCTTAAACAACATGTAAAAAGTACCCTTATAGAAATAGAGGAGAAGTACGACAAAAAGTTCGAAGAAATGAGTAAAAAGTTTGAAGAATTGAGTAAATACGTACATGAGACCCTGGGAAACCAAGAAAAAACGAACAAACAGGTAATGGAAACAGTCCAAGAATTGAAAACTGAAATGGAAGCAAGGAAGAAAACACAAAATGAGGACCAGCTAGATATGGAAAATCTAGGTCAGCGAGCAGAGCCTACAGAAACAAGTATAACCAATAGAATACAAGAGATAGAAGAAAGAATCTCAGATTCTGAGGACACCATAGAAAAAAATAAATGCACTGATCAAAGAAAACAGCAAAGCCAACAAATTCTCATCACAAAACATGCAGGAAATATGGGACACAATAAAAAGACCAAACATAAGAATAATAGGAATAGAAGAAGGAGAAGAGTCACAGCTCAAAGGCCCAGAAAATATTTTTAACAAAATTATGGAAGAAAACTTTCCCAACATAAAGAAAGATATTCCTTTGAATATTCAAGAAGCATACAGAACACCAAACAGACTGGATCAAAGAAAAACATCCCCTCGCCATATAATAATCAAAACACAGAATATACAGGTTAAAGAAAGAATATTAAGAGCTGCAAAGGAAAAAGGCCAAGTAACTTATAAAGGTAAACCGATCAGACTTACACCTGACTTCTCAATGGAAACTATGAAAGCCAGAAGATCCTGGATAGAGGTACTTCAAAAACTAAGAGACCATGGATGCAGACCCAAACTTCTATACCCAGCCAAGCTAGTGTTCACTATCAATGGAGAAAACAAGACATTCCAGGATAAGAACAAATTTAAACAATACGTAGCCACAAATCCAGCGCTACAGAAGGTAATAGAAGGAAAATCGCAACCCAAGGAATCCAACACTGCCAACTCTGACTACAATAACTAAAGCATATAGCGAACCTTCACCAGCACAACTCAAAGAAGGGACACACACAAACTCTACTACCAAAAACAATAAGAATAACCGGAGTAAACAACCACTGGTCATTAGTATCACTTAATATTAATGGTCTCAATTCACCTATAAAAAGGCACAGGCTAAGAGATTGGATTCGAAAACAGGATCCAACATTCTGCTGTTTGCAAGAAACACATCTCAACCACAAAGACAGGCATATACTCAGAGTAAAAGGTTGGGAAAAGGTCTTTCAAGCAAATGGTCCTAACAAAAAAGCAGGTGTGGCCATACTAATTTCCAACAAAACTGACTTCAAACTAAAATCAATCAGAAGAGATCGAGATGGACACTTTATACTCATAACAGGAACAATTCATCAGGATGACATCTCAATCCTGAATATCTATGCCCCTAATATAAAAGCACCCACTTATGTAAAAGAAATATTACTAGAACTCAAGGCAGACATCAAACCACACACACTAGTAGTAGGAGACTTCAACACACCTCTCTCTCCAATGGACAGGTCAATCAGACAGAAACCGAATAGAGAATTAAGAGAATTATTGGAGGTAATGAAGCAAATGGACTTAACAGACATCTATAGAACACTCCACCCAAATAGGAAAGAATATACCTTCTTCTCTGCAGCTCATGGAACCTTCTCAAAAATTGACCATATACTCGGAAACAAAGGAAGCCTCCACAGATACAAAAGAATATCAGTGTCCACCTGTGTCTTATCAGATCACCACGGACTAAAATTAGAAGGCAATAACAATGCTACACCCAGAAAGCCAACAAACTCATGGAAACTGAACAATCAACTACTGAACCACACCTGGGTCAAGGAAGAAATTAAGAAAGAAATTAAAGTCTTCCTTGAATTTAATGAAAATAAAGAGACAACATACTCAAACCTATGGGACACGATGAAAGCAGTGCTAAGAGGAAAGTTCATAGCACTAAGTGCTCACTTAAAGAAAACGGAGAAAGCATACATTGGGGACTTAACATCACA
Source organism: Microtus agrestis (assembly GCA_902806775.1). Taxonomy (NCBI): domain Eukaryota; kingdom Metazoa; phylum Chordata; class Mammalia; order Rodentia; family Cricetidae; genus Microtus; species Microtus agrestis. The sequence continues at coordinate 56,822 of CADCXT010003896.1, read as the reverse complement.
CCTGAAAGCTTTAGAAAAAAAAGAAGCAGACGCGCCCAGGAGGAGTAGAAGACTGGAAATAATCAAACTGAGGGCGGAAATCAACAAAATAGAATCACAAAAAACAGTCCAAAAAATCAATGAAACAAAAAGTTGGTTCTTGGAGAAAATCAACAAGATCGACAAACCCCTATCCAAACTAATTAAACAACAGAGAGAGAACACGCAAATAAATAAAATCAGAAATGAAAAGGGGGACATAACCACAGACACAGAGGAAATTCAGAGAATTATTAGATCTTACTACAAAAGCCTGTACGGCACAAAACTGGAAAATGCAAAAGATATGGACATTTTTTTAAATAAGTACCATATACCAAAGCTAAACCAAGACCAGGTGAACGATCTAAATAGACCTGTTAGTCGCGAAGAACTAGAAACTGTTATCAAAAATCTCCCCTCCAAAAAAAGCCCAGGACCAGATGGTTTCAATGCAGAATTCTACCAGAACTTCCAAGAAGAGCTAATACCTATACTCCTTAAAGTATTTCACAATATTGAAACAGAAAAGTCTTTGCCAAATTCCTTTTATGAAGCTACAGTTACCCTGATACCAAAACCACACAAAGACCCAACCAAAAAAGAGAATTACAGGCCTATCTCACTCATGAATATCGACGCAAAAATTCTCAATAAAATACTAGCAAACCGAATTCAAGAACACATCAGAAAAATTATCCATTATGATCAAGTAGGCTTCATCCCAGAGATGCAGGGCTGGTTCAACATACGCAAATCTATCAATGTAATCCACCATATAAATAGACTGAAAGAAAAAAACCATATGATCATTTCATTAGATGCTGAAAAAGCATTCGACAAAATTCAACACCCTTTTATGATAAAGGTCTTGGAGAGACTAGGGATACAAGGGTCATACCTAAATATAATAAAAGCTATTTACAGCAACCCGACAGCTAACATTAAATTAAACGGAGAAAAACTCAAAGCCATCCCACTGAAATCAGGAACAAGACAAGGATGTCCACTCTCTCCATACCTCTTCAATATAGTGCTTGAAGTTCTAGCAATAGCAATAAGACAACATAAGGGGATCAAGGGGATTCGTATTGGAAAGGAAGAAGTTAAGCTCTCGTTATTTGCAGATGATATGATAGTATACATAAGTGACCCCAAAACCTCTACCAAAGAACTCCTACAGCTGATAAACACCTTTAGTAGCGTGGCAGGATACAAGATCAACTCCAAAAAATCAGTTGCCTTCCTATACACTAAGGATAAGGAAACAGAGAGGGAAATCAAAGAAGTATCACCTTTCACGATAGCCACAAAGAGCATAAAGTATCTTGGGGTAACCCTGACCAAGGAAGTGAAAGATCTATTTGACAAGAACTTTAAGCCTCTGAAGAAAGAAATAGAAGAGGACACCAGAAAATGGAAGGACCTCCCTTGCTCTTGGATTGGGAGGATCAACATAGTAAAAATGGCAATTCTACCAAAAGCAATCTATAGATTCAATGCAATCCCCATCAAAATCCCATCAAAATTCTTCACAGATCTGGAGAAGACAATAATCAACTTTATATGGAAAAACAAAAAAACCCAGGATAGCCAAAACAATCTTATACAATAAAGGAACGTCTGGAGGCATTACCATCCCTGACTTCAAACTCTATTACAGAGCTACAATATTGAAAACAGCTTGGTATTGGCATAAAAACAGAGAAGTCGACCAATGGAATCGAATAGAAGACCCTGACTTTAACCCACAAACCTATGAACACTTGATTTTCGATAAAGGAGATAAAAATATACAATGGAAAAAAGAGAGCATCTTCAACAAATTGTGCTGGCAAAACTGGATGTCAATCTGTAGAAGAATGAAAATAGACCCATATCTATCACCATCCACAAAACTCAAGTCCAAGTGGATTAAAGACCTCAATATCAGTCCAAACACACTGAACCTGATAGAAGAGAAAGTGGGAAGTACTCTACAACACGTGGGCACAGGAGACCACTTCCTACGTATAACCCCAGCAGCACAGACAGTAAGGGCCTCATTGAATAAATGGGACCTCCTGAGACTGAGAAGCTTCTGTAAAGCAAAGGACACTGTTGCTAAGACAGGAAGGCAACCCACTGACTGGGAGAAGATCTTCACTAACCCCACAACTGACAAAGGTCTGATCTCCAAAATATATAATGAACTCAAGAAACTAGACCGTAAAAGGCTAATCAACCCAATTATAAAATGGGGCACTGAACTGAACAGAGAATTCTCAACAGAAGAAGTTCAAATGGCCAAAAGACACCTAAGGTCATGCTCAACTTCCTTAGTGATCAGGGAAATGCAAATCAAGACAACTTTAAGATACCATCTTACACCTGTCAGAATGGCAAAAATAAAAAACACCAATGATAGCCTTTGCTGGAGAGGTTGTGGAGAAAGGGGTACACTCATCCATTGCTGGTGGGAATGCAAACTTGTGCAACCACTTTGGAAAGCAGTGTGGAGGTTTCTCAGGAAATTCGGAATCAACCTACCCCTGGACCCAGCAATACCACTCTTGGGAATATACCCAAGAGAGGCCTTATCATACAACAAAAGTATATGCTCTACTATGTTCATAGCAGCACTGTTTGTAATAGCCAGAACCTGGAAACAACCTAGATGCCCTACAATTGAAGAATGGATGAAGAAAGTATGGAATATATACATTTTAGAGTACTACTCAGCAGTAAAAACAAGGACTTCTTGAAGTTTGCAGGCAAATGGATGGAAATTGAAAACACTATCCTGAGTGAGGTAAGCCAGACCCAAAAAGAGGAACATGGGATGTACTCACTCATATTTGGTTTCTAGCCATAAATAAAGGGCATTGAGCCTATAATTTGTGATCTTAGAGAAGCTAAATAAGAAGGAGAATTCAAAGAAAAACATATAGTCATCCTCCTGAATATTAACCTTCATCAGGCGATGAAAGGAGACAGAGACAAAGACCCACATTGGAGCACCGGACTGAAATCTCAAGGTCCAAATCAGGAGCAGAAGGAGAGAGAGCACGTGCAAGGAACTCAGTACCACGAGGGGTGCACCCACACACTGAGACAATGGGAATGTTCTATAGGGAACTCACCGAGGCCAGCTGGCCTGGGTCTGAAAAAGCAAGGGATAAAACCGGACTCGCTGAACATAGTGGACAATGAGGACTACTGAGAACTTAAGAACAATGGAAATGGGTTTTTGATCCTACTGCACGTTCTGGCTTTGGGGGAGCCTAGGCAGTTTGGATGTTCACCTTACTAGACCTGGATGGAGGTGGGAGGTCCTTGGACTCCCCACAGGGCAGGGAACCCTGATTGCTCTTTGGGCTGTTGAAGGAGGGGGTCTTGATTGGGGGAGGGGTGGGAAATGGGAGGTGGAGGTGGGGAAGAGACAGAAATCTTTAATAAATGAATAAAAAAATAAATAAAAAAAGAAGAAGCAAGAAAAAAAAAGAAAAAAAGGGAAAAAAAAGAACATAAAAAAAAAAGATAAATTTTGCTGAAATGGGGGATCATTTGGAGGATAATACAGCAACCTACTGCAATAGATACGTCCTAAAATATATTAACAAATCCTAACGAGGTCCCCTACTAATGGAGAATATGAAGTCCCAACAGGCAATCGCTTGGCACCAAACAAGGATTCCAGTGGTGGGACTTGGTTGCATTCAGTAGAATTGTTGACCAAGGGGATCACACGGAAGACCCCAAACAACCGAAACTGTTGAAAAGTCTGTAGTGGATTTGATTTGTATTTTAATAACTAAAGCTTGCCTGAAAATCAGAGAGTAAAACAGCCCCACCGCTCTGCCTTACAGACAAAGCAACAATGATACAATACTTTAATCCCAGTAGCTACACTGGTTTACTATAGATCCAGGCAGTAGTTGTGCTTGCCAGTAAACCCAGAATTAAAGAGGATTATAAAACAGGAGGTAATAGCTCAGACTCAGGCTCATGCTGAGATTCCTGTAGGCAGGATCACCATTTTAGACTGAGATAGAGGTAACAGCCAGTCACTGGCTGTTTCGCTTTTCTGGTCTTCAGATTGAACCTCAATATTTGTGTCAGAGTTTTTATTAACATGCTTTCTAAGGCAAAGGGTTGTTCTCTAGAAAATGACAGTGGAATCTCCTTGCCTAGGAGCACACCCACAGAATTCACTGAACATGAAGAAGTTGAGCTGGTGACTACATGGAGCCTTCACCTCTACATCTAATCTCTCTGGTGAAGGAAGGTCCTCTGCAGGCTACCAAAAGAAATGCAAACACCAACCAAGTCACAAAGTCTTCACGTACAGTCTGTCCTGCCTACGAAATATGCTAGTGCAATGGTGGCACAGAACTGGTGACTGTTGTCAACCAAGGTCGGATTTGATTTGAGGCCTGCACCAAGGAATGAACCCATACCAGACATTGTGTGGGCGACCAAGAACCAGAGACTACATAGCCCAGAAACCTAGGGTAAAATCCAAACACTACTGGCCAAAAAAAAAAAAAAAAAGAATGCAAAAACACAAAACAAGTAAACAATGTTTCATTTTGCTTTGAATTGTGTATTTGTAGGTCTCCCTGTGTGTATCCACGTTTGAAAGGATGGTTGGGGTAGTCACAGCTGGTAGATTCCTGAATTTACAGGCAGCTATGAGCTGCTTCATATGAGTGCCAGGAATTGACCTAGGATCTTCCACAGAGTAAAAAACACTCTTAAACTATAGGAAAAATCGTTGCCTATGTGCATCGGGAGATGGACTGTGTATACTCCAAGTCAACACCAGGCTCTCTAGTAAGACACTGGTAAGGAGAGGATCAGAGGGTCACACTGACTGGTGCTGATGAACGAGGAAGTACAGCAGGGGAGACACGAATAGTTTGATCCTTGTAACACTGAAGATGTGATTATGTCCTGGGAAAGAAAAGGAAAGGTAGAAGGTTGGACCCACGAGGCCATAGGGAGGAACCACGATCTTCCTGATCTTCAGTAAAAGGAAATAACAATCCCATTTCTGACCTTTGTCATTTGTGATGAAGTTTAGTAGAAATATAGTAGAAAGTGTGACAACATGCTCCTTTTGCCATGTCACTGAACTTCTCTCCAAATCTCTCTCTTTTGTTCTTTTCCCTTATCATCGAGGGCATTCATTGATCTCTACACGGTTCTGTGCTGAGTCTCCCTTTCTCACTTGTCCCCCTTCTCATCATCCCAGTCACACAGGTACCTGAGCAGAAGTGTCAGAAGTACACACAGACAGACTCAGCATCACAGCAACAATGGCCTCATCAGTCCTGGGGATGGTCAAGGAGGAGGTGACCTGTCCTATCTGTCTAGAGCTTCTAAAAGACCCTGTGAGTGCCGATTGTGACCACATCTTCTGCCGAGCCTGCATCACTCTGAACTATGAGTCCAGCAAAGGCAAAGAAGGGGAGGGCATCTGCCCTGTGTGCCGAGTTAGTTACCTGTTTGGGAATCTGAGGCCTATTCGACATGTGGCCAACATAGTGGAGAGGCTCAAAGAGTTCAAGTCCAGCCCAGAGGAGGAGCAGAAGGTGAATGTCTGCGCAAAGCATGGAGAGAAACTCCAGCTCTTCTGTGAGAAGGACATGGTGGCCATCTGCTGGCTTTGTGAGAGATCTCAGGATCACCGTGGTCACCAAACAGCTCTCATTGAAGAGGTGGCCAATAAGTACAAGGTAGGAAGGGGGAGGGTGTGGGACACAGAGCAGGACACAGTAACAGATGGGAAGTCTCCACTTCATGTAGAGGTTCATTCATATGATTTAATTCAGTCTCCTAACTCTCAACAGTGAGGCTAAATAATGAATGGCATATGGCAGTGACGATAGTGTCTGTGTGACCTGTGTAGTATCACATGACTCAATTCCAGAACTCTGACTGCTGATGAATTTGAGGGTATAGAGGTCTACAGAGGAGTTCCAGGACAGCCAGGGCTACATAATAAGATTCAGGTTCAAAACAAAATTGCAGTGAGACTTGTGATGCATGTATATATTTATAGGAAAGACCAGGGGAGCTAACAAAGTTTCCTAAGTTTACTGATGACATAATCAAAGTGACAGGTGTGTACTTGGTGGAATGACTGACTGAGAGAGATTTCTGTGTCTGTCTGTATGGGACCTGTGTGTAAATACAAGAATGGATTGAGCTGAAGATAAAGATTTACCTACTTTATGAGCATAAATCATGGCACAAGATGTTAAAATGAGATCAGTCTTAGACCTCCGGTCTTTCCAGAAGGGTTTCGTGGCCTTTGGCTAGGAGCAGCTGTCCTACTAAGCACACTGCTTGACCCTGCTACAAATCCTCTCCCACAGGGGATGCTCCGGGCTAACCTGGATATACAGATGGCTAATGAGAAAAGATGTGACGAGTGGAAAGATGACCTTCAAAGGGAGAGAACTTTCTGGGAGGCAAGTGGGGACCCTACCTCCTAAGGGAGTTAGCCTGATGCCTGGGAGGGACCTGGGCAAGAAGCTCCCTGGCTCTTCAATCCCTGGAGGCTGATGGGACAAGAGGCCTTGAGTAGTCCTCTCTGCCTGTTCCCTTGGAGCTGGGGCTGCACAGAGAGTGCATCACAGCTGAGCCTGGCTGTGTGAGGAGCTGACACCATAACGGAGGCCTGGTGAGAATGGCACTGAGTCCTGGGACTCCTCCTGTGTTTCTTTCTAGAACTGTGATCATTGGGAAGATGCTTTGGAATTGTGGAACTGTTACAGTTTTGTTCTTGGAGTTAGCTGTTCTCAGGGGTTCAGAGGTAGGATCAGGAGTAAACAGGCAGGAATAGGAGTCGGGGACAGCTGTGTGAAAACTGAGCCACAGCCTTGCATCTCAATTTGCCTTGAATGACCTTGGTAAAGGTGATCTAAGATCTCTGTTTGGGGATGTCATGGACAGACACTGGAAAGAGACAAATGCTTCCCTAAGACTCCCTTACCTACTCAAGCTCATTCCCCATGAGAAGTCCCCATCAGAACAGTGGATTTCTGTCTCTCAGTCCCATTAGGACAGTCTGAATAACTCTCCATTTTCTTACCCCTGAAGAACCAAATACAGAGTGAGGTAGAAAACGTTCATAAGGAGTTTAAAGGACTGCGGGAAATCCTGGACTCCGAAGAGAAGAATGAAGTAGAGAAGCTGATGAAAGAGAAGGAAGACATCCTGGACATCCTGGAAGGTTCTCATACTGAGCTGGAGAAGCAGAGGGAGTCAGTGAGAGACCTCATCTCAGATCTGGAGCATCAGTTTTTGTGCTCAACCATAGAGATGCTGCAGGTAAGACTGCAGGTTCAGCATCTGAGAGTCAGGACACCTGAAAGCCATTTCCCTCCCTCTGTGCTGCTGTTATCTTCCTAGTGAGGACAGTAGGGCTCTCTGGGCTCTCCCAGAACTCTTTCTTGCATCAAACGAAGAGACTAGGAAGTTATTGCTCACATGGAATGCAAAAGGAAATTGCGTGTTTTAGTTTTTAAATACAGTACAGTAGCAGAACCTTGAGAGGTCTGTTGCATCATGGATAGTTACTATTCTACTGCCATGTGAGCATGCGTAAAGGATATTCAATAGTTATTTGTCATTTCATCTGAATTTGATGTTTGGAGAGTTTCACCCCCACTGCCTCTGACTCAGTGATGTGGTCAGTGGGAGGGGAGTTGCCACCCAAGATCTCAGAGAGTATTTCTTCCATTGTTTTCGATTGCAGAGTTGAAAGGTGTCTTCTCTACCCTTACAAGTATAATTTTTGTATTGTATTTTATCACTATTGCATTTTTAAATACTTTAAACCAAAGGCATATTCTGGTAATGAATATCTCTGTGGGAATTTGTTTCTTTCATCTCATTTGTGAATTTTATAGACCTTAGTAGGTTGGTAACTTATCATTAATTTATTGGTTTCCATTGTATTGATTTAATTTTAACTGATATCACTCATTTATAACCCATATTAAATCGAGTTAGACATATTTGGGTAAACTAAGCTAGTTAACTTAGGTAGTAACTGCAGCCAACATACTCTACAAGTCTGAAATAATCACACAGAAACTGTATTAATTACAGCACCGCTTGGTCAACAGCTTATACTTCTTATTAACTAACTCTTACATCTTAAATTAACCAATTCCTATTGTGTTCTATTTTACAAAAAGGCTCGTGGCTTACCAGTATGGTTCTGGGGTGCCTGTCCCTTTTGGCAGCTACATGGAATCTCTCTGATTCGACTTTCCTTTCTCCTCTATCTCTGCTTAGAATTCCCGCCTTGCCCTATTCTGCACTGCCATATACCCAAAGCAATTTCTTTTTTAACCAATGGTAATAAAACATAATCACCACATACAGAGGAAAATCCCACATCAGAAAGAGAAAAAGAAACCGAGAGATATGGTTAGTTGGGTTTGAGGATCAGACAATCTTCATTACAATCACATTAAATTATGTGTAAGTGACTAAAGTAATGTAAAAATCAGCTTCTCAGACATGTTAGTTTTAATTTAAGTGATGGAGAGCTAACACAGAACATGAATAGTGTCATTGTCCACATGTTTAGTTGTACGCACAGTAAATCCTATGTAAGCTTTCAAATGATCATTTATTCATCTTTGTTCTCCAAAGTCTTGTAGTACAGAAAATAGTCTATTAGTTTACACATAAGTCAAGTAAAGATCCATACATCGTGTGCATATCGTGTCTTAGAGAACTGTGGGTGACGGGTCTTAATTCTCTTTTGACTTTGTCTCTGTACCCAGTGAGCCTGTGACCAGGATTTACAAGAACATTCAGTACATGCTATTAACTATGTTTTTTTTCTTTTGCCCTAGGGTGCGAATTGCATTTTAACAAGGTATGAATGGGCTGACAGGGATGACCAGTCCTATTGTCTTTTAAGAATGATTATGTATTCAGCTGAAATATATGTCTCATAGGTTTGGAGGAATTTAGACAACTGTTATTCTGAAGTTCCAATAAGAAAGAGGAGGAGGTAGGGAAAGGCAGCCTCTGACTGTTTTATAACTACTGGGGACAGATTTGATTCTCTTTTAGAGGTCTGATTAAGGGGAGTCACAGAGTCAGGCTCAGCAGTGGGAAGAGGCAAATGGAGCCACAAGGAGCTTTCAGACTCCTTGTGGTTCCGTCATTCTGTCCGTGTTCTATGCTTGTGTCTGGCTCTGTCTGCAGCTCACAGGTACTTGATTCACAGATTCATCCTAGATTTGGTATGTTTTCCTTGTCTGCAGTGCTCACAGAATTATATACTAGGAAAAATTCCTGTGGATCTGGGTATTTCTCATGGGGATAGAAACGTGAGCACAACTACGCTGTGTGAACCAAACACTTCAGAAGACTGGAAAGCTGTGCCCTTGTGTGTAAAGATCACACCCAGGCATTTGCCAGCAAACACATGTTCTTGTGTCAAAAGTCCTGATCTCCAAAATACCACCAAAAGAAAAATTCAATGCAAAAGAAAAAGTGGAGGGAATATGGTGGCCCGGCAAAAAGAGGAACGCTTGGAGAATTCTAGTCCTGCACTGCATAGCTACAGACCCAAGCCCTCAAAAATGATATAGTTACACACTTGGGGTTGGCTCAAGCCGTAAAAAGTTGCAGCATTGATTCTCAGCATAAGGACATCTGTTTTTGTTTGTCTATTTCTGCTTATCGTTGCCCCGTGGGGTCAGGTGTTGCTGGGCTCTGATTGGCTTCTCCCAATGGCTGGGACTGAGGCACGGCTCCAAGGTCAGGCTACAACTAAGGACAGGTAGGGGGCAGATACATCTTACTGACTTACTAGGACTGCCCTGTGCTGAGGTCTGGATATTCAGTGTCAGGATTAGTTTGATATTTCAGTCTTCTTTTCAAAAACTGTCATCTCTTAAAAAGGAAGCTGAAGAGTCAGAAGGTGGCCAAGAGTGTCCAGACTGACGAAAGTGTTTGAAGTCCTGGCTTTCTCCAGTGGGTTCTCCACACTCCATGACTCTATTACCCAGGAGCAGCTTCTGTGCCCTGACTTTAGTTTGTCCTGGAAAACACAAATTTTCTTATTTATCTATTCATTCATTCATTTGTTTGTTTCTTTGTTTGTATCCCTTTGTCTTTTGGTTGTTGTCTGTTTTGCTGTTGTTGTTCTGGCACGGTTTTTCTGTGTAGCCTTAAAGGACATGGAACTCACTCTATAGTCCAAGCTAGCCTTGATGTCAGAGATCTACCCGCCTCTGCATCCCGAATAAAAGGATTAAAGGCTTCTAACTCCATGCCCAGCCCACAGAAGATTTTTTAGTCACCGAAGTTTGATTTGTTTTGAAATGTGCTAATTCATCATTTCTTAAAAGTCTAGAATGAAGGATACAAACTCAGGGAGCAAGTATATGGTTGTGCAAGTGAGGAGCTCTTCTCCAGAGAAGTAAGGCTTTCCCAACATCCCATAGCAAGTAAGCAGGAGGGGTCATGAGTGTGTATCTCACGTCTGCAGAGTTAGTATCTACCCGCTCTTCGCCTTCTCAGAATTCTCAGGAGAGCTCCAGTACCTCTATGATCAGAATGATAAGGAGTGATAGGGAGTCCATGGTGGTCAGAGGTCACACTGTCTGAGATGTAGAGTCAATCTTTTGTCTCTAGGAGTCAGAACGTAAGATTGAAAGAGCCCAAAATCATCTTGAGAAAAGAGAGAAAGATCTTCCGAGCTCCGGATGTAAAGGGCATGCTGCAAGTGTTTCAAGGTGAGAGCAGCTACATTCTGTGGTTACCTGGGAGACTTTAAGGGGTGGCTGGGGCTGCACTCTCTGGATAGAGAGTGATGTCTCTGATCATGGGGAGAGAAACTGAGAAGAGCAGATAGTGTGTCCCAGTGATGTCGTCATATTTATAATAATTAATCCCGTCCTATGACACAGTTTCCAGATCTTCCCCCACTCTGCAGAGCACATTGACTTTAATCTTCTGATTCCCTTGCTTGCATTTAATGCTGTGCATTTTTATCATTTCAGGGTTCCGGGAAGCCCAGCGCCACTGGGGTAAGGAGAAATCACACCATCAGCCTCTCTCTTCTTAATATCTTTCAGAGTTTCTTTCTATACTAATACGTACATTTTATGTTACTGCTCCCAATATGCACACCAATCTGCCTCTCTTTGACTTTAAAAATGGCTCTACCAAGTTTCCTCTCACTTTCTTCTCAGGTCTCTGCTACGTAAATCACAAATAAGGCAGTACCTTGTTTCTCATGTGACTCTTAATTTATGTTTCATTTTTCTGCAGTTCACGTGACCCTGGGTCGACTCAGCATTAAAAACATTGTCATTAACATGGTCAAAAGTCAAACACAACATAGAAGTGCTTATAGAAGAAATTTGCAAGTTTCTGAGTCCTATGATTTAGGTGTCCTAGGGTATCCACCCATCCACTCAGGGAAACATTACTGGGAAGTAGACGTGTCTAGATGTGATGCCTGGCTCCTCGGAATAAATGATGGAAGATGTGTGAAACCCCAGCTTCCTTCAATGAATCAACAGGGCGTCAAAGCCAAATATAATTCTGATGTTAACCAAGATGTAAATTATCAGCCCAAATGTGGCTACTGGGTTATAGGGATGACGAACAGGTCTGTATATAATGCCTTTGAAGAGTGTTCTGTCACCCACAATGCCAGTGTCTTGCTCCTCTCTCTGACTCATCCTCCCACTCGTGTTGGAGTTTTCCTGGACCGAGAAGCTTGCACTCTCTCATTTTATGATGTTTCCAACCATGGAGCTCTCATCTATAGATTCTGTGAACCTTCCTTCCCTAATGTGGCTTATCCATATTTTAATCCTATGGGATGTTCAGAGCTATTAACAGTCTGTGGGCCACCCTCCTAAGCCCTGACCCATGTCTGCACAGTTTCCCCATGTCTGATGTATCTCATATGTCCTAAGCTCTGTGGGATCATTTTAACTCTTTTTTCTGTCTTTGCTTGCAGGGAACCATCAAACTGCCTTAGCCTAGCTTCCTTGAAAGGCACGAGTCATAGGTTTTTCATGTTAGAGTTCTTGGCTCCTGGGGTACACTGGGCCTTCCAGTACCCAAGAGATGAATGAACTCACTCAGGCATGAAACATTCAGGCTATACTGCATTCTCTGTTCCTTCTAATAGTCAAGGAAGCATGGACATTTGTCAGGACAATTGGTATTAAACATTAATCTTGGGTACCCTGTATAACCTGCCATCTTCATTGTTTTCTGACAAGCAAATTGCATTGGTCCTGGCAATTGCCACTATGATCTGTTTCTGATAAAGGTATAAAAGTCTTATTGCTCTCAATAAAATTGTCACAGCCTTTATCTTGATGTGGTCCCTTTACCTGAGACTGGTCCATTCCTTACAGCCATATCAGGTGACCATGCCCTAGTAAGTGAGTACTGGCACTCCCATTGGTCTTTCTATTTTAATAACCTTCTCTTCTCAATGCAAACCAGTATGGATTCTTTTCCTTAATCCAATTGCTCGTCTGTTTACAAAACAATAATAAATCATCATTTCCCGAATTCCTGAAACAATGTCGTTCCTCGCAAGGTGATATAAGGCCTCTGCTAACACGCACTTCCTGTTTTGTGGTGCCACAGATGGCAGCTAGGGCCTTGTGCATGCTAATGAGGTTCACTGTCCCTGAGCCACTTGTCTCAGCTCTGCCAAGTCTTCACCACCCCATTCCTCTGTCACTGACAGATGATGACAGAAAGTACTATATGGGATGTACTTCTGTATATGTCTTACTTTTATTTCTAATGAATAGAGATGATTTGGCTTATAAAAGAATATAGCCAGAATAGACCATATATATATTGAGAGAGAGAGAGAGAGAGAGAGAGAGAGAGAGAGAGAGAGAGAGAGAGAGAGAGAGAGAGAGAGAGAGAGAGAGAGAGAGAGAGAGAGAGAGAGAGAGAGAGAGAGAGAGAGAGAGAGCATGTGTAGGTGAAGTCAGAGAGATGCCATGGAGCTGCCAAAGGAAAGAGATGCCCTGAACCTTACCCGGTAAGCCACAGCCTCATGGTGATACACAGATCAATAGAAATGGATTAATTTAAGATGTAAGAGTTACTTAATGTGAAGTCTGAGCTAATAGACCATGCAATGTTATAATTACTATAACTTTTGTGTAATTATTCTGATTAGGGCAGTCAGGAACAAACAAGCAGCTTCCAACTACAAAGTTCCTCTCCAGGTCTTCTATTCGTTTTGAAAATTACAAGTAAGTGTCTCTTTAGCCTAGGAATGAGCCCTTAGTTGTAGATCAGTTTAACCACATTGCTGTGCTTCATCAAAACTTAAGAAGGAAATATCTCTAATAGTATCCACTAATGCTATGGGACAATGTTTTTACCCTGTAAAGATTTGTTTCTTGTACTTGTTTAATAAATGCTGATTAGCCAGTAGCCAGACAGGAAGTAGAGGCAGGGCAACAAGAATGCTGGGAAGAGGGAAGTGCAGTCTGCAGTTGTGACCCAGCCTCAGAGGAAGCATAATGTGACTGCCTCACCAAAATAGGTACCAAGCCACATGGCTAACTCAGATAAGAATTATGGGCTAATGTAAATTATAAGAATTAGTTAAGAAGAAGCCTGAGCTAATGGGCCAATCAGTTTATATCTTATGTAGACCTTTGTGTGATTCTTTTGGACTTAATGGATGCAGGACCAAGTGGGACAAGAAAACTTTAGTCAAGACGTTAAGACTGTGTTCAGAGTAGCTGGGTTCTAATCCTGCCACTCCACATAGAAGTGTAACCCTAAATAGCAACCTCAAAAGCCTATGCTTTATGGGATTTTTGTTTTTGTTTGTTCTTATTTGTTGTTTTTTAAATTTTTTCTATAACGAGTATACACACACTATAAGTCGGTGTGAGAAAATGAATCTGGATGTGTTAGAAGGCTCTGAGGTCAAAGCATCATTTTCCAAGCCCAGTGACCTGAGTTCCACCACTTAACCCACATGGTAGAAGGAGGCAGCAAACTCTGACCTACAGATTATCCTCTGTGTTGACACATATGCAGTACACACAGGCCTAGACACATTCACAAATCTAAAATGAGTTATGTAAGTGTTTTAAAAGGAACTTCAATGCATACAAAGCATCCAGTGAACACTCCATAGATGGTTGTTCTGATAATTACTGAGTTTATGTTCTGATTTGGTGCAAAAGTCGGGAGAAGGGACACATGAAGATTTCTCATTCCTGATGTCATATTTACTCTAATATGCTGTAGATATCTATGATTATAATTTGGTTTTCACATTTATTTTGGACAGGATAATTGTGGTGGTGCTACATTTGTTTCATATCAAATATGTAAATCCTAAGATTTTCATTTTACAGTGAATGATGGAGATGCCAGTGATGCTGTAAATTTCCCTTGTGCTGTTGTGAAATGTGAACAATAGAATGCTTCTAGGAACTTAGGGCATGTCCGTGGTATTCAACATGGCGTCTGTTTGTCTCCTTCTCACCATGACTGTAATAAAGGATTGTTGCGACTGAGTACCAGAGTCGGGCATAATGGTTTTAATGCAGTCCCAGCACTCAGGAGGCAGAGACAGGAGGTTGCTGTGCATCTGAGCCAGGTCGAGTTACAGAGTCAGGCCCTGCTGCATTTTGTCTCACCTTTAAAGAAGAATGTTCCAGGTTCTGGATGAGGTAGTTGGTTCACAGGGCCACGTTGGAGAATTGGTGGGCAAAAGGAGTTTATTTGGAGTCAGATTGCCATAAATGGAGAGAGGGGCAGAAGCGGGGGTCTCAGAGAGAGAGAAAGAGAGAGAAAGAGAGAGAGAGAGAGAGAGAGAGAGAGAGAGAGAGAGAGAGAGAGAGAAAGACCCACCATGGTGACTGCTCCCAGGAGAGTTCAGGGCCCACTACCAGAGAAGACTGAATGGAGAGATCTCTGCAGAGCATCAGGGTCCCCGTGACTGAAGAACAAGACTCAGACTTTGTAGGGTGGAGGGGTAGGTTCAGAGCAGGCGCCTGCAGCCAGGCTCTCTAATTTCCAGGCAGGAGGCAGGACAGACATGTGACACAACATAGGATGCACTGTCATGAGAACTCACTTAGGTTAGTGTGGCACCAGCAAGGCAGCTCCTGGAGACTCATTTTGAGTGGGGCTCCATCTTGTCTCTTTGTGTGATGGCAGAGAAGCAGTCACAGGGCAGCATGTAGATTGGAGGTTCTAGCTTTACATGCTGGCAAAGTATTCATCAGCTACTCAAACATCACCACGCTTTGTTTGAAGAATTATAATACCTGTATTATAAAATATCAGGGCAGTGTTTGCACACGCCTTTAATCCCAGCACTAGAGAGGCTTAGGTAGGTGAGTTCAAGGCCAGCCTGGCTACAAGTGCTTGTTCCAGAACAAGCTCCACAGCTACAGAGAAACTTTGTCTTGAAAAACCAAAATAAACAAAAAATAATAAATGATTTTATGTAAATTTTAAATTATAAATTCATTCAAGAAAAAATGTTCTCTCTTCATATCTCTCCAATGTACTTTTCGCGTATTATTTCCTCCATAATTATTTCATGGGAAAGCCCTTCCTGTGTTGAACTAAATGTCAGCGTGTATTGACACAGTTAGACTCACACACATTGCCGCACTGCTCAGCAGCGTGGTCAGTGCTCTGCTCTCCTGGCTGCCTTTATTCTTGTCACTGAGGTTTGAGACTGGTGGCAGACCTGACCACAAAGTCAAATCTTTGCACAAAGATGGGAGTGAAATTGTGTCTAAGAAAGTTCATGAAGAGCTAGATAGCTGTGTGAGGATTTTATGTTTCTTATTACCAAGAAGGCCTTAGGAAGAAACAGAAAAGGTACTGGTTCAACTCTATAAAAGACAAAGATGGTGTCTCATCCCTCAAACACCTGTACTTGCTAGATTGAGGAAGGAGTACTGCCAGCAGCTGGAGACCACGCTGAACAGGAGAGAGCTCCAGCCCAGTCTGGGGTGTGAAATAAAACTTTTCCTCCAAAACAAGACCAAACAAAAAGTTGTAAAGAATTTTATATAATCATTAACAATTCAGAAGAATCAGATTATGATGTAGATTGACAGCCATTGTGTCCACCACAAGAACAGCAGTTCAGTCTCTTGACCTCATCAGATGTAGAGTTTGGGCTAGGGGTTTAGCTCAGGGATGGAACCCTGGCCCAGCATTCACAAGATCCTAGGTTCAATCCCTGAAGTACAAAAACCAAACTAAAACAACAGCAAAAGCACATGGGGTCAGCACTGAGGAGGGTGAGGGTGTTAAATCTCAGCTAGAGGTCAGGCTGGGGTGCACTGTAAGAGCCTGTCTCTAAAAATAAGAATAGAAAGAGGAGGACACGACAGGTATGTTAAACAAAACTCAGACTACGCTGTCATATCCTGCAGTCACTCTGTATGTCATAATTTAGTAGATCTGAGAATACAAGGAACACATGAGATAGGGGTGCAAAAGTGGGGGTGAGACTGAAAATGGGGATGGCTTGTTTCCCTGATACAGCGTTTCTGTTTTTTAAGATAATTCTCATGTATCTCAGCTGTCCGGGCATCAGAGTCCCCTATTATTGAGAATGGTCTCTAAGCTCCTGATCTTCCTGCTGCCAGCTCCAAAGCAGTGAAATCTTGTAACATGAAGGGGACTTTAAAATGTGGGTTACCGGGTATCTGTCCCGCCTGGTACCTCACATACAGCAATCCCCAAAGAAAACCACAGAGAGTCTGCATTAAGTTATAAACTGATTGGCCCATTAGCTCAGGCTACTTATTAGCTCTTGTAGCTTATATTAACCCATTGTTCTTTCTATGCTGGGCACATGGCTCAGTTCCTTTCTCAGCTGGGTAGATTACATCTTGCTTCTAGGAGGTCTGGACAGGAATCAAAGAAATGGGCTTCCTCTTTTCCTGAACGCTCCTGTTCTCATCTCCCTGCCTCTACTACCTGTCTGGTTGGCCCGCCTATACTTCCTGCCTGGCCAATCAGCGTTTACTTAAAACATGATTGACAGAATACAGACAATTCTCCTGCACCAGAGTCCTGTGGTGGTTTGAATAAGAATGGCCTCCCTATGCCCATATTTTTGAATACTCAATTTCTAGTTATTGGGTCTGTTTGGGATAAATTGGAAGGTGTGGCAGTATTGGAGTATATGTGACATGCGTGTGAGCTCTGAGATTTCAATACATTCTGGGCATTTCAGGGTCTCTCTGTCTCTGTCTCAGGATTGTGTCTCAGTGTGACCTCTCACCTACTGCCCCAGCACCATGCCTTCGCCTGCTGCTATGATCCCCACTGTGGTGGCCATGACCTCTAACTCTTTGAAACTGCAAGCCCCAAATCAAGCACTGTCCCTATAAGGTGCCTCAGTCATGGCATTTGTCACAGAAACAGAAGAGTGACTAAGACAGACACTTGTATGTTTCAGCATACCTGGTTTCCTGAAGCCAGAGGAAGCAGTTACTTATCTCATAGCACTTTTACAATTTGGAGGAGGGTAGCAAGGAGAGTAGGGAGGAGCTTCTGTTTTAGGATTATAGAATAGATGTCTACACAGAATGAAGTTTTCCTTATCTGCCACATACCCCAGCCACAAAACAATCTCTCTGTAGCCATATTGTTTGAACTCAACAAACCTAGTTTTTTTTTAATTAGTGTCTTTCTTAAAAAAATATAAATTTTACTGGAATGGGGGAGCATTTGAAGGATGATAAGTCAACCTAGTGCAATGGAAATGTCCTAAAATATATTAACAAATCCTAACGAGGTCCCCTACTAAAAGAGAATATGAAGTCCCAACAGGCAATCGCTTGGCACCAAACAAGGATTCCAGTGGTGGGACTTGGTTGCATTCAATAGAATTGTTGGCCAAGGGGATCACACGAAAGACCCCAAACAACTGAAACTGTTGAAAAGTCTGTAGTGGATTTGATTTGTATTTTTTTTTACTTTATTAAAATACTGAGTTCATTTCACATGTATATTTGTCTCCCTACCATTTCCACATTTGACCACCACTATTACTATGTCCTATCATAACATTCCATACATACTTAAAACCAAGTAAAGGGTGGAGCTCCATCCTTGAAAACTAAACAGGCATTTTAGACAACATTCTTGGCAATGGAACCTGGACAACATTTATCAAACATAGTAGGGAAAGTTCTCACTTTGCATTATAAAAAGGACAGCCAGATATATCAACTGTTACAGAAATTAAGTAAGACGGAATATTTCAAACTGTTTAAACCATTTTCTTAAAGAGACTTCCTCCACAGCCAGAGATCTTGAATAGCCTCCTGGTCAGTCATCCGGAAGCAATTCTTCACATAATTAATGAATTTGGCTTCCACTTTGGGAAGAGAGCCACCTTTTTCCATACTTGCTTGCATTTTTGCCTTAATGTCTTCTACAGAACTAGGTCCTTCTGGTGTTTTAGGGGTTTTTTCCTGTTTTTTGAAGGACTCTTGACCCTTTGATCTTGGTGTTGATGGTTTTAAGTCTTTTCCATTTTGGTTTGATTTTTGTGCATTTTTGGCTGGGGTATCTCGTACAGATTTCTTCACTGGAACTTTTTCTTCAGCTTCCTCATCATCAAAATCATCGTCGTCATCATCTTCATCATCCTCATCATCCTCATCATCTTCATCATCATCCTCATCAAGTTTTACTTTTTTCTGTGGAACCTTGTTGCCACCTCCAGGAGCAGATCGCTTTCCAGACATACTCAACAGCTTTACATCCTCCTCATCTTCATCTGACTCTGCATCTTCCTCTACAGCTACTAGATGCTGTCCACTAATGTGCACAGGCCCAGAACCACACTTCAGTCTTAAGACCACAGGAGGTGTTATTTCAAATCCCCCAAGAGAAACTGTTGGCTGTACAGACATTTTCAAAGTTGCCAGTGTTACTTTAATTGGACTGCCTTCATAGTTCATTGCTTCTGCCTCTACGATGTGTAATTCGTCTTTTGCCCCAGCACCTAAACTAACCGTTCTTAATGATAACTGGTGCTCATTCTCATCATTATCCACCTTAAAGTGATAATCTTTGTCGGCTTTTAGTTCACAGCCGAAAAGGTAGTTCTGAGGCCTTAGAGGGCTCATGTCCATGTCCATGGAGTCTTCCATGAGGTGAAGGCGCGTTCTTCGGTGGCAGAGAAGTCGGACAGAGGGTTCTGCCTGCTGCTCCTCAGAACAGGCACGCAGGACGGAATCACGCCAGGGCTTGATTTGTATTTTAATAACTAAAGCTTGCCTGAAAATCAGAGAGTAAAACAGCCCCACTTGTCAGCCTTACAGACAAAGCAACAATGATACACTACTTTAATCCCAGTAGCCACACTAGTTTGCCATAGAAACCAGGCAGTATTGTGCTTGCCAGTAAACCCAGAATTAAAGAGGATTATAAAACAGGAGGTAATACCTCAGGCTCAGGCTCATCCTGAGATCCCTGGAGGCAGGATCACCATTTAGGACTGAGGTAGAGGTAAGAGCCAGTCACTGGCTGTTTCACTTTTCTGATCTTCAGATTGAACCTCAGTGTAGCGAGCTGCGTGGTGTCACATCTGATGGAGATGTATAATCAACTCCTGAGATGGCTAAGGCCTGACCTATGCTATGATCACGCAATGATTATCAGCTGCCTGCATATGTGTGAACCTATGTGTAGGGGTAAGTCCCGCCCCTTAGGGGGCGTGTTCGCCTCGGGCTAATGTTAGCCTATAAATTTGGCGAGCGTGCTCCCGGATGCTTCTTCTGCTTTCCTGGTCTCCGCGGGAACGGCGGTTCTGTAAGTCTATTTCCCCATTAAAGCTGTCTGCACATGTTCTCCCTCCTTCCGCTCCTCATTGGGACCTTGGGAGCTCAGTCCAGTGCTCCAGTGTGAGTCTCTGTCTCTATCTCCATCCATCACCAGATGAAGGTTCTATGGTGATATGCAAGATATTCGTCAGTATGGCTATAGGATAGGGTCATTTCAGGTTCCCTATCCTCAGCTGCCCAAGGAACTAACTGGGGACATCGCCTTGGGCTCCTGGGAGCCACTCTAGGTTCAAGTCTCTTGCCAACCGTAAGGTGGCTCCCTTAACTAAGATATGTGCTTCCCTCCTCCCCTATCCAACCTTCCTTTATCCCAATCATCCTGTTTCCCCAAGTTCCCCCAATCCTCCCCTTCTCACTTTTCTCTCCCCATCCCCCCTTATCCCCATTCCATCCCACCCCACCCCCAAGATCCCAATTTTCTCCGCGGCAATTTTGTCTACTTACCATAGCCAAGAGGATAACTATATGTTTTTCCTTGGGTTCACCCTCTTATTTAGCTTCTTTAGGTTTACCAGGTATACACTCCGTGACCTTTATTTATGGCTAGAAATGGTGGGAGACTAGCCAGTTTGGATGTTCCCCTTCCTAGACATGGAAGGAGGGGGGAGGACCTTGGACTTTCCACAGGGCAGGGAACCCTGACTGCTCTTTGGACTGGAGAGAGAGGGGGAGAGGAGTGGGGGGAGGGGAGAAGGGTGGGAGGAGGGGGAGGGAAATGGGAGGCTGGGAGGAGGCGGAAACTTTTTTTTCCTTTTCTCAATAAAAAAATTAAAAAAAATCTTTGGTACTTAAAAAAAAAGCTGTTACAATCCATCTGCCTTCAATTACACCGTTACACCTATGGGCAGTGCCCACCTGGCAGTTCAGGGTTGGCAGCCCATGCCTACTTAAGGGCTGGGAGAGGTTTGCCCGGAGAGAGAGAGGAGAGAGAGGGAAAGAGAGAAGGGGAAGGAGAAAGATTCCTGTGAATAAAGTCCTGAAAACTGCTGCAAGAAGAACTCCGGGTGTTGCGTTTTTCCTTGCGGGATGAGGGTGGATGCGACTATTGGTGGCCTCGTACAGGGAACCTCCAAACCTCTCTCCGTGGAGCCCAGAACTTGGTGCAGTCAGGGGGTGCACCGACAGTCCTCAGGTAAGGCTGGTTTTTTGTTCTCACCAATAGGAAAAGGGAGAACAAGGTCGTAGAGCCACGACAAAAAGTGGATGGATTAAAAATAAAATTGTAAGAATTTCATATTTGTTTCAGAGGGGTGCTTCACCTTCACATCCAATTTTTTTAGCTCTTAAAGGAGTCGGGTCAGTTTGGAAGCTACTGTGGCGTTGTTTAGACCAAAGGCATAATGAAGCAATGGAGAATAGCCAGGCTGCCTTAGAGATTCAACAGCAGGAGAGAGCTGAGAGAGCAGCCTCTAAAAAAGTTATGTTTGACGCTGGGTCAGGTAAAGGAACGAGGAAAAAGGACCCAGGAAAAAGAAAAACAGGTTTACATACTAATCTGTCAGAACTGGAGGAGTCAGATATTTCCACTCACTCAGAATCTGATGATGAGGAGGAGGAGGAAGAGGAGGGCTTTTATGTAGTCCCCCTAGAATCTATCTGTAAGATCAAGAGGAAAGAGAGGGAGGAACAGAGCAAAAACAACTTGAAAGTACAAGGAGTGTAACTCCTTCGCCCCCCCCTCAGTATCCTGGGGTCATGGGAGCAGAAGGAGGGACTTCTTTCAGTCCTGGAGTATGGAAGGAGGTCAGAGCGGAAATGATGACTCAGAAAGGAGATAGAATGATGACTGCTTTCCCAGTGTTTCAAGATCAGCAAGGCAACAGATACCATGAGCCCTTAGATTTCAAAGTTATTAAGATGTTGGCCGAGTCTGTCCGAACCTATGGCGTTTCAGCCTCTTTTACAGTGGCTCAGGTGGAGGCTTTACATAGATACGCTATGACCCCAGCTGATTGGATGAATCTTGCAAAGGCTTGTTTATCCCCTGGTCAATATTTGGATTGGAAAGCTTCTTTAATTGAATTTGCCAATGGCCAGGCTGCGATAAATTTAGCAGCTGGGGGAGCTCAAGCAGCCTGGGATACGAACATGCTACTTGGACAAGGTAGATTTGCCAATCAGCAAAATGGATATCCACCTCAGGTGTATGAGCAAATTAACAATCTTGCTACTCAAGCCTGGAAGTCTTTACCCAATAAAGGGGAAGTAAGAGGTAATTTGACCAAGATTATTCAAGGACCTACAGAGCCTTTTTCTGATTTTGTGGCTAGACTGGAGGAAGCGGCAGGAAAGATATTTGGTGATCCTGACACCGCTATGCCATTAGTCAAGCAGGTAGCATATGAACAATGTACTAAAGAATGCAGGGCAGCTATCACTCCTTACAAGAACAGAGGGTTGGAATATTGGATGAGAGCATGTAGAGAGTTAGGAGGTCTGTTAACCAATTCTGGGCTAGCTGCTGCTGTACTTAGGCTAAGTAAAAAACGGGGGCAATGCAGGAACTTGTTTTCATTGTGGCAAGGCAGGACATATAAGGCGTATGTCAAGGAGGAAGCACTCAGCAGGGACATGCCCAGGAAGCTGGAAATGGTCAACGACCAATTCCAGGACTATGCCCCAGATATAGAAAAGGAAGACATTGGGCGATTAGGTGTAGGTCAGTAAAAGATATTAATGGATAACTTCTAGTAAATGTTACTGTGCCAAAAAATGGACAGTGGGGCCCCCAGCCTCAGGGCCCACAAATATATGGGGCAATGGAGGATCAGAGCAGAGAAGGGAGTCACGAGCAGTGGCCAACCTTCAGACATCCCAAGGACCGCAGAGAGCTACTGCAGGTTCAGCAGGATTGGACTTTTGTGCCACCACCAGACGTGTATTGACACCTCAAATGGGGGTCCAAACTGTAGACTCTGACTTTCAGGGTCCCCTTCAGCCTGGCACGGTGGGTCTATTGATAGGGAGATCATCTACCACCTTAAGAGGCTTACGAGTTCACCCAGGGATAATTGATCCAGACTATACAGGCATTGTTAAAATCATGGTTGAGTCGCCTAAAGGCATTACCGCGATTTCCCCAGGTGATAGGATAGCTCAACTTGTTATTTTGCCTAGTCTACATGACAAACATCCAGCTAAAGACATTGAAAGAGGAGATAAGGGATTTGGTCCATCAGGTACAGACTTAACATTTTTATGCTTGGATTTGGACCAAAGGCCTATTTTACAATTAACTGTTAATGGAGTCAAGATCACAGGCCTTTTGGATACAGGGGCGGATAAAAGTATCATAGCTAGTAAAGATTGGCCGCGAGGATGGCCTGTTCAGACCTCATCACACACCTTACAAGGATTAGGATATGCAGGTGCTCCTAATATTAGTGCTAATTTATTAAATTGGCAGGATACAGAGGGCCACTCCAGACTAATTCAACCTTATGTTCTTGAACTTCCAGTATCATTATGGGAAAGAGATCTCATGAAATCTATGGGTTTTAAATTAAGTAACGAATATTCAGTAAAAGCTCAAACCATTATGAAAAATGTGGGCGGCCATCCGAATTTTGGATTGGGAAGGTATTTACAAGGACGGAAAGATCCGATAGTGGCAGAACTAAGAAAACCTAGACAAGGGATGGGTTTTTCTAAGGGGCCGCTGGGGAAGGAATTCCCATTACTTGGAAAACAGAGGAGCCAGTGTGGGTTCCTCAGTGGCCTCTTTCCTCTGAGCAGCTCATAGCTGCCAATGATTTAATAATGGAACAGTTAACTCTAGGCCATATTAAGCCATGCATTTCCCCCTGGAACACACCTACCTTTGTAATCAGGAAAAAATCAGGAAAGTGGCGCCTATTACATGATTTGCGAGCTGTTAATAATCAAATGCAAGTCATGGGACCAGTGCAACACGGGTTGCCATTACTATCCTCTTTGCCTGCCTCCTGGCCTATTATTGTAATAGATATAAAAGATTATTTTTTCTCCATTCCTTTGTTTGATAAAGACAGCGAGAGATTTGCCTTTACAGTTCCATCTCTTAATCATGAAGAACCAGACAAAAGATATGAGTGGGTTGTCTTGCCGCAGGGAATGGCCAATAGTGTTACAATGTGTCAGCTGTATGTAGCGGAGACTATTACACCCCTTAGAGAAAAATTTCCCACTCTAAGATGTGTTCATTATATGGATGATATATTGCTGGCTGCCAAGATTGAACGAATGTTAGATCAGGCCTATGTGAAGCTTATTAAGCTACTTGAAAGGAGAGGGCTACATGTAGCTCCTGAAAAGGTACAAAAGGATAAAATTGTTAATTATTTAGGAGTAAGAGTTTGTGAGAAACAGATCATCCCTCAAAAGATAGAGTTAAGGAAAGATAATTTAAAAACACTAAATGATTTTCAAAAGCTGTTAGGTGATATTAATTGGATTAGATGTTATTTGAAGTTACCAAACTACGAGTTAAAGCCTCTGTATAATGTTTTAAATGGAGACTCCGCTTTGGATTCTCCAAGGCAATTGACCATTGAGGCACGAGAAGCATTAAAAAAGGTGGAAAACAGGTTGCAAGACGCTTTCCTACAAAGGATACAAGAGGGTCAAGATACTACTTTATGCATTCTTCCCTCATATTACCAGCCCACAGGACTCTTATGGCAGAGTGGACCATTGCTTTGGATATATCCTAAGATATCTCCAGCTAAATCTCTTGAGCATTATCCTACTGCTGTAGCGACTTTGGCATTAACTGGAATTCAGCAGTGCCTACAATATTTTAGGGTTACTCCCGCAACCATTATAGTGCCTTATTCCAGCCATCAAGAAAAGATTTTATGTGCTACCGTAGATGAGTGGGCCATCTTGCGCTGCTCCTATTCAGGGTCTATAGATTGTCACTATCCTAAACATCCATTGCTAACTTTCTTTAAGGAACACCCAATGATATTTCCTAAAATTACTACTTTACAACCCATTCCAGGAGCCAGTGTTATTTTTACAGATGGATCTAAGACCAGTTATGGCACTTATATGGTAGATTCTTTGGAGCCTGTTATACATCAGTTTTCTCCTGGAGCCCCTCAACAAGTTGAACTGGCAATTGTAATAGAAGTGTTTAAGGCCTGTCCTTTTGCATTCAATCTAATTTCAGATTCATGTTATGTTGTTAATGTCTTAAGATCCTTAGAATGTGTGGGACCTATTAGGTCTTCCAGTCCCATACATGTACTACTTGTACAATTACAGCTTTTACTCTGGCAGGCAGCGAAAAAATCTTTTTGTACAACATATCCGTGCACATACGGGATTACCAGGTCCTTTAGCTGAGGGCAATGACAAAGCAGATCGTTGTACCAGACAAGAATGGATATTTCTCACCTCTGCTTTACAGAGAGCATATGATTTTCATAAGGAATTTCATGTTAATGCTAAAACCCTACAACAAAAATTTAATATCTCTCGTGCTGATGCACAGAAAGTCATTGTAGATTGCCCACAATGTGTTGTTTATCATCATCCTCAAACCTTGGGAATCAATCCACGTGGATTACTACCTCTTAAAATTTGGCAAATGGATGTTACACATATTTCGGAATTTGGTAAGTTGAAGTATGTGCATGTTTCAGTTGATACATGTTCTGGCATTATTCATGCCACACCCATGACAGGTGAAAAGGCAACTCAGGTGATTGCTCATTGCCTAGAAGCATGGGCAGCCTGGGGCAAGCCTCAACAATTAAAGACTGATAATGGTCCTGCTTATACTGGACAAAAATTCACCTCATTTTGTCAACGTATGGGTGTTCAATTGACACATGGACTGCCATACAATCCACAAGAACAAGGCATTGTGGAACGTGCCCATCGATCTCTAAAGGAGATACTTCTAAAACAAAAAGGGGCAATAGGCCATAAGCAAACCCCTAAGAATAGACTTTCTTTAGCCTTATTTACTTTAAATTTTTTGAACTTGAATAATTCCAATCAGTCTGCCGCAGACAGGCATTCATGTCCATCCAGTCCTTCAAAAGGAATGGTGACCTAGAAGGATGCTTTAACAGGGGTCTGGCATGGACCCGATCCTGTGCTGGCATGGGCACAAGGTGCTGTTTGTGTTTTTCCACAGGATCATTTGGACCCTATTTGGGTGCCAGAACGCCTGGTGAGGAAGGTACAAGTGCAGACAGAGGCAGAAAAGGGTGTTACGGATATGTCTGGGATCCTGTGCCTGTTCCTCACCCACTCAATGGAGAAAGTGATGGTGAAGGTGCAGTGGGGGATTTTGTCAGCCTTTCCCAAGCTGATCCCAGTTCGCCATGACCTGGATCATCATAGGCATGAATCATCTGAAGGAGTGGGTGGAAGTAGGAGCCCTAACAAGGCTTAATGGTGCTTGCCTCCCTGGTATGCTTGTGGTGCATTTGTCACATAAGGGTTTCACAACATCAACATCGCAGTGCAGTTATGATCATTCAGGCCTTCGCGGCTATTGAAGCAGGACAGTTCCCACAAGCTTGGTTATAAGTGAGCACAGGATGCGAGGCTTGCGCACTGCACTTGAGGTAGGCATACATCAACCTCAAGAAGAGCAAGTCTGATTGCATGTGGGTTGGTGTCTAACTCCCACCTCTGTAAAAAGACACCGGACAGGTCTAGTGTTCGCTGAGTGGATGACAACTGGACGGACACTAGCACATGTTCCATTTTTAACAGAGATCAGACCTCTACTCTTGCCTGTAGCTTTACGAAACAAAAAGGGGGAACTGTAGCGAGCTGCGTGGTGTCATATCTGATGGAGATGTATAATCAACTCCTGAGATGACTAAGGCCTGACCTATGCTATGATTACACAATGATTATCAGCTGCCTGCATATGCGTGAACCTATGGGCAGTGCCCACCTGGCAGTTCAGGGTTGGCAGCCCATGCCTACTTAAGGGCTGAGAGAGGTTTGCCTGGAGAGAGAGAGGAGAGAGGGAAAGAGAGAAGGAGAAGGAAAAAGATTACTGTGAATAAAAGTCCTGAAAACTGCTGCAAGAAGAGCTCCGGGTATTGCGTTTTCCCTTGTGGGACAAGGGTGGACGCAACACCTCAGTATCTCTCTCTGAGTTTTTATTAATCATGCTTTATAAGATAAAGGCTTCCCTCTAGAAAATGACAGTGGAAACTCCTTGCCTAGGACAACACAGAATTCACTGAACATGAAGAAGTTGAGCTGGTGACCTCATGGAGACTTCAACTCTACATCTAGTCTCTCTGGTGAAAGAAGGTCCTCTGCAGGCTTCAAAAAAATTTAAAAACCAACCAAGTCACAAAGCCTTCACCTACAGTCTGTCCTGCCTGTGAGATATGCTAGCGCAGTGGTGGCACAGAACTGGTGGCAGTAGTCAACCAAGGTTGGATTAGAATGAAGGCCTCCACCAAGCGAATGAACCCATAACAAACATTGCGTGGGCGACCTAGAAATATAGGCTAGGTTTCCAAGACACTTATGGTAAAAACCAAGAACTGTTTTTCTAAAAAGAAATAGGAAAAAAAAAACAAGTAAACTAAGTTTCACTTTGTTTTGAGTTGTATATTTGTGGGACTGCCTGTGTGTGTGTGTATGCACATTTGAAAGGATGGTTGGGATGATCATAGCTGGTGGATTCCTTGAAGCTGGAGTTACAAGTAACTGTGACCTGCTTCATGTAGGTGCCAGAAAGTCAACTAGGATCTTCTGCAGATTAATAAACACTCTTAAACAATAAGAAAAATCGTTGCCTATGTGAACCAGGAGATGGGCTGTGTACACTCCAGGTCAGCACCAGGCTCTCTGGTAAGAGACTTGTTAGCAGAGGATCTGAGGGTCACACTGACTGGTGCTGATGAAGGAGAAAGTACAGTGGGGGAGAAGGCAGTACTTTGATGCTTGTAACACTGAAGATGTGATTTTGTCCTGGGAAACAAAGGGAAGGACAGAAGGTCGATTACACGAGGTTGGTGAAAAAAAACACGATATTCCTGGTCTTCAGTGAAAGCAAATGACAATCCTGCATCTGAAATTAGTCATTTTGCATGAAATACAGCAAAGAACTTGAAAGGATGACATGCTCCTTTGCCATGTCACTGAACTTTTCTCCATATTTCTCTCCTTTGTTCTTTTCCCTTATCATCGAGGGCATTCATTGATCTCTTCACGGTTCAGTGCTGATTTGATCTTTCTCACTTGTTTCCCTTCTCATCATCGCAGTCACACAGGTACCTGAGCAGAAGTGTCAGGAGTACGGAGAGACAGACTCAGCATCACAGCAACAATGGCCACATCAGTCCTGGGGATAGTCAAGGAGGAGGTGACCTGTCCTATCTGTCTGGACGTCATGGTAGAGCCTGTGAATGCGGATTGTGGTCACATCTTCTGCCGAGCCTGCATCACTCTGAACTATGACTCCAGCAAAGGCAAAGAAGGTGAAGGCATCTGCCCTGTGTGCCAGTTACTTATGTGTTTGAGAATCTGAGGCCTAATCGGCATGTGGCCAACATAGTGGAGAGCATCAAGAAGTTCAAGTCTAGCCCAGAGGAGGAGCAGAAAGTGAATGTCTGTGTACAACATGGAGAGAAACTCCAACTCTTCTGTGAGAAGGACATAGTGGCCATCTGCTGGCTTTGTGAGAGATCTCAGGAGCACCGTGGTCACCAAACAGCTCTCATTGAAGAGGTGGCCAATAAGTATGAAATAAGAAATGGGAGGGTGTGGGTTACAGAGCAGGACACAGTAACAGATGGAAGTCTCCACTTTGTGTAGATTTTTTTCAATGTTCATGGCAGGTTCATTCATATGATTTAATTCAGTCTTGTAACTTTCAACAGTGGGACTAGTAAAATGCATGGCATATGGCAGTGACGATAGTGTCTATGTGGCCTGTGTAGTGTCACATGACTCAATTCCAGAACTCTGACTGCTGATGAATTTGAGGGTATAGAGGTCTACAGAGGAGTTCCAGGACAGCCAGGGCTACATAATAAGATTCAGGTTCAAAAATTGCAATGCCAGTTGTGGGACTTGTGATGCATGTATATACTTATAGGAAAGACCAGGGGAGCTAACAAAATTTTCTCAGTTTTCTGATGACATAGTCAAAGTGACAGGTGGGTACTTGGGGGAATGACTGACTGAGAGAGATTTCTGTGTCTGTCTGTATGGGACTTGTGTGTGTAAATACAAGAATGGATTGAGCTGAAGATAAAGATTTAATTACTTTAAGTACATAAATCATGGCACAAGATATTAAAAAGAGAACAGTCTTAGACCTCCTGTCTTTCCAGAAGGTTTTCTTGGCCTTTGACTAGGAGCAGCTGTCTTACTAAGCACACTGCTTGACCCTGCTACAATTCCTCTCCCACAGGGGATGCTCCAGGCTGCCCTGGAGATACAGATGGTTAATGAGAAAAGATGTGACAAGTGGAATGATGACGTTCAAAAGAAGAGAACTTCCTGGGAGGCAAGTGGGGACCCTACCTCCTAAGGGAGTTAGCCTGATACCTGGGAGGGACGTGGACAAGAAGCTCCCTGGCTCTTCATTTCCTGGAGGCTGATGGGGACAAGAGGCCTTGATTAGTCCTCTCTGCCTGTTTCCTTAGAGCTGGGACTGCACGGAGAGTGTATCACAGCTGAGCCTGGCTGTGTGAGGAGCTGACATCATGATGGGGGCCTGGTGAGAATGGCACTGAATCCTGGGAATCACTCCTGTGGTTCTTTCTAGAACTGTGATCATTGGGAAGATGCTTTGGAACTGTTAAAGTTCTGCTCTTGGAGTTAGCTGCTTCAGGGGTTCAGAGGTAGGATCAGGAGTAAACAGGCAGGAATAGGGGTCGGGGACAGCTGTGTGAAAACTGAGCCACAGCCTTGCATCTCAATTTGCCTCGAGTGACCTTGGTAAAGGTGACCTATGATCTGTGTTTGGGATGTCATGGACAGACACTGAAAAGAGACACATGCTTCCCTAAGACTCCGTTACCTACTCAAGCTCATTTCCCATGACAACTTCCCATCAGAACAGTGGATTTCTGTCTCTTAGCACCATTAGGATAGTCTAAATAACTCTCCATTTTCTTATCCCTGAAGAACCAAATACAGAGTGAGGTAGAAAACGTTCAGAGGGAGTTTAAAATACTGCGGGAATTCCTGGACTCCAGGGAGAAAAATGAGCTGCAGAAGCTGATGAAAGAGAAGGAAGGCATCCTGGACATCCTGGACGATTCTCATACTAAGCTGAAGAAGCAGAGGGAGTCAGTGAGAGACCTCATCTCAGATCTGGAGCATCAGTTGCAGTGCTCAACCATGGTGATGCTGCAGGTAAGACTGCAGGAGAACTGTCATCTGAGAGTCAGGACACCTGAAAACCGTTTCCCTCCCTCTGTGCTGCTGTGATCTCCCTTGGGAGGACAGTAGGGCTCTCTGGGCTCATTCAGAACTCTTTCTTGCATCAGTCTCAGAGACTGGGAAGTTATTGCTCACATGGAATGCTAAAGGATATTGCATGTTTTAGTTTTTCAATACAGTACAGTAACAGAACCTTGAGAGGTCTGTTGCATCATGGATAGTTACTATCTTACTGCAATGTGAGCATGCGTTAGAGATATTTAACAGTAATTTGTCATTTCAGCTGAATTTGATGTTTGGAGAGTTTCAACCCCTCTGCCTCTGACTCAGTGATATGGTCAGTGAAAGGGGAGTTGCCACCCAAGATCTCAGAGAGTGTTTCCTCCTCTGTTTTGGATTGCAGAGTTGAAAGGTGTCTTCTCTACCCTTACAAGTATAATTTTTGTATTGTATTTTATCATCATTACATTTTTAAATACTTTAAACCTAAACCAAAGGCATATTCTGGTAATAAATATGCCTGTAGGAATTTGTTCCTTTCATCTCAGATTGATGAAAGTGTTTGAAGTCCTGGCTTTCTCCAGTGGGTTCTCCACACTCCATGACTCTATTACCCAGGAGCACCTTCTGGACCCTGACTTTAGTTTGTCCTGGAAAACACAAATTTACTTATTTATCTATTCATTTATTTATGTATTTGTTTCTTTGTGTCTCACTGTCTGCATGGTTGTTGGTCTGTTTTGCCTTTGTTGTTGTTGTTGTTGTTTTTCTGGCAGGGTTTGCCTGTGTAGACTTAATGGACATGGAACTCACTCTATAGTCCAGGCTAGCCTGATTTCAGAGATCTACGTGCCTCTGCATCCCGAGTAAAGGGATAAAAGGCTTCTGACTCCATGCTGAGCCCACATAAGATGTTTTTAGCCACGTAAGTTTGATTTGTTTAGAAATTCGCAAATTCATCATTTCTTAAGAGTCTAGGAGGGAAGGATACAAACTCAGGGAGCAAGTATTTTGGGGTACAGCTGAGGAGCTCAGCTCCAGAGAAGTAAGGCTTTCCCAACATCACATAGCAAGTGACCGCGAGGGGTCATGAGTGTGACTCTCATGTATGCAGAGTTAGTATCTGCCCATTCTCCCCCTTCTCAGAATTCTCAGGAGAGCTCCAGGACTTCTATGGACAGAATGATAGGGAGTGATAGGTAGTTGATGGTGGTCAGAGGTCACACTGTCTTAGATGTAGAAGTCAATTTTCTTCTCTAGGAGTCAGAATTTAAGTCTGAAACAGCCCGAAATCACCTGGAGAAAAGAGAGAAAGATCTTCCGAGCTCCGGATCTGAAGGGCATGCTGCAAATGTTTCACGGTGAGAGCAGCTACATTCTGTGGTTACCTGGGGGACTCTAGGTGTGGCTGGGGCTGCACTCTGGATCGAGAGTGATGTTTCTGATCATGGGTAGAGAAACTGAGAGGAGCACAAAGTGTGTTCCAGTTGATGTCATCATATTTAATGGACATCATCATTCATCCTGTCCTATATCACAGTTTCCAGACTTTTCCCCACTCTGCAGAGCACATTGACTTTAATGTTCTGATTCCCTTGCTTGCATTTAATGCTGTGCATTTTCATCATTTCAGGGCTCCTGGATGCCCAGCGCCACTGAGGTAAGGAGAAATCACACCATCAGCCTCTCTTGTCTTAATGTCTTTCTGAGTTTATTTCTCTACTAATAGTTACATTTTAAGTTATTGCTCCAAATATGCACAGCAATCTGCCTCTCTTTGACTTTAAACATGGCTCTACCAAATTCCCTCTCACTTTCTTCTCAGGCCTCTGCTACTTAAATCAAAAATGACGCAGTATCTTATTTCTCATGTGTCTCTTAATTTATATGTCTCATTTTTCTGCAGTTCACGTGACCCTGCGTCAACTCAGAAGAAAAACATAGTCATTAACGTGGACAAAAGACAAATACAACATAGAAGTGGTTATAGAAGAAATTTGCAAGTTTCTGAGTCCTATGATTTAGGTGTCCTGGGGTTTCCTGCTATCTTCCCAGGGAAAGGTTACTGGGAAGTAAACGTGTCTAGATGTGACACTATCGTCACTGCCATATGCCATGCATTTTACTAGTCCCACTGTTGAAAGTTACAAGACTGAATTAAATCATATGAATGAACCTGCCATGAACATTGAAAAAAATCTACACAAAGTGGAGACTTCCCATCTGTCACTGTGTCCTGCTCTGTAACCCACACCCTCCCATTTCTTACCTCATACTTATTGGCCATCTCTCTTCAATGAGAGCTGTTTGGTGACCACGGTGCTCCTGAGATCTCTCACAAAGCCAGCAGATGGCCACCATGTCCTTCTTGCAGAAGAGCTGGAGTTTCTTTCCATGCTTTGCACAGACATTCACTTTCTGCTCCTCCTCTGGGCTGGACTTGAACTTTTTGAGCCTCTCCACTATGTTGGCCACATGCCAATTAGGCCTCAGATTCCCAAACAGGTAACTAACTTGGCACACAGGGCAGATGCCCTCCCTTTCTTCACCTTTGTTGGACTCATAGTTCAGTGTGATGCAGGCTCAGCAGAAGCTGTGACCACAATCCGCATTCACAGGCTCTACCATGACGTCCAGACAGATAGGACAGGTCACCTCCTCCTTGACTATCCCCAGGACTGATGTGGCCATTGTTGCTGTGATGCTGAGTCTGTCTCTCCGTACTCCTGACACTTCTGCTCAGGTACCTGTGTGACTGGGATAATGAGAAGGGGTACAAGTGAGAAAGGGAAAATCAGCACTGAACTGTGAAGAGATCAATGAATGCCCTCGATGATAAGGGAAAAGAACAAAGGAGAGAGATTCAGAGAGAAGTTCAGTGACATGGCAAAGGAGCATGTCATCCTTTCAAGTTCTTTGCTATATTTCATGCAAAATGACTAATTTCAGATGCAGGATTGTTATTTGCTTTCACTGAAGACCAGGAAGATCGTGTTTTCTTTCATCAATCTTGCGTAATCGACCTTCTGTCGTTCCCTTTGTTTCCCAGGACAAAAATCACATCTTCAGTGTTACAAGCATCAAAGTACTCCCTTCTCCACCACTGTACTTTCTCCTTCATCAGCACCAGTCATTGCTCTGATCCTCCGCTTACCAGTCTCTTACCAGAGAGTCTGGTGCTGACCTGGAGTGTACACAGCCCATCACCTGGTTCACATAGGCAATGATTTTTCTTATTGTTTAAGAGTGTATTTTAATCTGTATAAGATACTAGTTGACTTTCTGGCACCTACATGAAGCAGGTCACAGTTACTTGTAACTCCAGCTTCAAGGAATCCACCAGCTATGATCATCCCAACCATCCTTTCAAATGTGCATACATACACACACAGGCAGTCCCACAAATATAAAACTCAAAACAAAGTGAAACTTAGTTTACTTGTTTTTTTTTCCTATTTCTTTTTAGAAAAACAGTTCTTGGTTTTTACCATAGGTCTCTTGGAAACCTAGCCCAAGATATCTCACATTCAACATGGAGTCAAGGAATAGAAAATATAAGCAGTAATGAGCCTAGAGTGGAGTTATTTCTGGTCTACAAATTCAGGTCCTTTCTCTCATTGTTACAAATGCGGAGGTTTTTAAACTGTAAGTTGAAACACATGTAACTTAAGATCGTTGCAGAATATTATTGGCCCTTGTTCTTTGCTCCACCTCAGCCCATCCCAGGCTTTCCCCTCTACCCCATATCTCAGCCTATATAAGTTCCTGTCTTATAATACAATTAAACAAGATTTTGCTTTGATATCCTCCCAACTCTGTGTGTGTGTTTTTTCTGGTGGCCAGGGGGGAGGTCTGTGTCTCAACAGTCACCATCCCTCTCAGGCCCAGGGAAAGTCCGGCAGGTCGGGACTTAAGTGTTTATTTTGTTGGTACTGTGAATGACATTATTGTCTCAACTTCCAATTTTGATAGTGTGTTATTTCTGAATAATCATTTTAGTGTGTTATTTCAGAATAATCGTTTTACATCTTTCAAGTCTTAGTTTAATTCCTGTTGCTGTAACAAATCACCCTGAGGAAAGAAAGCCTAAGGGAGAAAGGGCTGGAGTCCAGGGAGGTTCCAGCCCCTCATTGCAGGAAAGTCAAAGGAAGGTTAGGGAGTGTTTGCTTATCCTGCATGAAGATGTGTGTATGTTTTGTCTTACCTGTCTAAGGCACCTGATTGGTTTAATAAAGAGCTGAATGGTCAAAGCAGGAGAGAGTTGGTGGAATTTCCAGGGAGAGAGAGGAAGAGGACATGAATCTAGGCATGCAGGAGATGCCCGCGAGATTTAGAGCAG
This sequence comes from Microtus agrestis, assembly GCA_902806775.1. NCBI lineage: Eukaryota > Metazoa > Chordata > Mammalia > Rodentia > Cricetidae > Microtus > Microtus agrestis. The sequence continues at coordinate 22,235 of CADCXT010003896.1, read as the reverse complement.
GCTGGATATACAGAATGGGAGAGGTAAAAGTCACGCGGCAGAACATCGAATAGGAACAGGTTAAGTTATAAAGACTAGTTGGTTCCCAATAAATAGTAAATATAACTAGCAAGAAAATTAAAAAAGAACTAGTTGGGAAGAGCCTAAGCTAAGGCCATGCTGCAGTAAGTCTCTGTGTCATTATTTGTGAGCTGGTGGCCCATACTACAAAGAGGTTTGAGGTGACTGGACACTACATCTGTGATTGTGAGCGGAGAGCAATGAGTTCATGCATGCATGCTGTCCGGCTGCCCCGTTCATTTCATTCAGACTGGGCCCTGCCTTTAGGGAAGAAATCCGCAGGTCCTATCATTGTTACTATCATTGCGAGACAAACCTCTTTTACTTCTGCTCTCTGTATATGAGATAGCATTCATATCTGTAATAGGTTATGATGTCTGCACACTGGCACACAATGTCTGTGCTTATTGAAAGAGAAGGACGGGAACATCTGAGTCCCTGAGAACACTGAGAGGGTAAGCCATTTCCAACAGAGGTTACTCTCTTTATCCCCTGGCACGACATTGCCTGCAGTACCAGAAACACTAGGTACAGGTGGACTGTTTTGTACTTGAACTTTTGCTTGGTATGCCCTTAATACTCTCATTTATGATCAGCCTTCAAACAGAACAATATGTGACATATGATAGTATTATATAAAATATAGTATTATATAAAAAATAATCAAGAACAAAGTGTAACGTTTATATAGGTACTAGATGAGGGATGCTGACATACTCACAGACCAAACAAAAAAAAATTCTGCGCTTGAGTCAAGCTTTTTTTTTAAAAAAATTTATTTATTTATTTATTTATTATGTATACAATATTCTTTCTGTGTGTATGCCCAAAGGCCAGAAGAGGGCGCCAGACTTCATTACAGATGGTTGTGAGCCAACATGTGGTTGCTGGGAATTGAACTCAGGACCTTTGGAAGAGCAGACAATGCTCTTAACCGCTGAGCCATCTCTCCAGCCCCCTGAGTCAAGCTTTTAACAAGACATGACTGCTATCAGCCGCTCTGTGCCTATAGTCATTTGTACTCCATAAAATATTCTAGTGATATTTGGAGTATTTTAAACAATCCATTGTCTTAAAAGGCTAATTTTTCTTCCTTGAAAGTTTGTTCCAATATGTGTAATCTCATGTGGATTAGTTCTATTTTTTCAAAAAGGTTGATCTATAATGTCATTCTAAATTATTATAATTCATTTGCATCTAAAAATTTAATCTGTCCTTTTATCTTGTTAATACATCAAATTCTGGTTGGGGGAAATAAATGGAAAGTCACAGTACTGGAGAAATCAAATAATAGTGTCATGTTGAAGAATTCCTTACCAACAAAAATCTTTCTTCTCCCTTTGGTAGGAACTTTCCTCATTGCTGAGTTAAGACACGAGAAAAGCAACAGTGGGTATCGCTCTAGCATTGCTTCCGCCCACTGTGCTTCGCTGTTATTCTGCATCATTAGGAACAAGGAGACCTAGACACTGAATGATCACGACTGACAGATACCCAGATTAAACGTTAAAATACACGGACAACCATCTAGCCCTGTGTGGGCTTTTCTGCAGACAGTGTTCCTCCTGTCTCTGTAAAGGAAGCAGACTTGGGGCTGGGGAGTTGGCTCAGTGGCTAAGAGCACGTGTGTTTACACAGAACCTGGGTTTATTCTCGGCGCTCACATGGCCGCTCAGCACCTTCACAGGACCAGGCATGAATGTGGTGCACAGACATACATGCAGGATAAATATGCATATACCCAAAATAATAAATCTTAAAAAGTTATTTAAAAACTTAAAAAGTATAAACAGACTTTGTGTCCCTTAGCTCTACCATTAACCTCTAACCTCAGGGAAAAGGCTGAAGGTGACCAGGCAAGCACAGCCCTGGCCACACGGGTCTTGAGAAGTGGCATGAATGTGTCAGATTCCAACTGCACATAATACACACTGATATTTATTTCAAACAGAGGAAAGGAATTCCCATGAAACACAATTATTGAAGAAATATTTTAAAAAGGTCAGAAAGCTCTGAAGATAAGAATTTACGGCGAGGGGTGCACCCACACAGAGTCAATAGGGATGTTCTATCGGGAACTCACCGAGGCCAGCTGGCCTGGGTCTGAAAATCATAGGATAAAACCAGACTCGTTGAACATAGAGGACAATGAGGACTACTGAGAACTCAAGAACAATGGCAATGGGGTTTTTGATCCTACTGCACGTACTGGCTTTGTGGGAGCCTAGGCAGTTTGGATGCTCACCTTACTAGACCTGGATGGAGGTGGGTGGTCCTTGGATTTCCCAGAGGGCAGGGAACCCTGATTGTTCTTTGGGCTGACGAGGGAGGGGGACATGATCGGGGGAGGGGGAGGGATATGGGAGGTGGTGGCAGGGAGGAGGCAGAAATATTTAATATATAAATAAATTAATTTTAACATAAAGAATATTAATATTAGCAAACAGAAACATTTATTTACAAATTATGGGGGCTGGAGAGATGGCTCAGTGGTTAAGAGCATTGCCTGCTCTTCCAAAGGTCCTGAGTTCAATTCCCAGCAACCACATGGTGGCTCACAACCATCTATAATGAGGTCTGGTGCCCTCTTCTTGACTATAGACATATACACAGACTTACTATTGTATACATAATAATTATAAAAAAAAACAAATTATGAAAACAAAAAAAATCTGGGATTTTGCAATCTAGTTATTTCATTTCTTAGAAAAAAGTGGAATAATGGTTTTGAAGTAAGCCAATAAATACACTTTATTTTTGTTTTTGATGGAGTCTACTCTGTATGCAAGACTTCAAATCCACAGCAATTTTCCTGCCACAAGCTCCCAGATACGGGGATAGCATAAGTGAGCTACCATGGAAGTTCTGATACAGAATCTTAGTCACAGTGATATAGACACCCTCCCCAGTGGAATAAGACACTATACTGGACTGCTGAAACAAGGCAAGTCTCTAGTAATACTCTAGTGTCTATGCTTACAATACACTGAAAGATCAGAATGCCACAGAGTTCAGCCCTCGATAAGGTACCAAATCATCCTCAAGAGTGAGAAAGAAGACGCATACACACGCATGGACACCCATGAGACCCCTGGAGTCATGTGATCACGGGACTTATCTAGGGACTAGAAATAAGACTGGTAGAAAGCCGGTCCTTGTTCCCCACCTGCCCATGGCTTCACGGGACACTAAAACACGGTGTATAGCTCATGGGAATTAACAGAACAAACTGAGAAGCTTCAGTTGATGCTCATTGCATTTGCTCATTTTATGTTGATGTATGTGTCTGGGTCTCTGTATGCCACAGCGTGTGAGAATTCAGAGGGAAGATTGCATGAATATGGGTTCAGGAGATCAAACTCAGGTGCCCAGGCTTGGTGACAAGGGCTGTTACCCACTGAGCTGTATCGACAGCTTCATACTCATTTCTTTACATTGGCTTGAGGCACCTGCACTCTTTACAGCAAAATTATAACAGAATAAGCATATCGGTTAAGTGTTCTATTCACACCAGGACCGCTGGCATGCTAGAACGAGGACGTGAACTCAGGTACTCTGGGCACATTGTCTACTCTCTCTCAATCTGTCTGTCTGTCTCTCTCTCCCTCTAGTGTGTGGGTGTGCATGCACACATGTGTGTGTGTCTGTCTGTCTCTCTAAGATGTTTTGGGACACTAATATTCTTCAAAAATATAGAACATGTGCCAGGTGGTGGTGTTGCTACCTTTGATTTTAGCACTTAAGAGGCAGAGGCAGGCAGACCTCTCTGAGTTCAAGGCCAGCCTGATCTACAAAGTGAGTTCCAGGACAGCCAGAGCTACACAGACAAACCCTGTCACAAAAGTACAAAAAAACAAAAAAAAAAAAGAGCACTTCATGAATGTGTGTATCATCCTTCAGCAGGGGCCGTATTAATTTTCTCTGTTTCATTCCCCTTTGGGTAGACATGTTGCCTAGGGGAGCGCACGCACTGCCGACTCTCGGTGCATATCATTTGTGATGTTTTCTCCTTAGTTCCTTGATGAAGAAGAATCGTGGTAAAAATGGCCTACTTGCTAAGGGTACATTTCTTAACCATGGACTCCTACGTATAATTCTCAAAACTAGTAGACAAGTTGTTGAAGAACTTCCTTTCTTTTCCTTTCACTGAGGAGTAGAATGAGGTATAGAGACATGAGGGGAACTGAGGAGTAGAATGAGGTATAGAGACATGAGGGGAACTGAGGAGTAGAATGAGGTATAGAGACATGAGGGAACTGAGGAGTAGAATGAGGTATAGAGACATGAGGGGAACTGAGGAGTAGAATGAGGTATAGAGACATGAGGGGAACTGAGGAGTAGAATGAGGTATAGAGACATGAGGGGAACTGAGGAGTAGAATGAGGTATAGAGAAATGAGGGGAACTGAGGAGTAGAATGAGGTATAGAGACATGAGGGGAACTGAGGAGTAGAATGAGGTATAGAGACATGAGGGGAACTGAGGCAAGCGCATTAGTCGTGGAGCCCCTTGTCAGTACGCATGAGGCCTTGGGTTCCGTCTCTGGCATGGAGAATAAAAGAAGAATTTGGCAGCAGTGTTATCTTCCATAGAGAAAACTCAAATATTTGTCCTTGAATATATGGTGAATGATTTACTATTCTTACCTAAGATACCAAGGACAGAGAATATGGCCCAAAGAAATGAATATATTTTATTTACCAGTGAAAGATGTTCACACAGGAAGGCTAGAGACAGCAAATTATCTCCATATATATTTATGGGTAAAATGGTGCCCATGAGGCCAGACAAATAAGATACACACCAGAGCCAAAGGCCCTCCACAGAAACAGATGAAGTTTTACGAGTCTGACCAGCATACTGTCATGGGCACTGAACATCCCCTAGGATTAAAATATGGAAAAACATTATCAGGAAAGGAATTTGCACAGAATCTGTAGATGAGAGTCCCATGGTGGGAAATATTGTAAAACGAGAGAGTGCCGGCTGCATGGTCGAGGAAAACGCCCACTCGACAGGGAGGAACCATCAGCGAGAGGGTCAAGACACTGGGCTTGCCTGTGAAGGCACACTCCTCAAAAGCATTATACACACACTTGTTCCACAGCCCTATAACCCAGAAGCCATATTTAGGTTGATAATGTGAATTATTGCTAGTACCCAAACGAAATAAGGGATTTAGGCGGCTTTCAGCATTTGAATGAAATATCGGATTGAAGAGGTAGCTTCCATCACTTAATCCCAGAACCCAGGCACCTTTTCCAGACACATCTACTTCCCAATAATGCTTTCCTGATTGGATAGATGGGTAGCCCAGGGCACCATCATGAGAGTTCTCACACCCAGATGCAAAATTTCTTGTTTGTTCTTCATATCTTATTTGTCTTTTGTCTGCAGAAATGGCAGTGTTTGGATTGTTGTTCTCAACCAGCGTCACTTGAACTGCACAAAAATGACAGGAGTGAGTGTCATGGGGTCAGGAAATACTATGATGTTAGGAACAGAAGTTTAAGGCGGGTGGTGGGGGTACATGCCTTTAAACCCAGCGGGAGGCAGAGGCAGGAGGATCTCTGTGAGTTAGAGGCCAGCCTGGTCTACCAGAGCTAGTTCCAGGACAGTTAGGGCTGTCACATAGAGAAACCCTGTCTTGGAAAACAAACAAAAACAAAAAAGTCTAAGAAGAAAGTGTGCAGGCCTGGAAGGAACCTTGTGTAGAAATCACTGGAGAGGCAGATTGCAGAAGCATACCACACAGACTGGGAGAAGCAACATGAGGTCTAACAGAAACATAGGCTCTGCAGGACAGTGGGAAGAGGGGTTGGCTTACAGTGCTGTGTTTTCTCCTTACCCCAGTAGCGCTGGGCCTCTGTGAGCTCTGAAAGGACAAAAATTCACAATCTTAAATGCAAGCAAAGGTAATCTAAAGTCCACTGCAGCAGATTGGGCAAGAGTTGAAAACCACAACAGGGTCAAAGAGGAAAGTTCATGTCCCGTCAGAGAAGGTCCAATCATCAGTATGTGGTATCTACTCTTCCTTGTCCCTATCTAGAAGCCACTAGAATCCCAAAGCCCCGTCATGTAACGTAGCTCTCCTCACCTTGAAGCACTTGCAGCATGCCTTGTAGATCAGGGGCTCGGAACACTCGTCTTCGTTTCTTGGGGATGGCTTTGGGCTTTGTCAGTGAAAAGGCCTGACTCCTAGGAATTAAAAACAAAGAATACCCCCAGCCACCACTACTTCCTCTCATTTCAAACCACATATGCACTTGAGCTCTCCCAGATGCTGAGGAGGGTAGCCTGCCATCTGGGGATGTGAAAAGCACAATCGTGTCCCTCCATTTTACTTTCAGTGCAGTGTTGGGAAGGCCTTATGTTCTCAGAATCATGGTTCTTGCCTTCTAAAATGAAACAACTTATTTTCTCCCACTCTGCCTCCTTGATAAAATAATGAATTTTAAAACAAACCAAAGCTAAGGTAGTTGGGGGAAAACAGTGTGGAAACATATTTCCATGAATGTGGATTCCTGGGGAAAAATCAAATAGTAGAATACAGAACACACACCTTGGAGCTCAACACAAATCAAGTATGGGAAATACATCTGGGAAAGTTGGATGGCTTCAAAACCTTTAGCCAATATAGAGAATTGCAGATAATACCTATTTTTTCAGGCTCTATTATAAAGATTATAAACAGTTGGAAAAGACAAGGATATCAAACTAATACTAATATGATCCCAGTGTCTTAGGAAAATCCTCGGTGTGGTTATGTGGGTGTGTTATCTAGACACAAGCTTGTCATCTCCTGTACAGTATGGGATGGAAATGGACCAGTCGCTCATACCTGTATCAAAGTGGTATGTGCAGAGATTCAAGATTATTGTTGCAAATCTAAGTACATCCAGAAAGACTGGATGTCTTCTTTTTATTTATTTTTATTTTTTATGATTTATTTAACTTTTTATTTTATGTGCATTGGTGTGAAGGTGTCAAATCTCCTGGAACTGGATTTTCAGACAGTTGTGAGCTGCCATGTGCGTGCTGGGAATTGAGCCCAGGTCCTCTGGAAGAGCAGTCAGTGCTCTTAACCTCTGAGTCATCTCTCCAGCCCCAAGACTGGATGTCTTCTAGTCTCAGGAGAAAATAATGTGAACGTATAGGAATTTTGCCAATGGACAATTCTGTGTACTTTGCAGACATGGAAGCCACATCCCATCTACCATAAACCAAGCATCTGTTAAGTCCAGATCCAGGGCCACATGCAAGCACACAGGTTAAGCGCTGACATTACAATGGAGGTAAGAGGACCCCAGTCTTTATCCCTAATCCCACTACTGAGCCAAATAGTTCCTCACAACCCCTTTCTCTACCATAGGCTCTAATCTATTCTCAACAGTGGCAACACACTCCGTCCCTGTTTTTTGATCAGAAATCCAATACTAAATCTAAATTGCCCCAACCTGGGAGAATTATGTTCTACTTGAAAACTAAGTCATTCTTGCCACACGGAAAGACTGCCACTGGCAGCCATACATACCATTTTATGATGTCATCCACTCCCTAGACAGGAACAGAGAAAACAGGAGTTAACACTTCTCACTAAGATGGTGGGTGAGCATCCTCGCAACTGAGACTCTGTGAGAGACAACAGTCATGATAACACACGAGGAGCCATTTCCTGCAAGTGACAGTCTGTAAATGAGCTGATCAAGGCAGCAGAGATCACTGTGGGTAGCGGGCATCTTCTCCACCAATGGACTCCCAGAGTGCACAGCATGCTGGGATGTGGTAAAGCACTCAACACTACCAGGAAGGGGTGCTCTTCACATACACTGGACCCGCAGGAGCACAGGGGTCTGAAGGAAGCACTTGGAAAGGACTTAGAGCCTGTCCTTGCTCACACCAGAACACGGAAACATGGTGGCACCCAAGATCTATGTAAGCCACTCACTGCTCAGACACAGCACCAAGGAGAACCGTCTACAGCCAAAGGGATCTGAGAAGGTCATCTTTGAATTCAGCATACCTGTGTCAGAAATTAAGTAGGGTAGTGTTCTTGTTTCTTCTTTTCTTTCTTTAATCTACTCCACTCTTTGACACGCCACACCATGGTTTGGCTTTTGTCTGTGGCTTGCTCTGCTAGGCTTTAGAAGGTTGTATCTCTACAGTCTACTCCATCACATCCTTTGTCAGACTTTTCACCCACATCTCATGGGCTTCTCTTCTTAGTCCTACATTTCTTCCTCTCATTATTATCTCTCCTCTTTTAACTTCTTTTTAAATTTCTTATATACTTTATATGTGTTTTGTCTGGACGTGTGTTTGTGCACCACACTGTATGCCTGCCTGGTGCCCATGGAGGTCAGAGGGTGTCATATCTCATGGAACTGGAGATGATAGTGAGTCACTATGTGGGTTCTGGGATGGAACCTAGGTCTTTTGCAAGAGCATCATGTATGCTTAACGGCTGAGCTATCTCTCCGGCCTTACTTTTTTATTCTTTAATTATAGCCTTTCATAGCTTCAACAATTTCTAAAATCTGTGGAACCTGACAGTGTCCCAATGTTCCCCTTAGAGATAATTTTTCCACTTTAAGTTTTTTTTATCCTTTAAAAATCTCATGCTTGGGCTGGAGAGATGGTTCAATGGTTAAGAGCACTTGTTGCTCTTCTTCATAGTGGTTCATTGCCATCTGTCACTCCAGTTCTAGGGGATCCAATGACCTTTTCTGGCCTCCAGAGGCACGAGGCACACACATGGTACACATGCATACAGGCAGGCAAAGCACTCATGCACATAAAATAAATAAAAGATACATTTAGCTGGTTGGTGGCAGCACGCAGCTTTAATCCCAGCACTCAGGAGGCAGAGGTAGATGTATCTCTATGAGATTGAAGCCAGCCTGGTCTACAGAGCGAGTTCCAGGAAGGCTCCAAAGATATATACAGAGAAGCCCGGTCTCAAAAAAAAAAAAAAAAAAAAAAAAAAACCTCTATTTTAAAAAATGATTCGCCAGGTGGTGGAGCACACCTTTAATCCCAGCCAGGTGGTGGCAGGTCAGGAATTCAAGGCCAGCCTGGTCCACTTAAGCAAATTCCAAGACAGTCAGGAGCCAGGACTACAATAGAGACCCTGTTTTTTTAAAAAAAAAAAAAAAAAAAAATCTATATTTTCCCATGTGTGGGTGTGTATTTTGAATAACAAAACAGGATCTTGTTCTGTGGCTCTGCCTGGTGCCTGGGGCCAAAGGAGGTCAGAGGTCAGAGGGTGTCAGATTTCATGGACCCAAAGAGCTAAGCATACAGATGTGTGGCAGCATATCTGAAGTTCAAACAAGCTGGCCTAGAGCAAGCTGCACACCCCTGTCTCCTGAAGTCGTAAACCAATAGCTGACATAGAGATTCAACGTCAGCACGGAGCAACAGATGAATGGACAATAGCAAGGTGGTCCACGCACACAGTGGAGTACGAGACAGCTTTATAAAAGAGGAAGCGCAATCAATTGCGGTAACACGGATGAACCAACAGAGTTTGTGCCACACGAAACAAGCCAGGTTCAAACAAATAAATGCCGCATGATATCACGTGACCATGTAAAAGATCTCAAAAAAGACTAGAGTGAGTGCAGACAGTAGTTGGGCAGAAAAAAGTAGGTTGATATTGCTCAAAAGATAAATTCCTAGTCTTGTACAGTACAGTGAGAGGGGGTAGTAAATAACATACTCTTCCAGTTACAAAAAGACTCAGTGTTGCCATCACACAAAGAAAGCAGTACGATGTGGGGCCATGCATTTGTGAGCCAGCTCCATGCAGTATTTCATAATGTATACATATTGCAAAACGCCCTGTAATATGTACGTTTTTTAAATTAAAATGAACACTGTAGGAAAGTAAGAAATTGAAAAGATGGTGAGGACTTCCTACAACCAATATGGCCTATAAATTTTATAACTTAGATGGAAGAAACACATTCCCATGGAGACATCTCCAACAAACGCTGCCAAATGCTAACTCTGGGCTGCAAGACAGCTCAGCAGGGAAAGGCTTTGGCCATACAAGCATGCGGCTCAGTCCCTGGAAGTGACGTAAAAGTAGAAGGAGGAAACCATCTTTCCATAGTTGTTTTCTGACATACAGACACACACACACACACGTGTTTTGAAATAGGGCTTCTCTGTATAGCCCTGGCTATCCTGGAACTTGCTCTGTAGACCAGGCTGGCCTCAAACTCACAGAGATCCACCTGTCTCTGCCTCCTGATTTCTGGGATTAAAGGTGGACACCACCACCACCTGGTACATAAAATTATTATTATTTTTTTTTTTTTTTTGGTTTTTCGAGACAGGGTTTCTCGTGGTTTTGGAGCCTGTCCTGGAACTAGCTTCTTGTAGTCCAGGCTGGTCTCGAACTCACAGAGATCCGCCTTCCTCTGCCTCCCAAGTGCTGGGATTAAAGGCGTGCGCCACCACCACCAGCCATAAAATTATTTTTAAGTAGTAAAAATGACCTAAATAAATGTGATACTAAAATAAAATAAAAAATTTACATTTCTTTAAATAGCAAAATAAAACAAAAAACTACAATGTTCAGTGGCTCAAGTAGCTCAAATACTTTTTAAAAATACTTCCAGTTCACTATTTCTTGTCTTTTATTATTATTTTATACATATGAACATTTGCCTGCACACCTGCTTGTGCATCACCAGCACGTTTGGTACCTGTAAAGGTCAGAAGAAGGCACTGAGTTCCAAGCGGTGTTGAACTACAATGTGGATGCTGGTATTGAACCCAGGCACTCTAGAAGAGCAGCCAGTGCTCTTAAGTGCTCAGCCACTGAAGAGGGGAGAAGCCTCAACTCATCCTACTGTGGACAACATAAACACCTCTCATAACTACAAGTTTCTTGCTTGCCAGTGTCTAGCTAGAGTTAATGTGGTACTTAAACAACACACAGCTCCACTCAGAAAGAGCAGGTGCCATGCATACCCATGCCTTCAACAGAGCTCCTCCCCAAACTTTATCTTCTGTGCTGCACTTAATAAACTAAATAATAAAGATTCCACTCCTTGACATTTATGCATGCAATGATTTCTCACCCTATGAAACTGGTTTGGAAGGAGTTCTGGGAGAGCCTAAAGAGCCCTACTGTCCTCCCCAGGGAGATCACAGCAGCACAGAGGGAGGGAAATGGCTTCCAGGTGTCCTGACTCTCAGATGCCGACCTCCTGCAGCCTTACCTGCAGCATCTCCATGGCTGAGCACTGCAGCTGATGCTCCACATCTGAGATGAGGTCTCCTAGCAACTTGCTCTGTTGGGCATGCTTACTTTCAGACTCTGCCAGGATGCTCAGAATGTCTTCCCTCTCTTGTGTCAGCTTCTGCAGCTCATTCTTCTCTTCAGAGTCCAGGATGTCTCCTAGTCTTCTAAATTCTGTCTGAACGTTTTCTACATCTTTCTGTATTTGATTCTTCAGAGATAAGAAGAATGGAAAGATAATGGAAGAATTATTCAGTCTGACAAAATGTGCTAGTGCAAGTTTTTTGTTGTTGTTGTTTTGTCTGTCATGATCTACCCATTCCCAAGCATCTTCCCAAAAATCACAGTTCCAGAAAGCACCACAAAAGAAAGTCCCAGGACTCAGTGCCATTCTCACCAGGCCCCCACCATGATGTCAGCTCCTCACACAGCCAGGTTCAGCTGTGATGCACTCTCTGTGCAGCCCCAGCTCCAAGGGCAGGCAGAGAGGACTACTCAAGGCCTCTTGTCCCATCAGCCTCCAGGGAATGAAGAGCCAAGGAGCTTCTTGCCCAGGTCCCTCCCAGGCATCAGGCTAACTCCCTTAGGAGGTAGGGTCCCCACTTGCCTCCCAGGAAGTTCTCTCCTTTTGAAGGTCGTCTTTCCAGTTTTCTAGTTCTTTCTTGTCTAACATCAGCTTTTGCAGAGCCACCTGGAGCTTCCCCTGTAAGAGAGGAATTGTAACAGAGTCAAGCTGTGTGCCTAGTAGGACAGCTGCTCCTAGCCAAAGGCTAAGAAACTCTTCTGGAAAGACAGGAGGCCTTAGACCGTTATGTTTCTTTAAAGGAATGTGATATAAATTATGTACATAACATATATATATATATATTCATATATACATATATGATTTTTGTCTTTTTATGTTTTATGATATTGTTTTTGTTTTTTGAGAGAGGGTTTCTTAGTATCACCCTGGCTATTCTGGAACTAGCTCTGTAAACCAGACTCTCCACCAACTCACAGAGATCTGCCAATCTGCCTGCCTCTGTCTCCTGAGTGGTAGGATTAAAAGTGTGCACCACCACCACCGGCTACACATAGAACTTTTAAAACTATTAAGAGCAAATAGATAATAAACATTTAAAAAAAAGCAAACAGGAGGGCTGGAGAGATGGCTCAGTGGTTAAGAGCACTGTCTGCCCTTCCAGAGGTCCTGAGTTCAATTCCCAGCAACCATATGGTGGCTCACAACCATCTGCAATGAGATCTGGTTGCCCTCTTCTGGCCTGCAGGCAAACAGGGCCAAGTTGGTCGAAACCGAGAGAATGCAACTAGAGTCTAGGAGTTGGAAGAAAGTCATAAGGTCACCTCAACTCAAAAAGATTCCCCATCCTATCCTCTTTTAAAAAGGTGTTCTCAAACCAGGCAGGGTGGTAAATGCCTTTAATAACAGTACTCAGGAGGCAGAGGCAGGTGCATCCCTGAGTTCAAAGCCACAAGTTCCAGGACAGTCAGGGCAACTGAGAGAAAAACAAGCAAGCAAATAAATTAATAATAAGGTGGTCTCATTATGTAAAGAATCCTTGCTCCAGATGCCTCAGAAATCTTGGGATTACAGGCATCTGCTACCAAACCCAGTTAAACTGATTTATTTTTTTACACTAATGTGTAAAAACACTGATAGCAAGGAAAGAAGAAATGAGGTATAACAACTTACTTCACTTAGTCTTTTTAACTAGCTAATTCATTTTGTGTTTTTGTTTGTTTGTTCATTTGTTTGTTTGTTTTTCAAGGCAGGGTTTCTCTGTAGCTTTTGGTTCCTGTCCTGGAACTAGCTCTTGTAGACCAGGCTGGCCTCGAACTCACAGAGATCTGCCTGCCTCTGCCTCCCGAGTGCTGGGATTAAAGGCGTGTGCCACCACCGCCCGGCCTAATTCATTTTGTATGTGTGCATGTGTGTGTGCGGGCATGTGCTTGTGTATGCCCACACTCGTGCTACCCCAGGCATGTAGAGGTCAGAGAACAACTTGCAGCAATCAGTTCTCGCCTTCAATCATGTGGTTTCTAGGTTAGAACGTGGGTCATCATGCTTAGCAACAAGGAATTCAGCCATCTCTCCAGCCCTCGTCTCAATGACTGTGACAACTGAAGAAGAATCAGAGCTTCTCTTGCACGTAAAAATCTCAACCGTACACAACAAGCTGTAAAAACATTTGCTCTTGTAGAGTTTGAGCCCTGGTAGATTCTCTTAAGATTAAAGCTCAGGGGATAGACCTATGCTTTCAGGCCTCAGAAAGTACCGGGATGGAATGAAACCCCAGGCCTCTACTCCACGATGATCAAGTAACTGAATGGGCACAAGAAGTAGATTTCATGGTAGGTTCTGCTTCTTGCTCTATTTCCCACAATCTCCTCCCATTTCTTACCTTGTACTCATGGGCCGCCTCTTCAATGAGAGCTGTTTGGTGTCCTCGGTGCTCCTGAGATCGCTCACAAAGCCAGCAGATGGCCACCTTGTCCTTCTCACAGAAGAGCTGGAGTTTCTCTCCATGCTTTGCACAGACATTCACCTTCTGCTCCTCCCCTGAGCTGGACTTGAACTCCTTGAGCCTCTCCACTATGTTGGCCACATGCCGATTAGGCCTCAGATCCCCAAACAGGTAACTCACTCGGCACACAGGACAGATGAACTCACCCTCTTCGTCTTTGCTCGACTCATAGTTCAGTGTGATGCAGGCTCGGCAGAAGCTGTGACCACAATCTGCACTCACAGGATCTACCATGAGGTCCAGACAGATAGGACAGGTCACCTCCTCCTTGACATTCATCATGAATTCTGAAGCCATAATTGCTGTGATCCTGGGTCTGCCTGTCCTGACTTCTGACACACCTGCTAAGGAGCCTGCATGATTGAGAAGATAAAAAGAGGAACAAGTAAGAAGGGAGGAATGCTGGGCAGTGGTGGTGCACACCTTTAATTCCAGCACTCGGGAGGCAGAGGCAGGCAGAGCTGTGAGTTTGAGGCCAGCCTGGTCTACAGAGCGAATTTCAGAACACCTACAGGTGTTATACAGATAAACCCTGCCTTAAAACACACACACACACACACACAAAAGCAAAAGTAACAAGCATCTAAACATTTAGTTACAGTTATCCTATATTGAATTCTGAGAATAAAGGGCCTGGGAAATAGCTCCAATACACAGTACTGGTCTAGAATGCACAAGGTCCAAAGTTTGGTCACAAGCGCTACATATACAAAAACCAAAATAACAAGCAATTAAAATCAGAAATTACAGACAAGACAGACAAGACTAGAGGTGTACACAAAGTATAATATAAACAATGGTAGAAATGGGGTTGTCCAAGTTTCCCAAATTCAAAATACAAGAGTTTAAATGAAGGTTAACAATTAACAAGGAATTATGGGACAAAGACAAATGTATCCTGCCACAGAAGTTCAGGCTTCTTCTCTAGCTTGGAGCTGCCATTGTGGCTGGTATGCAGAGAGCTGGACAGTGTCTGGTGTTACAGCAGCCTCTAGGAGACAGAATATGTGACACTTCTCAAATGAAGGTCTAGGTCTCAGATTCTGAAACAGGTAACGAACTCGAAGCTCTTTCCTAAAGTTAGTGCAAAACCACCAATGCTGGGGCTGGAGAGATGGTTCAGAGGTTAAGAGCATTGCCTGCTTTTCCAAAGGTCCTGAGTTCAATTCCCAGCAATCACATGGTGGCTCACAACCATCTGTAATAGGGGTCTAGTGCCCTCTTCTGGTCTGCAGAGATACACACAGACAGAATATTGTTTACATAATAAATAAATAAATAAATTTTTTAAAACCCACCAATGCTAATTACCGTTAAGAATGCCCTCCTATTCCAGCAAAATAGAATCTGGCTGAGTCATGAAGCTGTCTCTCCCAGTGCCAACCTGACAGGGCCCACTTCTCATGGAAAAAGAGCCCTGGTTAAGCTATGGCAGTCTGGCTCCTATGATGATGTGTCTTGAAACCCCATCTCTGTAAAACCATAATTTGCCCCTAAAAATTGCCTGAGTCTTCCTCCCCAAGGAGCCACCATCTCTGTTCAGCATCCCACCTCCTGAGATCTGAGGAGTCTGCTACAGTATCTTCCACAGCACGGCACTGCCAACCACACTGGTCCAGATCTCTTGGGGTCACAGCCACAACTTAGGCCCCCCATTCCAAGGTCCTCACTGCTGCTGCACACAGACCCCTCCGTAATGGGCTACCACGGCCGTCCACTGCATCTGTCTATACTGCTATAACAGATTACATGAAACTTGGTAACTCATAAAGAATAGAGATTTATTTCTTACAGGTTTAAGACAGAACGACTCACATCTAGTGAGTTGTTCATTCTCCTGTTTTTGCTTACATTTGGGTAAGCATTTTTTTAAAATGAAGACAGGATCTCACTGTGTAGCCCTGTTGGCCTACAACTCCCTAAATAGGCTGAACTGGCTTCAAACTCTGGGATCTGCTGGTTGGGATTAAAGGTGTCTGCCACCACACGTGGCTTCTGAGGTCATCTTGCTATATCACTTCATGACGGAAAGTTGAAGGGAAAGAGAAGATGTGTGCCCCCAAGAGTGTTTGAAAAGGCAAGGATGCCAAACTCATGCTTTCGCTAGGAATCAAAGCCACAGAGCAGTGGATATTCCTGCGACAGTAACAGTAATCTTCTCAGGAAGGCTAGCCTTGGAGTGTTGCGGATGTGCCCAGTGAGCACTGAAGAAAACTCATTTTCAAATTTTAAGGGAGGGGCATGACGTTGGATGGGAGGAAAGAAGGGGAGAATCTGGAAGAAGCTGGGGAAGGGGAAAGAATATGATCACATTTTTTAAAATATTTTTTAGAATAAAAAGATAAATAAATAAATATACTCACCTCAAAGTATCATGTAAAAGACAGAGGTCACAGAGAGAACAAAGGGGCACTGCTCATAAAATGAGTGTACTCAGTCTAAGTGCTCCACAAGGAAATGAAACAGAGAAGGCAGACAGGAACTCAGCAAGGGATCGCACTCACCCCGCCATGCACAGGACACTCCCCCCACAGACAGCCACACACACACACACACACACACACACACACACACACACCCCTCTCTCTAGAAGGAACCTCTGGGCTACAAGACTGGGTCTCATGGTGTAAAAAGACTGAAATGAAATATCTTCTTTAACCTCAGTGGTATAAAACTAGAAATCAGTACAAGAGGGATTTGGGAAAAACTTACAGACACATGGAAATTATACAACATTCTCTAAACTAATGAGCAAAGAAAAAAAAACAAAAAGAGGTTTAGAAGCATTCATCTCAAGGAATTCCATTAGGTACTGCAGACAGTCTAAGAGGGAAGCCCACTGGGACAAAATTACATTAAATAAATAAAAAACAAATGAAGTCTCAAGTAAATAACTTAATTCTTGACCTCAGGGAAGTAGAAAAAGAAGAAACTAAGCCAAAACTTATACGATGGGAAGAGAACGCAGAAAACAGAAATACAACAAAAAGAACAGAAAGACCCCAGGACAATGTAAGGAATCATCATCTCAGTTGATCTCTCTCTCTCTCCAATTCATTTGAGGACAGGATTTTCACTATGCAGCCCTGGCTGCCCTGGAACATCTACGTAGATCAGGCTGGACTAAAACTCACAAAGATCTTCTTGCCTCTGCCTTCCTAGTATTGGGATTAATGGCATGTGCCATCTGCCCAGCCGGCACAATATGCAATGAAACAAACAAAACCAACAGGATCATAAGAAGGTTCGTCAATGTCTCCTGGGTGCCCAGATTAGCTTGGGTAAAACCATGAAATCCCTGATCAAACTGGTTACTATCATGGTTCTCATAATCTTTTATAATTAGACGTTTTCCAAATCAATCAAGAATCTAATTTCCATTATTTAGAGGTAGGAAAGGGGGTGGCAGTAGTGATGTGCACCTGCCTCTCTATGGTGAAGGGGAAGTGGGGATGGGGGCCGAGTGAGGGGTCAACAAAAATGTATCATCTCTCTAAGAGACAACAGGAAAGCGGTCACTTCTAGGAGAATCTTCAGATATGCTACTCTAGCGAGTCTCCTCCTCTTTTGTCTGCCCGTCTTTGAAGACCCACTTCCCTTGGAACTGGACCCAAAGCTTGAAAAGAGCCTACCCCTGAGCTAAGTCACAAACATTTTAAAAAATATTTTATAAATGAGGCTCATTGAATTGCCCATAAAGGCCTTCAATTTCTGATCCTCTGGCCTTTTGTGTAGCTGTAATCTCAACCTGGACTGAGCACTGCTTCAATTTTCAGGAAATGGCTGAAGGAGAAGAAAACAGCAGCGGTCATGTCCTGGCTTGGGGCTATCACAGGGAGTCAGTGACTAGCTAACAGGCTCACAGCCTCTAGCTATAAACCCAGAGAGGAGCCCTAAGAGTTTCTAGGGCAGAGATTCTCAACCTTCCTAATACAGTTCTTCACGTTGGAATGACCCCAACCATAGAATTATATTTGTGAAAGGCTCAAGTAACCCCAAAGGGGTCGCGACCCACAGGTTGAGAACCACTGTCCCAGCGACTGCGGGAACACCACATTATAACACAAAAACATATACAATAGGGCTGGAGAGATGGCTCAGTGGTTACAGAGCACTGTCTGCTCTTCCAGAGGTCCTGAGTTCAATTCCCAGCAACCACATGATGGCTCACAACCATCTGTAATGAGATCTGGCGCCTTCCTCTGGCATGCGGGCATACATGGAGGCAGAATGTTGTATACATAATAAATAAATCTTTTAAAAAAAACATATAAAATAAAAGAGGCTCTGACTTTGCTTAGCTGTAGAGAAAGGAACTGTGTTCGTCAAGGTACAATTCAAATTTTTAGATTATGAAATGGCAGGAGGCGACTGGACCTGGCTAAAAGCCATCTCTAAACCAGGCCTCTCCCAACCCCCACTGGCAGTCCCTTCCTCAGGCTCCTGCATCTGCATTTTCAGCCCGAGCCCGACGGCCCCTCCCTCTTCATCCTCCTTTTTAGCCTACAAACTCACCCAAGCAAAAGCAAAGCTTTTCTTGAAAAAATCCTCCAAACTCTGTCCCTAATATTGCTCAGCCAACCAGCAGCCAACCCGAAGGTGGTAAAATACGGGGAATTAACGCACCAATCCAGAACTTCCGACTCCAAGGAGAAGAAACGAAAGTTTGAGCCCAGAAAGAGAAAGAGAAACTACGAAAGAAGGCAGACCAATAGCTTGCTTCCGCATAAGCATATCCAGCTCCACCTACTGAAGGAACTCCCCTCAGATAAGCACAGCCTGTCTGGAGAACTCCTACAATTGGCTCGCCCACCTCAATTGTTTTGTTTTGTTTTGTTTCCTTTGAATTTCTGAAGCCAGCTGTTCAGGGTCAGGTCAAACTGACGAAACAAGATCCAGACCCCTGTGGAAAGTCTTCTCTTGGGCTCCTCTTGCACCTGTGCTCCTGGCTGGGTTTTGCTTTGTGTGGCAGGTGTGGCCCTAAGGGCAGGAAGTGCAAGGTGAAGGACAGGGAACTGCAGGGTCCTCTGGGGCTGGACTTGGGCACATACAGGGTGAGAACAGGGAGGAAGCTGCAGTTCAGGGCAGCAGCTCACAATCAAGATTCCCACCCAGCAGGGACAGGTTGGGAGGAGCCCCATGCTGAGCCCTGCAGAGACACTTCCCACACTCCCAGCAGGGAAACTAGCAAACTGCAGGGGCTCCCCAGCTGCCCAGGAGTGTCCTGCAGATTAGGTTTCTGTTGCTGCCCAGAGCAGGGCCTCTGCCCAGTGCTGATCTGATACACTGTATCCCTTCCAGGAATCCCTCCCCAGAAGGTCTCTGCAGGTCTTGGTTTCAGTTAGGATTTCCATTACAGACAGCTGCTATTGCCTCAGCATCCCCTGAATTAGAAGCTGAACATGTGTAGAGCTGGGGATGCTGTTGAGTTGGCACAGTGGGTGCCTAGCAGGGTTGAGTCCTGGGCTGGATTCTGAGCACTGTGCACACCCAGGTGTGCAGACACTTGCATGTGTCTATCTTAGTCACTCTTCTGTTTCTGTGATAAACTCCACGACTGAGGCACCTTAAAAGGACAGTGCTTCATTTGGGACTTGCAGTTTCAAAGGATTAGAGGTCATGGCCACCACAGTGGGGAGCATGGCAGCAGGCAGGGAGGCATGGTACTGGGGCAGTAGGAGAGATGTCACACTTGAGACACAAACCTGAGCCAGAGACAGAGAGACACTGGGAATGTCCAGAATGTATTGAAATCTCAGAGGTCACATGCAAGTCACATATACTCCAATACTGCCACACCTTCTAATTTGTCCCAAACAGAGCTAATAACTGGAAATCGAGTATTCAAATATATGAGCCTATGGAATCCATTCTTATTCAAACCACCACAGGATTCCACTGCTTTGGAGGTGGCAGCAAAGGATTAGGAAGTCAAAGGACATCCTCAGCAATAGGTACTTTGACACGAAGACAGCCTGAGATACATGAGAATTATGTAAAAACAGAAAGGCTGTATGAGGAAAACAATGAGCCGTCCCCATTTCCAGTCTCCCTACCCCCACTCCTAAACGCCTAACTCATCTAATGTTCTCAGATCTATTAAAATATGACATATGGGGCAAGAACGGATATGACAGCGTAGTCTGAGTTTTGTTTAGCATACCTGTTGCCTCCTCCTCTTTCTATTCTTACGTTTAGAGAAAGGCTCTTACAGTGCATCCCAGCCTGACCTCTAGCTGAGATTTAACTCCCTCACCCTCCCCAGTGCTGAGCCCCTGGACTTTTGCTGTTGTTTTAGTTTGGTCTTTGCACTTCAGGGATTGAACCCAGGACCTTGTGAATGCTGGGCCAGTGTTCTATCCCTGAGCTAAACCCCCTAGCCCAAACTCCACATCTTGATGAGGTCAAGAGACTGAACTGTTGTTCTTGCTGTGAACACAAGGGCTGTCAATCAATATTGTAATCTGATTCTTCTGAATTGTTAATGATTATATGCAATTCTTTGCAACTTTTGTTTGGTTTTGTTTTGGAAGCAAGGATTTATTTCACATCTCAGACTGGGCTGGAGCTCTCTCGTGTTCAGTGTGGTCTCCAGTTGCTGGCAGTACTCCTCCCTCAATCTAGCAAGTGCTGGTGTTAGAGGGATGAGCCACCATCCTTGTCTTCTACAGAGTTAAACCAGTGCCTTTTCTGTTTTTTCCTAAGGCCTCCTTGGTAATAAAAAACATAAAATCCTCAGTCATCTATCTAACTCTTCATGAATATTCTCAGACACAATTCCACTCCAGTCTTTATGCAAAGATTTGACTTTGTGGTCAGGTCTGCCACCAGCCTCGAACCACAGTGACAATAATGAAGGCAGCCAGGAGAGCACAGCACTGACCACACTGCTGAGCAGTGCAGCAATGTGTGTGAGCCTAACTGTGTCAATACACGCTGACATTTATTTCAACACAGGAAAGGCTTTCCCATGAAACACAATTATGGAAGAAATATGAACCAAAAAGAACATTGGAGAGATATGAAGATACAACATTTTTTCTTGAATGAATTTATAATTTAAAGTTTACATAAAATCATCTATTTTTGTTTGTTTCGTTTTTCAGGACAAAGTTTCTCTGTAGCTATGGAGCCTGTTCTGGAACTAGCACTTGTAGCCAGGCTGGCCTCGAACTCACCGAGATCCGCCTACATCTGCCTCCCCAGTGCTGGGATTAAAGGCATGTGCCACCACTGCCCTGATATTTTATAATACAGGTATTGTAATTCTCCAAACAAAGCATGGCGATGTTTTGAGTGGCTGATGTATACCCTTCCAGCATGTAGTGCTAGACCTCCAATTTACATGCCGCCCAGTAATGGCCTCTCTGCCATCACACATAGAGACACAATGGAGTTGCACTGGAAGTGAGTCCCCAGGAGCTGCCTTGCTGGTGCCGCAATAACCTAAGTGATTTCTCATGACAGGGCATCCTATGTTGTGTCACATGTGTGTCCTGCCTCCTGCCTGGAAATTAGAGAGCCTGGCTGCAGGCTCCTGCTGTGAACCTACCCCTCCATCCTACAAAGTCTGAGTCTTGTTCTTCAGCCACGGGGACCCTGGTGCTCCCCAGAGATCTCTCCATTCAGTCTTCTCTGGTAGTGGGCCCTGAGCTTTCCTGGGAGCAGTCACCATGGTGGGTCTTCTCTCTTATCCTCCCCCCACCACGGCTTCTGCCCCTCTCTCTTTTATGGCAATCTGACTCAAATAAACTCCTTTTGCCCACCCATTCTCCAATGTGCCCCGATGAACCAACTACCTCATCCAGAACCTGGAACATTCTTCTTTAAAGGTGAGACAAAATGCAGCAGGGTCTGACTCTGTAACTGAGCCTGGCTCAGATGCACAGCAACCTCCTGTCTCTGCCTCCTGAGTGCTGGGACTGCATCAAAACCATTATGCCGGACACTGGTACTCAGTTTCAACAATACTTTATTACAGTCACAGTAGAAGGGGACAAACAGAGGCCATGTTGAATACCACTGACATGCCGTGATTTCCTAGAAGCATTCTATTGTTCACATTTCACAACACAGCACAAGGGAAGTTTACAGCATCACTGGCATCTCCATCATTCACTGTAAAATGGAAATCATAGGATTTACATATTTGATAAGAAACAAATGTAGCACCACTACAATTATTCTGTCAAAAATAATTGTGAAAACGAAAATATAATCATAGATTTCTATAGCATATTAGAGTAAATTTGATGGCAGACACCAGGATCTATCATCTTGACACCAGGAACGAGAAATCTTCATGTGTTCTCCTGACTTTTTTTTTTTACAGGAGGACAACACATTTAGTTTTATTTCAATCAAGTCACACAACACTTTTCAAGCTGCTGAAAG
>CADCXT010003892.1:0-50095 GCA_902806775.1 Microtus agrestis | reverse complement strand
TGTGTGGTGTATAAATGTAAGTGTGTGTGTGTGTGTGTGTGTGCTTCCACACACGCAGAGGTCATACGAGGATGCCAAGTCTCCTGTTCTATCACTTTCTACCTTATCTTTTTGCTTGAGTTAGTGTCTCTGAAATTATGTGTATACACACTCATTTACAGTAGTTATTCAGAAACAATTTGTTGTTTGCCTAACTTGGTTAGTGAATAAGTAGGACATTTTTTAACTGTATGGATTATTTTTTATTTTAATGTCTTATTAAATGTTAATTAAAAAAACTTTCATAGTTAAACTTTTTTTTTCTTGTAGTAGATCAGTCAATGAAATGTTGATTTGAACCTGGCATCATCTCACAGGAAGAGATGTATATCTTTTTCTTGTTTTTTTTTGAGACAGTGTCTCTTGGTATAGCCCTGGGTGTCCTGGAAATGCCTCTGTAGACTATACTGGCCTCAAACTCACAGAGATCCATTTGCCTCTGCCTCCAGAGTGCTAGGATTAAAGGTGTGTGCCATAATCACAATCACTTGGCAGAGAAATAAAATCTTAAGAAAATATTAGATGTTAAATTAAGTTGCTGATATTCTTTTCTGATATATTTCAATCTGATTGTCACTGAGATATTGCCAAAAGCAATTCTGAAGTATAAGTGTTTGTACACTGTACTAGGTATTAGTCACCACACACCTAATAAGAAGAACCTTTTAAAATAAGACTAATTTGGGGTTCTGGTTTAAAGTTTTAGTTCATCATAGTGAGAAGGTATGGCCAGTTAGGAAGCAGAGAGAGATGAATGCTAGTGTTAGCTCACTTTTTCTTTTTCTCTATTGTTTCATTCTTGGCCTCAGCACGTGGGATGGTGCTGCCCATATTCAAGGTGGGCCCATGGATATCAGGCAGCAGTGGTGTGTCAAGTTGCTGTGAGACTAGACTCCTGTTTTTCTGTTAAGGCTGAATGAGGCAACCTCGTAGGAGGAATAGGCTCCCCCAAACAGGCAACACAGTCAGAGATAGTCCCTGCTCTCACTGTTAGGAGTCTCACACAAAGACCAACTTACATAGTTGTAGCATAAACGAAGAGTACCTAAGTCAGTCCCATAAGCAGGCTCACTGATTGTAGGTTCAGTCCCAGTGAGACCCTATGAGGCCAGATTAGTTGATGCTGTGGGTTTTCTTGTGGTGGCCTTGACACCTCTGGCTCCTATATCCTTTCTCCCTATTCTCCACAGGATTCCCTGAGATCTGCCTAATGTTTAACTGTGGGTCTCTGCATCTGTGTCCATCAGTTGCTGAGTAAATCTTCTCTGATGACATTTGGGCTAGGCATTGGTCTTGGGTCCCTAGATCTGGCCTGGCCTCCAGTAAAGCTACAGGAGGTGTGGGCTGGGATATGGTGCCCAGGGAAGAGGGTCAATATTAATGCTCCTAAAACATAACATAAAAGATAATCATTTATTTTTACATGATCTTATCAGTTATGTCTATGCACCAATATCTTGTCTCTATCTTTTTGAACTTTAGAAAACTAAAAATAGCTTACTATCCATTGAGGGGTATTATGTTCAACATATAATATATAGATGTATGAAGCCTTAATAAAATAAAAAAAAACCATCAAGCTCTGGAATAGGACATGGACTAGAACAAGGGAATAAGACTATATTCTTGAACTTTTTTTCAAGACAGAGTTTCTCTGTATACTTTTTTCATGATTTTATTTATTTATTACGTATACAGTGTTCTGCCCACATGTTGCCTACAGGCCAGAAGAGGGCACGAGATCTCATTACAGATGGTTGTGAGCCACCATGTGGTTGCTGGGAATTGAACTCAGGACCTCTGGAAGAACAGCCAGTTCTCTTAACCTCTGAGCCATCTCTCCAGCCCTCTGTGTACCTTTGGATCCTGTCCGGGAACTCACTTAGACCAGGCTGTCCTTGAACTCACAGAGATCTGCCTGCTTCTGCCTCCCGAGTGCTGGGATTAAAAGCATGTGCCACCACTGCTTGGTTTATTGTTGAGCTTTAAAGATTTATAGACTTTTTAAATATTCTACTTCAGTTGAAGTATGGAGTTTTGGTCAAATTATTAACCTTTCTGAGTCTCCATTTCTGTGTTAAATTGAATTATCTGGATTCAGGATTAAAGCGTATGAAATATATATCCCACTACTGACACATGTGGTTGCAGTGCTTGTCCAATAAATATATAACTTGATATATGAACATGAGTTATATATACTAACAGGCATAGATTGGGTCTAGAATTAATGTGATAACAGGTCAAAAATGCAGTCTTATTTCGTTTACAAAATGCTTTGTAGCCTTATGTGCTAGCTAGTTTTATGTCTACTTAACACAAGCTACAGTCATCACAGTGGAGGGTACCTCAATTAAGAAAATTCCACCATAAGAAGTGACTGTAGGTAGTCCTGCAGAACAGTTTTTAAATTAGTTATTGGTGTGAGTGGGCTCAGTCTCCTGCGTGGAGCAACCCCTGGGCTGGTAGTCCTGAGTTCTATAAGAAAGCAGGCTGAGCAAGCCTTGGCCAACAAGCCAGTAAGCAGCACTCCTCCATGACCTTGGCATCAGCTCCTGTCTTCAGGTTTCTGCCCTGCATGAATTCCTGGTCCTGATTGCCTTCAGTGATGAACTGTGATATGGTATCATAAGCTAAAATAAACCCTTTCCTCCCCAAGTATAATGTTTAATCACAGCAATAGAAATCTTAGAAATTTTTTTATGTGAATTTAACTTTAACTCTGAAGGTGATTCATGTTGATAACAAGAAAATGTGTCCACTGCCCACCAGACACTCATCTAGTTGATAACATAAGAAGGAGGCTCCTTGTTCTTCATGTTCTTGAGGCTATGGTACCAGCTTGTGAATCTGATATAGAAGATAACCAAAAGGCTCAGGTTTGTATCTTTTACATTGCTGGAAGATACTTTTCACACCTGTGTAGGAGGCTTTTTCTTTGGGCTGCCAGTTAACAAATAATGACACGGAGACTTATTATCAATTATGAAAGCTCGGCCTATAGGTTAGGTTTGTCCCACTAGCTCTTAGAATTTAAATTAACTCATTTTTATTCATCTACACATTGCCACATGACTCGCGGCTTTTACCTCTCCTCCTACCTGTCTTGCTCCCTCTGCATGCAGCTCACAATACTCCTTTCTTCTTCCAGAGCTCTCTCTGCCAAGAAGTTCCTGCTATGCCTCCTATCTAGCTATTAGCCATTTAGCTTTTTATTAAACCAATCAAAGTGACACATCTTCACACAGTGTAAAGGAATATTTCATAACACATCTGGAATGAGAGTCTTCAATATTAAGACTTACTAAAGTCTCTTTAGTTGTGTGTCTTGTCTTCAGTAGTGTAATCTCTACCTTTAAGATTGTAAGAAGCAAAGTCAAAGGAAAAAGCAACAAAGGAGCTAGAACAGCTGTTTTGAAATGGGGTCACAGCCCCTTTAGGTGTTGCACATTAGATCCTTGCATATCAGTTACTTACATTATGATTCATAATAGTAGCAAAATTGCAGTTATGAAGTAGCAATGAAAATAATTGTTGGGGGGTCATCACAACATGAGAAAAGT
Source organism: Microtus agrestis (assembly GCA_902806775.1). Taxonomy (NCBI): domain Eukaryota; kingdom Metazoa; phylum Chordata; class Mammalia; order Rodentia; family Cricetidae; genus Microtus; species Microtus agrestis. Next base: position 46,493 of record CADCXT010003892.1, on the reverse strand, counting down.
TGATAACCACTGAGCTCAAAGAATGGTATGCAAAACCAGCTAAGCAACTGTTGGACTCTAGTGTCCAAACACCGAGAAGGAGTCGCCCCCAGAGACCATACACCACAGCCCATGCAAAAGCATGAGGATTTTATTAATTCTGTCATGACAGGGTCCCCCAGCATTCGGGAAGCCAAGGGACCCCGAATAGCGGGTACAGTCTACTTTTAAAGGGCCACAGAAGCAAGGGGGGTTGTTCTTTGACTATTCTGATTGGCTTATTTGAAAGGGCTATTACCAATAATTGACTGGAGAGCTGTTGCCAGATCAGATGAGGTAAGAGTTCATTTTGACCCTGTTTCCCAGGGGACCGAACCAAAGCATACGGATATGGGTAATTGTTCAGGAACTGAGTACGTGCGAGTGTAGCTGTTAGGTTCTTGGTTCCCAAGGGAGGAGGGGAAGCACTATGGCACAGAGGCTGAGAGGATTCAGAATTGACAAAAATGGCTTTAGGATTGTCTTAAAGTCTTACACAACAATGGGAACAAAAGTGAACAGCGGGGCAGCAGAAGAAGCCTTTGTAAATAGCACTGATGAGTCTTGCCCAGGCACTGAGTGGTAGCCATCTGGGTGACTTTAACCCTAAATCCAGCAAACAGGACAAATATGCCTCCTGCATGTGCTAAGTCCTTACATCCTTGAAACAGGCCTCTCTGGTACACTCAAGAGCCACACTGAGCAAACACTATGTCTACAGTATCTTAATTCTACCCAGTGCAGCTGTTCACGTAATTGGATTAATTATATTGAGTCGATCATTGCTTGTAATTTCTTTCAACTGTGTTCTACCTGGCATCCAGAGAGGAGTGAGGAAGAGGAAGGGGAAGGAGAAGGGAGGCAGCTCCCACAGTAGCTTTAATCTGTGCTTTTGTGCATTCTTCTGAGAATATATTTCTGGCCAGATGGACTGGGTCTGAATAAGCATGGGATAAAACCCGGACTCGCTGAACATAGCGGACAATGAGGACTGCTGAGAAGTCAAGAACAATGGCACTGGGTTTTGATCCTACTGCACGTACTGGCTTTGTGGGAGCCTAGGCAGTTTGGATGCTCACCTTACTAGACCTGGAAGGAGGTGGGAGGTCCTTGGACTTCCCACAGGGCAGGGAACCCTCACTGCTCTTTGGGCTGATGAGGGAGGGGGACTTGACTGGGGGAGGGGGAGGAAAATGGGAGGCGGTGGCAGGGAGGAGCCAGAAATCTTTAATAAATAAATAAATTAATAAAAAAGAAATATTTAAAAAAGTTTGCTTTCTTTTATTCTTCATTCTTTGTTTTGAGACAGGGTTTCTCTGTATAGCTCTGGCTGTCATGAAACTTGCTCTGTAAATCAGGCTGGCCTCAAACTCAAAGTTACCCTTTATTCATAAGAAAGTTGGAGAGAAATAAGTTATTGGTGTAAGAAGTAGAGGAATGTAAAATCCAAATAAAATAGTTCATGGATAAGACAGTCTGGAATGTCTTATTAGATTGAGCTCTAGAGACAGAAATTGATGAGACAGGAAAGTTGAAACAGAGGTTCATATCAAGAAAGGCCACATAAAAACATTGGAAACCATTTTGTGCTGTGCTAATGTTCTTTTAAGACTTAAAGCATTCCGGGTAGAGCCACCAGAAGTAGCTGTTAGATTTTAATATAAACAATCTGCGTGTGCTACTGAATATTACAGTATGTGATACCTCCTAAAAAGACATAAACTTTCTCTTAATAGATTTCATTGTTCTTCCCTTCAGTAAACCCAGGTTTTCGAAAGCTTATTTTCCCTTCTGTTGGATTGTGGGTGTGCGTGAGACTCCCATTGGTCAGGTCAAACATGCTGTTCAAATAAAGGAAAACCAACAAGAAACAACAAGAATCAAAAGGTAGTTGATTCTTCTCTCAAAAAGTGTTTGAGATCTCGTAGTTAGACATCCTAGAACCCATCTCTGTCTCTGGGTGCAAGGTCCCATGAGGGGCCTTGCTGGACCATTTGCTCCACTTCCTCTTTATGTATTGTATTTCCTTCCACTCACTTCTTCGCATCTCATAACCTTACTGTCGTTCCTTTCTCTCATCCTCACCATATCAGGACATCTGTAGTCAGGGAGTTGGTTACTGCCATCTCAGTGTGGCCTGCTATTATGGCACTTTCCATCTTTTTCTCCTCTCCTATTGCATTGTGACTAGTTTAGTTGACACCCTGGTTTCAGAAGACTGTCTCAAGCAGTCAGTTTTTAAAAATTTGGTTGGAGAAAAGTGTTTTGTGGGAAAGTCAGAAATAGGAGTCTAGGACTAGAAAGACAGCTCAGTAGATAAGAGTGCTGGATGCTCTTCCAGAGGACCCAGGTTCAATTCCCAGGATCCACATGGCAGCTCACAAATGTCTGTAACTCCAGTTCCAAGGGATCTAGCACCCTCACACAGATATACAAGCAGGCAAACCACAAATTCTCATAGAAGTAGGAGCCCTCCCCCATCTTATTGTCTTTCTTATTGATTGGAAAGAGACTCAACAATCCATTTGAGTTCCAAGTACCCACAGAAACTTTAATGGCAATGTTGACTTTCACCTTCCAGAAGGAGGACATTTAAGAATGGTTTTGCTTCATGTCTGCTTCATCCCTCCACATCTCCCTAAGCCTTAGGCTTTTATTTTTTTCTGCTATAATAAATTTGGTGTGCCCATATAGAAATTATAACTTGAAGTCTCTCAATCTTGTTTGTTTTTTTAAATTTTCATGCTGACCTTTTGTGCAGAAGAGTTAATTGAATGCAAGAAGGGCAAAAATTTCACACAAATACATTCATAAATTCTTTTATATTTATAAATTCTTTTATAAAAGTATTCAACAGAAAGGTTAAGAATTGGTCAGGACAAAAATATCCCATTTTTTTTAAAAAAAATTATTTATTTTTTTGGAGATATTGTCTTTCTACATGGCCCTGGCTGTTCTGAAACTCACTATGCCGACCAAGCTTGCCTGGAACTCTCAGAGTTCCACCTGGCATTAAAGGCATGTAAAAAGGTATGTGCCACCAGGTCTGATTGCAAAATAAGATTTTAAAGCCTGCTTGTTGTGGATGGACACATTGCTCAGTGCTTAAGAACACTAGCTGTTCTTCTAGAGAATCTAGGCTCAATTTTGGCACCAACATGGCAGCTGCCTTTGATGCATATGTATGCATGTATGTATGACTTTATTCTGACTGTATATCCAGTGAACAGCCAAAGACTACCAGTCTCTTTCTGGGGCAAACTTCAATGCATAAAATGCCTTACTGAGAAATTTTGTGTGTCATGAGAAAGTCAAGGGTTATAAAATCAACTAATCAAACCTCAACCATAAAGCTGGATGAAGATGGCAAGTCAAAAGCAACAGAACATCTCCAGAGGAGGATTGGGTTAGCCCCTGTAGTTTCCCATCCTTTCTGAACAAACAGAAAAGAGTAGTGAAGCAAGCCAGGTGGTGGTAGCACACACCTTTAATCCAGACTCGGGAAGCAGAGGCAGGCAGAGTTTGAGATCGTCCTGATCTACAGAGCTAGTTCCCGGAGAGCCAAGTCTACACAAAGAAACCCTGTCTTGAAAATAAAAGAAAATCAAATCTTTCCAGGAATACCTTTCTGAACATAAGACCTCAGCATCACAATTAAATTGTAAGCTAAACAATTGAATTGTTCACATTGAATGCTACAGGTACCAAACGGTATTGTGTATATTTTCTAAGGCGAATTAATTTTCCTTACAAAATATTTATAAGCTGTTGAAATCATTTCATTTTTGTTATCTCTTTTCAGGCTGAAAGTTACTCTGATTCCATAAATGTATAAATATAACTCCAAATTTCAATTGATGTAATAATAGAAAAGTCTTTTTCAGTGTTAATGTACATTATGAGTTGTTTCTTCACTCTCTTTCAATTTTATTTTGTGGAGGAAAATAGAGGCAATGCTGGTACATGTGTTGGAGTTTCTTGACGGCCACGTACATGATTTTTAACCAGAGCACTACTATTTTCTTAACCTTTGATTTGCAAAGATCGGTGAGAAAGCTGAAGACAGTGTCCTAGATGAGCAAGCATAGCCAGCACCTACTACCAGTGTGTAAGCATCCAGCAGGATTTCCGGATCCTTTGAGGACACCACAACTGCCACCACTCCTGCCACTTAAACGAAAACAGAGCCTGCATCTGAGTCCCCAGGAGTAATGCCACTTAGTCTTCTCAGATAGAAAAGCTGGCCTCTAATGTCAGTCATGTTGATGCCTATGCTTCTCAGAATGCATTGCTTCTCTAATGCAGAGTGTTAAATGCCAAGTTAAATCCAGGCCTTCCACACTGGGGAAGAAACTGGGGTCATTCAGACAACATGTCTTAGTGAAGGGGAAACTATCCTTCTGAAGTTTGATAACTTGTCCTGAAGTGCTGGGCCAAAGGCTAATGATTATTTTGGCAGGGGCAGAGTAGATGCAGGGTCAGGCTGTCTTCCCAGGCACAAGTGATGCCCTTGTTTCTGGACAGGTGGGAAGTGCAGGTATAGCACAGCCTGGCTAAGCTTTTGAAGTTTTGGTTTCTTCAGACAGGAAATTGATTGATTCTCTCTTCCTGTCTTGTGTATGTGTGTGTGTGTGTGTGTGTGTGTGTGTGTGTATGTGTGTGTGTAGGTATGATGTGGGAGAGTCCTCTCTGTGTGCTGTGATTACCATTGATGAATAAAGAAACTGCCTTGGCCTGATGATAGGGCAGAACTTAGGTAGGCGGGGAAAGTTAGGCTGTATGTTGGGAAGAAGAAGGGCAGAGTCAGAGAGGGATGCCATGAAGCCGCCACTGCAGAAGACAGACGCACTTGGCTGGTAGGCCATGACCTCGTGGTCATGCACAGATTAATAGAAATGGGTTAAATTGAGGTGTAAGGGTTAGCCAATAAGAAATTAGAGCTAATGGGCCAACCAGTGATTTAAATAATATGGTTTCTGTGTGATTATTTTGGTTCTGGGCAACCAGGATGAACAAGCAGCCTCCTGCTACATAGGTATTATGGGGCAGTGCTGCTACTGAGACTCAGACTCAGGACCCATACATACTAGACAAACATTATCACCAGGATCACTTCTCCAGTCCACTATTTGAATTTTGAGTAATAAAGTCTAAATAAAAATAGCTCATCTGAGTGAAATAAGTTTTTCCTGAGTTTATTCCCTAGCATTACCTAAAAGACGCTGATTTAATTAATGAATTTGATATAAATAGATTTTTCTGTCTCGTTTTAATGAAATTTGTATTTCCATTTCTTGTAGAGTTTTCTGCAGTACTGGGATCAAATCCAAAGTCATATGCATGCTAATCAAGTGCTTTAACACTGAGATATTTTCCCAAGCACTATTGTTTTTACTATCTAATAATATATATTCCCTTTTTAAGCTGTAAAAAGATTTTTGAGTATGTACCTTATAATACGATAAGATAAATAGCCTCAAATTCTCCCTGCAATAATTTTCCTTTCATAGTATGACTCTAGGTCTTCTTCTTTTTATTTATTTTGATTTGATTTAAAATTTTATGGATATGGGTATTTTGTACCATGTGGACATGGGCATGACCAGTGTCCAAGAAGGCCAAGAGATGGCAGCAGACACCCTCCAATTTGGCATTCCAGGCAGTTGTGCGCCACCATGTGGCTGCTGAGGATAGAAACCACATCCTCTGGAAGAGCAGTTTGCTCTTAACCACGGAGTCGTCTCTTCCTTTATAATTTTTTATTTTTTAATTGTTTTTAATCATTCTAACCACGGAGTTCTGTAGTTATCATGGCTAATGTCTTATGTAGCATGCAGATTTTTTTCTAATAAGTTTCATGAATGGTATCATAATTTATTTTGAAGTGTCTGTTTCCCCTAGGCACAGGTTCTCAATCATTTCAAATGTTAAGTATGGTATGTAATCAGTTAGGATTTAGTGTAAAGTCATTTTCTAATGGTAGCCTTAAAGTTCTAGCCTTTAAGACCTCCGTTTAGGGTTCCATTAAAGACGCCAGGATGAGCTAAAAAAGGCAAAAATCTGAGGGTAAAGAAGCCTACTCACATCATTTCTCATTGGTCCTTGTTCTACATTGTTCCACCTGTTACAAACATTCCCAGTCATATATATTCTTAAAACCAGCAATTTCCCAGGCCTAGCAGGTTCCAGTGCCAGAATTCTTTTGCCCCATAGAAAATCAGATGAGAGTTTTTACACACACACACACACACACACACACACACACACAGAGAGAGAGAGAGAGAGAGAGAGAGAGAGAGAGAGAGAGAGAGAGAGAGAGAGAGAGAGAGAGAGAGAGAGAGAGAGAGAGAGAGATGGGAGTAGCTAGTACACATCCAGTGAACTCCTTAATGGAGAAAGTTAGTTAAGAAATGAATTAAATCATCAGAGGGTTCTAGAAGGGAATCCTAGTGAGCTATGCTACATTTTTAGGTGGTTAGTAAGAGCTAAAAGGTTTATTTTCAGTAAAATTATTAACAGCGCATTGATTGTTTAAATGAACACGCCACTTCTTTTCTCGCAGCAAGCACAGAGGCTGTGAGGTAACCAGGCAACCTGGGCGATGCTGATAGCTCTTGATCAGATAGCATATACACCAGATGCTGCCGTTTCTACAGACATAGGTCTGGAGGTAAACTTCCTACTGTAAGTGAAGCAGAGACCCAGACCTCCAAATTATCAATTCTGGGCTATGTTGTTATCAGCTGCTCTGATCATGGGTGTTGTGGGTCTTTCTCTGGTTTGCAGTTAATTATCTCTTCTGTTGTCCTTGAGAGTCCGGAACTAAAATCATCAGTAAGCTGAGGTGAAAGTGAGTGTAAGGAGTTAAGAATCTTTTAAGTGGGGTAAAACCAGAACATCAATTTAGGCAGGTTCTATGTCCTTGGAGATCTGTGTATGTCTTAAGTGAAATTCTCTATTGCCTGAACCCTAAGCACTGACCAAATGACTGCTGATAAAGATAATTGCAGGAAGGCAGATATTTGTACTTACCTAGGAGAGAGGAACAAAGGCCTGACCAGCAGGAAACTGTTTTCACTAAACTGTTCTGAACTGAAGGAATTAATTCCCAAATATGTAACAGAAAGAAAGTTAGCTATAGCAAAAACATCTACAGCAAAGGACAGCCACTTTATTTACAATGCAATAATGCCAAAAAGCCTTGCCTTTTGGTTTAGCCTTTATCAGATCCCTTGGTTCTGATAAGTCATTTGTGAAGGGATGGCTGAGCAATTAGGCTTGCAGCAACTTTCTCTTTAGCTGTGGGGCTTGAGATGATACTCCAGGCTTTACATTCTGGGCAAGAGCTCTCCAACTAGCCTCTTGGCCATTTCTGATTCTGTTTGATTTTAGACTTGAATTAAGCATCATTTTGCTCACAACTGAATTCAAGATCAGACAAAAATTAATGCCCAGGTAATATGTATGACATATCTAAAATTTAGGAGTTTTACAAGGGATGAAAAATGTTTCAAAGTTTTTTCATAGGCCGAGGGGAGAGTCTGGACAAGACCCTGGTTTAATATCCAGTAATTTTCCTCCATGTAAGAAGTTTTAGATCAGATCCAAGATGGCGGCCAGCAAGAGACTGATGAAGAAGCTTGAAGAGATCAGCAAATGTGGAATGAAAAAGTTCTATAACATCCAGCTTGATCAAGCTAATTTATTGACTTGGCAAGGGCTTATTTTTTCTGACAACCCTCCATATGATAATGGGGCCTTCAGAATTGAAATCAGCTTTTCAGCAGAGTATCCGTTCAAACCACCCAAGATCACTTTTAAAACCAAGATCTACCACCCTAACACTGATGAGAAGGGGCAGGTCTGTCTGCTGGTAATTAGCGCTGAAAACTGGAAGCCAGCCACCAAAACCAACCAAGTAATCCAGTCCCTCATAGCACTGGTGAACGACCCCCAGCCTGAGCACCCACTCAACAGGCAGACCCCATGCTCTGAACCCGTGGTCAGGCTTTCTTTGTAGATAACCCTGCAATACCAGGTTTGTGGTGACGTTGGAGGGAGGGTCTGCCAGCAGAGAATGCCTTGAACTTGTGTCATAAATTTCTCTCCAGTCAGCAGCCCTCCCTGCAGCTGTGGTAGATGACCTGCTGGTTATCCCAGGTCAAGGCAAAAGCCAGAATATTCTTTTGCCCCTGAATACTCTAAGGACCATAAAAAATTCTGTAAGAACGCTGAAGAGTTTACAAAGAAATAGGGGAAAAACGACCTGTGGGCTAAAATCTGCCATCAGTGATTGATTCCAGCAAGTTTCGGCAGAGCCCCTGAGCAGTGCATTCAGATGCCCTGCAAAGCAGGACTCTGTGGAAAATTGACTCGTGCCACCACCTGGTGTCGGTTTGTGGCAGTTACTAACTTTCTACAATTTTCTTCATCAAAAGTGGTCTAGGTAACCTGAAAAGAAGGATTAAAACATTCGGATGCTCTAGTTCTGTTTGCTTTGTTTTAAAAATCACTGCTTTAGTCTACTTCGAAAGAATGCTATTTCTTTCCCTGCCCAGACTCAAAGTTACTGTTAGCCCAGAAGGTTTAAAAAAAAAAAAAGTTGTGATTCCCTCTCCCCATCACCTTCTTCTTTTTCAATCTCACTTCCACAGACTAAGGCCCCAGCTCCCCACAGAAGCAGCAGCCCTTCTCCTGTGCCACACTGCCTGTGGGGGATAGCTCAAGTCCCTAATGCCATCTTAGTGATGTGCTTACAAAAGATTATAAAACAATACCAACCCCCCCAAAAGAATATCTGTGCAGAGGGAAGCTGCTTTTACATAAAATCTTAGCAAAGGGTTTCCACAAGTGACAGACTCAATGGGCAGATCCCATGCTCTGAACCCGTGGTCAGGCTTTCTTTGTAGATAACCCTGCAATACCAGGTTTGTGGTGACGTTGGAGGGAGGGTCTGCCAGCAGAGAATGCCTTGAACTTGTGTCATAAATTTCTCTCCAGTCAGCAGCCCTCCCTGCAGCTGTGGTAGATGACCTGCTGGTTATCCCAGGTCAAGGCAAAAGCCAGAATATTTTTTGAAATCTCAAGCTTCTCCACCACCAAGCTCTGCTGAGATGTGTCAAGGAGCCCCCACCCCTCAGCATTGTAGGCCACCACTGTCGTTCTCCGCATGGTTTGCATCTTGTAGGATCAGCATTGGTGGCTTCTGCTTTGTAACCAGCTGCCCCTTCCTCAGAGCAGCTGCAGGTGCAGCCCAGGAACAGGACGGCCTTTCCCTCCCTCTGGCTTCAGCCTTTCCAAGGCCAAGGTCCACTTGAAGTTCACTCAGTAATATCCTTTTAATGTGTTTTATATTGTTTCTACTGCCTTTTTTTGTGGAAATAAAATTTGACCTTAGAACTTATCAAATGAACTTTGTCAAGATTTGAATGTTAATGTCTTTTCAAGGTAAGTGGGACTGTCCTTGAAGCAGTAGTGACGCCCTGAGGAAGCTGTTGGCCTGACTGCCTATGTTCACCAACTCTTTCTACTAGGGGTCTAGAGCCTGTGGAGAAGATTGCCTCGAGAAGTCTTGCTTTCTGCTTTAATCTTAGTTCTTTAACTTCAGGGCTACCTAGGGCTCATAGGCTTGGAAGACAGTTCTGGGTTTTGCTTATCAACAAGGGAAACAGGTCCTCTCAGGCAGTGTAACACTATTTAAGTTTTCCAAGTGTTTGGTTCCTGTGGTGCATAAATGAACTATGCTTTTAGTTCTAGGTGTGCATGGGTCAGGTTTCTGGAGACGTCCATGTGCCCAGGATTGTCAGAGCATTGGGCCTGCATTTCTACTTCTGTCTCTTCACTGGCAGGAAAGTGACAATGGATCTTATTTCATTCATATTCAAATTTGTAATAAAATGCCAAATTCTGTCAGAAGTTGTCCAAACAAGGGACCATTTGTTCTTATCGCTTTTCTGAATCTAGAGATAGTCCAATTGTCTCATTGCTTAGCTCTACCTGCCTGTTGCCCCTTACTGCTCTCTGCTCACTATGAGAGGGTTCTCTTATGCCAGAAGCCCCTCTCAGGGACTCTCAGCCCCAGGACTGACAACCATGGCCTACCCTGGAAGCAGAGGCCTGCCTGGCTTGGAGTCAGTGGTGTCCCTCTGGGTTTGCATGCCCTGCTCTTTCCAGCCCTGCTCTGGAGCAGGCTTTGAGCAAGCTGGCAGGCAGCTCTGGCTGCTTGAAACTCAAGAGCTGGATCCTCTAGAGAAGGGGAGATCTGTGGAGCAGCCATCTACCCACCCATCCCTGACACAAGTTGGCTCAGGAATTCACATCCCCCTGGTTCCTTGAAGTGCCCTGGGTCTTGTCCTGCTCTTTCCATGATGGCAGAGAATAGACTTTCTAAGATGCTGTGACCCCATTCTGTCCTTAATAAAAATGTTCTCAGACACACACACACACACACACACACCGAAGTTTTAATCATATACATGTGTATATATATATATATATATATATATATATATATATATATATATCTTATACAAATAATTTCCATTTCCCCATTCGATACCTACTGTAGCCAAAGACACAAGCAAGCAATAAACAGTTCTAAATATATTATGATGGTATTCTATGAAATGTCTTAATTTTAATAAAAGAAACATTTTAAGCAATAAAAACCTTTAGAAGAGCTCACTTGGTAAAGTACTTGCAACCTCAGTTTGATTCCAAGACACCCCTCCCCCCCTTTTTTTTATTTTGTTTTTCTGGGACAGGGTTTCTTTGTGTAGCTCTGACTGTCTTGGAATGTGCTCCTAAACCAGGCTGGCCTCAAACTCAAAGATTCACCTGCCACTGTGTCCTGCGTACTGTGATTAAAGACTTGTGCCACCACCACCCAGCTTCCAGAACCACCCTTTAAAACAAAACAAAACAAAACAAAACAAAACAATCCTCCAGACAAAGTCAGGCATGGTGGTGCACACCTTTAACCTCAGCACTCTGAGCAGAGACAGGTGGCTCTTTGTACCTTCAAGGCCAACCTGCTTTACATTGTGAGTTCCCGGCCATATGAAGGTACATAGTAAGACCCTGTTTCAAAATGTGTGTGTGCTCTCACACACACACACCAAAAAAGAAAAATCTAGGCTTAGAGTACATTCTTGTAAGCTCAGCTCTTGATAGGAGAAATAAGTGGTTCCCTGGGATTCACTAGCCAGCAAGCTAACCTCATCTGCTTGTTAAGTTCCAGGCCAGTAAGAGACCAAAGCAGTAGGATGCAGATTGTAAATGATTACCCAAAATCTGTGCATAAGAGTTTCCTAGCTTATGTGGTTCAGGCAATCAAATGCTAACGAAGCATCAGTAGTGTAAAATATTTGAATGTGGCATATACCTTGTATATCACAACACTGAGTTTTAGATAGGTTAACAATGGTAATGGACTTATTGGTTATAGGTCCAGTACCACCAGTTCACGGGAGGTTAATGATATCCTCTGTGGTTGCCATTAACAAGTGATCAAAGTGTTATTCAAGCCACACAGTACTCTGTCTGATTTGTCTATTCTCTGAAAGAAGTCAATCTAATTGTCCATTTTGCATAGCATCCAAGTGTATAGTTAAAGTGGATTAAACATTCCTAGAAAGTAAAAACTGAGCAGTTAGTTGTGCTGAAACTGCTGTACCTTAACAAGATGTCTTTCATGCTCTGCTAATGTGTCTGCTTGCTGTGCTTGGGGAGTAGTTAAAACTGTAATTGCCAGGGGAGCAACAATATCAAACTGAAGGAATCTTCATTTCCATTTTTGTTGAATAGGGAAATTAGAAATTTGGTAAGACTGAGAAAATTTAGCACATTTAGGAAAATTATTCTGTACATCAAAATCTATTTTAGAGAACTGGAAGTTATATTTATACACATTGGGTCTTTGGAGTATACCAATATGTCTATGTTTTAAGGACAATATTATAGAGTTTCTGTGTTCTAATATTTTAGAGGTATGTTTTCTTTGGGCATATCCTGGTCTCTGGTGTTTAGTGTATAATTTATGTTTCTGATTATTTTCTTCACGTATCATCCAATAGGGTCCAGGGAGATTCCCCAGATATGACAATCCACGAATGATGTAGGAGGGTCATCTGTCTATGTTATTTTCATTGGTTAATAAAGAAACTACCTTGGCCTTTTGATAGGCCAGCCCTTAGGTGAGTGGAGTAGACAGAGCAGAATGCTGCGAGAGCGAAGCAGAGTCAGGCAGCCGCCATGGAGCCAGCCGCCGGGTCAGACATGCTGAATCTTTCCTGGTAAGCCACCACCTCGTGGTGCTACACAGATTATTAGAAATGGGTTAATCAAGATGTGAGAGTTAGCCAATAAGAGGCTGGAACTAATGGGCCAGGCAATTTCTTTATTAACCAATGAAAGTAACATAGACAGTTGACCCTCCTACATCACACAAAGAATATATGTTTAAAAGAAATGTGTCTCAAAGACGCGAGTTGAGTTAAAACCTATTGTTGGTACATGTGTTATTTGACACTTTAGCCCAATTACCATTAAAAGGTTGAATAGTATTAAATTTATGACAATATGCAGTTATTATTTTAGTAATTAAATTATCACAGTTAAATTCCTGTCCAAAGGATGTCAGTGTGGTTATTTCTCAGAAAATTGGGAAACAACCTTCCTCAAGACCCAGTAATTCCACTTTTGGGTATATACCCAAAGGATGCTTAATTGTACTACAAAGACATGTGCTCAACTATGTTCATAGCAGCATTGTTTGTCATAGCCAGAACCTGTAAACAATCTAAATGTCCCTCGACTGAAGAATGGATAAGGAAAATGTGGTACATTTACACAATGGAGTACTACACAGCAGAAAAAAATACGACAACTTGAATTTTGCAGGAAAATGGATGGAGCTAGAAAACATCATTTTGGGTGTGGTAACCCAGACACAAAAAGACAAGTATCACATGTACTCACTCATAAGTGGTTTTTAAACATAAAGCAAAGAAAACCAGTCCACAAATCACAATCCCAGAGAACGTAGACAACAATAAGTACACTAAGAGAGACTTACATAGATCTAATCTACATGGGAAATAGAAAAAGGCAAGATCTTCTGAGTAAATTGGGAGCATAGGGATCTTGGGGGAGGGCTGAAGGGGAGGAGAGAGGCAGGGAGGAGGCAGAGAAACATGTAGAGCTCAATAAAAAAAAGAGAGACTGTTGATCCACTTCATTCTCAGTATTAGTGATCCAGGTGTGATATCTCAATAGATGCATGGTGCCCGAATAGAGGATATATATTTAAAATAGAGCCAATTCAAAACTGAGGCCAGTAGGAGTACAATTAAGGTGATATAAAATGTGAGGAGAGTGCTGGGCTGTGTATCTGCCATTAGATCTTAGGATGTAGCTTCAGTTTTGGCTTCCAGGACCAAAGCTAAATCTACTGTCAATATGAGCTTGTGTGCTACAAATTTCTAAGTTTTAAAAAGGTTATTATGTCTCCCAATAATGGTATATCTGGTAAGTTCTTCTCCTAACTGAAAAAAGTCTGGAACAAGGTAAGTTGTATCTGGGAGGCCAAATCTCAAATTAAAACCACTTTTCATACAAAATGAGTGGAACTCTTAAAAATGAAGGTAGTAAAGTAGCAGATAGTGACCAGCTGCTATAGACTATTTAGAGTCTGCACAACTGGCCCACTACTTTGTTCTGATAAGAGTTGTGAGGCGGGAATGCAAGCATTCCCATTGAGGCAGATAGTGGAGTTAGTCAATACCTAGTGTCTCCAGGTAAGATTGAAGGTATTGTTGACATTCAGATGTTGGAAAGGAATAAATTATCATAGATAGGCTGAGTTCCAATACTGTCTGGGTCTTGACTTCAGGTGTAAGCTGCTTTGCTAATAAAAGCCAATTTTAGATTGAGTTAATCTGATGTTAGTTGTTCTTTGATTATGGCATTACCACTCTCAATGTTTCCTGATGTTCTAGGGCAGTGGTTCTCAACCTGTCGGTCACAACCCCTTTGAGGGTTGAACAAGCCTTTCACAGGAGTTGTCTAAGACCACTGAAAAATACATATATTTACATTATGACTCATAGCAGTAGCAAAACTAGTTATGAAGTAGCAATGAAAATAATTTTATGGTTGGGGGTCACCACAACATGAGAACATATTAAAGGGTCACAGCATTACGAAGGTCGAGAACCACTGCTCTAGGGTTATATGATGCACAAAAATTCCATTAGATATCTACTTCTTTAGCCAGTCCTTTGCCAGGCTATTTTCACAGATTTAAGACAGCCAAAGGCCCTGCCCCAGAACCAAAGATTGTTCATGGAGGCTTGTCATGTAGGATACGCGCATCTGCTGTGCCTAACCCTATAAAGGTATCTGCCACTAAGCGTGCGTATTTGTTCCTATATTTCGTCAATGGTCCTATGAAGTGTATTTGTATAGTTAAATCTATCTTACAACATGTAGCCTTGCCAATGGAGTTGTAATCTAGTTGGCTTCTGTGAACACTTTTCACAACCCTTAATAGTATTCTTAAAAACATGCCAGGGTGTCTTATTAGTACATTAATCTAACCAATGTTTTAGTTCTTGTGTCCCTAGATGTCTTAGTTTCTGATGTAGTGGCAATAGCCACTCGTAAGTGACCTTTACTAGATTAATGGTAGATAGTATTTGTTCCTATGTGTCATTTTCCCATTTGATTGTAGTTCTACGTTTTTGCTCCTAGTTAAGCTCATATCTGGTTGCGTAGATCTTAGATGGTTGATCATAATGGTATTGTTAAGTCTGACTTCCTCTGAGCTCGAGGCCAGCCTGGTCTACAGAGCAAGTTCCAGGACAGCCAGGTGTGTACAGAGAAACCCTGTCTTGAAAAAAACAAAACAAAACAAAAACAATCAAAAATCAGAAAAAAAATCTAGGCCTCTTTAGAGCAAAGATCTTTTCTACTGTTGTAAAATTTGTCTTTTTCCATTTTTTTTAGATAAGATTGCAATACCTTTTGCTAAGGCCCAAGTGTGAGTAAATATGCATATAATCTGGTGGCCTTCCTTTAAGGACTGTTGGCTAGCCAACCTTGCTCCATGGATTCTGCATGCTGTACATACCTGGACGTTCCATCCTCTATGATGGTTTTATCACTGGAGGGTCTGAAAGGCCGACTTCCAGGCAAACACATTGTCACCGAGGCAGGGGTATTTTGTAGAAACAAAGTATCATACTTAGGGAGTCTAAGTGTTGCTCCTTAGCCTTCCCCTCTGGAGGAGAGACCTCTATGGTTGTGAGTTCCTCAGTCACCACCTGCCTGACCAAAATCTGATAGGTTTCAAATTTCATAAATATTTTTTTCTGTAGAATCCAATTACCATATCCCTTAATATAAATTAGCTCTATGATGCAAGATAGGGTTGGGTCTAGGTGTATGCTTGCTTTATAATCTGCTATGTTTGGTTAAGTTTAGGGTTAGGGGATTGTGCTCAGCATTTTAGGCCTAATGTTAGTGTTAGCATTAGAGAGCTAGTCCCCTAACTAATTTAGCTTATTTGTTTTGGTTTTCTGAGACAGAATTTGTCTGTGTAACAGCCCTGGCCATCCTGGAACTCACCCTGTAGACCAGACTGACCTCAAACTCACAGAGATCCACCTGCCTCTGAATGCTGCGATTAACGGCGTGCACCACTATCATCTGGCTTAGGTTTGTATTTTGAGACATGGCCTCACTATAAATCTCTGACTGCCCTAGATCTCATTCTGTAGACCAGGCTGGCCTAACCCAATGTTGGGTTTATAGATTCTGCTAAATCCACTGGGAGATATGAAACTTCCATACACTTGTGGATCTATCTAATCCAGGCTCAGACCCAGTACACTACATGTGTCCACAGCTACTGGTGAAGACTCTGGCACAATAAATTTATTCTGGTTTTGCGAGCCTAATCGATACCCAGATCCTGCCCTGGGTCCACATCTTCTGCTGAGGGCTCTACAAGTTTTCTCATATCCACCATTTTATTTATTGGTTTTGTTTATTTTTAATTTGCACTAAGCACCATAGAAGCCCATTAAATTCAGTTAGAAAAGGACTCAACTATACTCCCAGCTCACTGGAAGCTGAGACAGGAGGATTATGACTTCAAGACCAGTTTAGGCTTACAGATACTGCCTCTGATAGAAAAGAGGAGAGCGAGTCCTGCACTGATGAATCATTTATAAGGGTGCATTTGCTGCTTTTCTGTAAGCCCAAGGCTTGATTCTCAACCTCCACATGGCATCTTCCAGCCATCTGCAACTTCAGTTCTACAGGACCCTTATGCACTGTGTGGGCACTAAGTATACATGCAAGGAAAACACTGATGTGCAGAATATTAAGACAAAAAATGTGATATATAAACAGAGAGACATAGATGATGATAGAGCATACAGAGAATCAGCAAAACAATTTGAACAACTAAATAATAACATAATAAATATAATAATAATAATGTCTTTAATATTGAGAGTTTCTGGAGCTAGCCTTAAGGACACTTAAGGATCTTGCTAGTAGCAAGGCCATTCTAAGCACTCTAGAATTCCGAGCAGCAATGGGTAGCTCTCCACAGGTCAGGAGCAACGCCTTCTCCAAAGTGAAAGCAAAAACTGTCATTTGACCTTGCCAAGGGTCCTTTCTTGCAGACCACAAGCTATGCTGAGAACCTGTGTCCTGCAGCGAGGGGTCTGTGGGAACAACCACAATCATGTCAGTTAGAAGTGTAACGTCTTTTGTGTATGTAGTGTGCATTCTTAATCCTCCTCCTTAGTCCTCAAGGAGGGGCCCCTATTTTCCTGCATGGCCCTGAGCTCCCTCAGAGTTCTTGCCTTGCCATCTTTCTGTGGTATAACAAGTTATTTCACCCCCAGAGAGCAGCCAGCTCCAGTGTACCAGTGTACCTCCTCTACCATGTCTAGAATCATTTTGCTCATCTCATCCCTCACAGGCTCTCCAGCTGCCTATTTATTCGTCTGATTCAACCTTAGCTGCACATCTAGAGTCAGATGGGTAGGGGGCGTGTGCCGAAAATCTGAGGGCTCTTTAATATGTTTGGGTTTTGCTTCCTTGCGGCGTTGAAGATCAACGGTAGGACCTTGGGCTTACAAGACAGAATCAACTACCTCATTCGGAGTCGTATTCAGGCAGGGCACACCTTAACATTTGTTTCCACTGTTTTGCAGGGAAGTTCCAAATTAGAATCCTAGCATTTAGGGGCTGGAGAGATGGCTCAGAGGTTCAGATCACTGGGTGCTCTAGCAGAGGCCCCAGGCTTGATTTCCAGCACCCATGCACGTAGTAGTTCACAACCATCTGTCTCATCATCCCTGACTCCAGTTCCGGGGGGCTCTGATGCATCTTCTGACGTTAGTGGACACCAAACATGCACACAGTACAGAGAGAAAACACTCAGACATAAAATGAATAAACCTAATCAAAAAGTTAAAAAAAAGGAGTCACAGTATTTTTGCCTGATGCCAACCTGAGCTTCAAGCTGCTCTGGGCTCTGTAATGAGACAATATTTAAAAACAAAACAAAACAAAACAAAACAAAAAAACAGCTGAGCTGAAACAAAACAAGGACCTATTTCAATATAAGCTTTTATAAGACACATGAGCCTACTAGGACTGTTTGCTTTTCAGGGCATTTCCTCTCCAGTCAGGGCCTGTCTCTCCCCTGTGTGGGTGAGTCTCCTCCTAGGAATCTCTTGAAAACAGGCAACAGGGAGGATGTGAACCTCCACCTCCGGGCTCCTCCTGGCCTGATCTTGCCCTCCACAGTCTGGAGAAGCCCGAGTTCCCTACCTTCCCTTCACGTCGTACTCTTTTCCTTTCCCTTCCTATCCCTATCTGGGGTTGCTGCTCTGAGTGATCCATCCACTTGTAGGGAGGTCACATCCTAGCCCATAGCCTTTGGCGCCTGCTGCCTCAGGAATGCTCTAACCACCCGTTTCCATGCTTTAGCCCTGCCTCCCTGCCTCCCAACCAGGCCTGCCGGGGGCCGATTGATGTGGTAGAACTCCAGGTGATGTTTCTATATTTATAGCAGTGTCGAAAGTCTACATGCTTTACACAGAGAACCACCTTCTCCAGCGCCCAACCCTTCCTCACCCCACCAAAAGGTTTTCAAACCCTTGTAGTTCCTGGGGCAGTGGAATTGGCTCATGGATTGTGCCGGCTGCAGTGCCGATTTCAACGAGCAGCTTCTGGGGAGAATAGACTCTAAAAAAAATTGTTTAAAAGAGATTTATGAGACAATTACTTAGGATGTTTGTGATTTGGCAACCTTGCTGCAGATGTCATGTTACCAATGATTTTCTGTGGTTTGGGCTTGGCATTGTTTACTGTTTACCAACTTCTGACCAAGGCACGACAGTGGGGACCTTCTCTCAGTAGTGCTAGGCCCAGTACCTGTGTTAGAAGTCTTATGCACACACACACACACACACACACACACACACAAACATGTGATTTGGGGGCCCTGTTCCATGCACCTTATCATCACCTCATATTCCCCATGTATTTGAGAAAATGCTAATATGGCGAGAAAAAATGGTTCTTCAAGCTTAAATGTGGTTTTCCTGTCCCATCGGACTCACATTAGTTTGTAGTATTTAACGTAGCTAATTATGTTGTATTATATATTTGTATACAGATTGAAACTTTTAACAGATATTTTTACAAAAAATGAAAGTTGCTAATTCTGCTTGACCTAGTAGTGCAATCATTATTATTTTTTAAATAGTGTTGTTAATTTAGAGCCACTCTAGGTGTGAAGTTTCTGAGGCCTCCAACTGAGGTCTGGCTTGTTTGTTGTTCTTTGAAACTGTCTTGCTGTTTAGCTTTGACTGGCTGCCAACATTGTCCTATCTCAGTGTTCTGGGTGCCGATTAACTGAACATGTCCATCAAGCCAAGTTGAGGCTGGCTAGGAAGGGAGGTTTTTCCGTGTGCCAATAGGAAAACTTGTTTTTTAGCTGCTGAAGAAGGAAGCATTCACTCCTCTGAGAGGCTGAATCCAGGCCTCTGATAGCATGTGCACAGGTGGCTTCTACTCTCCCTTGGGAAAAAAATCTTCCTGTAATAGCAGGTGTTTTGGGTTCATGCAGCCCCACCACTCCCTGCTCACTCTTCTCCCTGACTAGGTTATGCCCCTCCTCCCCTTTATGCTGTCTGCAGTTTGTAACACTAGAAAAACCCTGGGGGTGCTAATTTTCATGGAAACAATCATCAGCCCCTGCTACAGGGGTACATACCCATTTCCTTGATAAAGCTGACTTTATTTGAGCATTTTCAGTTCTGCCTGTCAGAATGGTCACCAACTGGTGACTGGGCCACTGTGGTCATTAACCACTTTTGTTCTATAGTGTTAACCCGGATTACAGGAAAAGCCAAGGAAGGATCTGAGACAGATTTCTTAACATACAAACTTTTATTAAACAAACCTGGACTCAATAGTATTATTTTATAAATTAGACAGCAGAAAAATCTTCCTGGGGGCAAATATATATAGAAAGATATAGATAGATATATACACAAATCACAGTGATTTTTAAATTGTGCAGCAGGATTAGAAAGTAAGATGAAAGACCAGGCTTTTTCATTCCAGGTGCTAATTTCAGATGAGCCAGCAAGTGCTCAGCAGCGGGACACACCTGCACAGTGTACGCGACACCTGTTCCATCAGGAGGTCGAGTGGTGAATCCCCACACTGGGAGAAGAACTGAGGTTGCCAAGGGGGTTTGAGTCTGACCTGTGAGGACCAGGAGGGCCGGGAAGGCTCCCGCTCTGCTCACTTTCCCTAAGTTACACAAGTAAGGATGTCTATTACATAGCCAGCTAGAGCAACCACAACCCCATGGAAATGACAGTGTGCGGTTGGATGCAAGGCTGTGAGGTTCACAAGGCAGATTTGATAGGAACAAGCAAGGGTAGGGACACGGACACAAACACACAGATGGAGAAACCAACTCATACAAAAACCTTGACTTTGCATCATCATTTTCAGGTGGTTTGCAGTGTGTGTGGGAAACAAGAATGACAGGTGTCAGGCATTCATCAATGCTCCCTATGTAGCTTCATCAAAAACAACAACAACACACACACACAACCCAGGAAATCAACACACGTCAAAATATACACCCAGAAGTGAAAGACCCTTTCTCCAGTTTTTCATTCCAGCATAGAGCCCCACACAATGCTAAATCTTGCCTAGGGTTCACCGAGCAACACAGTGGTGATTGACTGCTATGTTTTGGTCCAATGTTGAGATCTAAGCACAGCCCGAGGGTCCTGTGAACAGTATTTAGCCGTCAAATCACGTTTTACAGTGTAACATGTAACAGTTAATTAGGTGAGGTGAGCACCATTCCGCAGCACTGAGTACTTTATAGCTACTAAACACACACACACACACACAAAATTAGTCTTGATTGGAGAGCATGGGGATTTGTTTTTAAATTAGTAGTCGTTACTGATTATCTTTTGTACTTGGTTCAAGTCAACAAACCATCAGAGAAATTTGAAATTCATTAACTGTCCCATTGCTTTAAGAGAAGGTGCTGGGTGCACAGTTCTCCTTGGACTCAGAGGCAGGAAGAGGACATAGTTCCTTTATCCATTCCAACATGGACAGCGCAGGACGCAATCACCTGTATGTCCAGCTGCAGAGTCTCTGGAGTGCTCTGCTGGCCCCGTATGTACTGAAGCCACATGCACACACATTAATAATATTAAAATAAAAATTATGATTCATACGCACTACCTGATGTCACTACAATGACATCACATGATATAATTTATAAGGGTGGTTAATTTTATTTTTAGGATCAGGGGTCAAACTGTTAAATAAGAGCACACAGTGGGTGCATGTGCATATGTGTGATCTCCCCGTATATGTTTAGAATTAAGGCGATGTTTCCTACACTAATTTTATATTATTTCCTACTTAATATCAAATGAAGACAGCACCTATGTGGGTCAGCGTGCGTATTCACAGGGCTTGATTATAATCTTGAGTTCTATCTCCTGTGTATGTTTGCTTGTGGTACATAACCCAGTTATTTTGCATACTGGAAAGGGCTGAGAAAGCTCACTGAAAATACAGCTCTGTACAAATGTTCATAAAAGTTCCCAGCCCAGCAGAGCAGTGGTGGTGCACACCTTTAATCCCAGCACTTGGGAGGCAGAGGCAGGTGGATCTCTGTGAGTTTGAGGCCAGCCTGGTCTACAGAGCTAGTTCCAGAACAGCTAGGCCCATTACACAGCGAAACTCTTGTCTCAAAAAAAAAAAAAGAAAAGAAAAAAAAAGTTACCAGCCTGGAACCTGAGTTTTTATAGATGAACAAGGCTGGAAGAACAGGATTGAGTTTGGTGGGAAGAAAATGTCATTTACAAAAGAGGAGGGAGTTGAGGGGTGGATCCTTAATGTTCCCTTTTGGGAATGTGGATAAATTTGTATTATCATAAAAAGGCAATCTTTGCACCCAGGATGCCAAGTGGTTAATGCATTATACAAAGTTCTGGCTTAATTTTAGGAAAGGATATTTTACTGGAAACGTGTAAACTGGAAGATTGCAGAAAGTCACCTGTCTGTGCCATATTTGAAAGAGGGTCTGCAGGGCATGTGGCTTCCTGCCTTCCAAATTTAGAGTGACCAGAGAGAAACTAAACAAACAATGCACACAAATGACTGCAAAATGCATAGAAAAGCATTTTAAAAATGCATATATCGCACCCCCCCTTTTTTGCCTGCAGGGTGACAGATTTTTCAGAAAGCTTTGGAAAATAAACATGTCCCAGGCATATCAAAGTATCAGTTTTGCACATTGTCTGTGCACATACCCAGTGACAGCTAGAATTAAATGGGTCAAATTCAAACTTACAATATTCAGTAGCGAAACAACAACAACTAACTCCACAGCACGAACACAAGACTCACAAAGAAGGGAAAAAAATCTACAATTTAACAGGTTTTACAAACTTCCCAACAGGCAGGTTTCTAGTTTTAAAATGAGGCTGGGACCCAAGGGCAATGATACCGTTAGCCTTGAATGGGTAGTGGATACATATACCGAATCCTTCTAGTTTTTCAGAAAAAAAAAAATAAAGTCAAGCAACAAAAATGGTTCTGGTCCTCGGCTGCGTGGAATTCTTCATGCTCCTAGCAAAGAAAAAAGAAGGGGGGGCAGTTAAGTGATTGGCAATATCTACTAGTAACTGACCTGTCAATCATTTTAAGAAATCCTGCAGACTGGCTAACTCACCATCCTCAGCTGCACAGAATGTTATTTTCTTCGACCACATGGTAAGTTCAAGGCTATCTATCCTTGGCTATATGACAGCCTACCTTAAAATTCAGAAATACAAAAGTTTCACCTTGCAGATGTGGGTTTCCGTTCCTCAGAAATTTTTGAACATTTCCAGTTCTTTGTCAGATACAGGAGGGTTCTTGTCCCACTCACTCTCTGGATAAGTCTCAAAGTTGGAGATGTCACCGTCACCCGATAACTTGGGTACAATGGGGGGCTAAGGGTCACACAAAATAAATAAGGGAAGCACCATTATGCAGAAATGTGAGGAAGTCGAATACTTTTGTTGACTGACAGGAATGTTTGCATGGCTCACGGGGAATGGTAACACCAGGCAGCTGAGTGGGGCCATGCAGTGCCTGTCACTCAGAATGTAAATTTTACAAGGAGGGGCTGAAGCCACCCTGGTATTGCAGTCACATGGTGTACATAAACTAATACACATACATGGAGACAATCACTAAATAAATCTCTGCCAAATTAATTTTTAAGACTGAGACACAGCAGTGGGAGCTTGGTGGATGGTTGGGCTAGGATACGGAGGGGTTCATTTAGTTTAAGGGTGTATGATAGTCCTACCTTGAGTTTCCTCTGTGGCACTAACTCCCACTCCACACCCCGGAACCATCGGTGCTGCTTGACGTCTTCTACCCCATTCTTGAGAATAAACATATACAGTAAAAAGCTTTAGAAAAACTGTGTGTGTGTGTGTGTGTGTGTGTGTGTGTGTGTGTGGTAGTATTTGTAAAGTCTCTCTCCAATAAAGCAGATTAAAAAAATAAGTGGCCAGATGTAGTGACATATGCCTTTAATTCCAGCACTCTGGGAAGGAAGGCAGGTGGATTCCTGTAAAGTTTGAGGTCAGTCTAGTCTACATAGAGAGTTCCAGGACAGCCAGACTACTTGGGGAAACCCCACCTCAAAAACAAACAAACAAATAAGAAAAAACAAGCAAATAAATAATAATAAAACTCTAACAAAGAATAATAAGTCAACCATGAGAAGTGTTGTAAGCCTGTCATCCCTGCTCTGGGAGGTAGAGGTGGGTGGGTCACAAGTTCAAGGTGATTCTCAGCTACATAGTTTACGCCTGGGCTACATGAAAACAGCAAAATGGGTCGGAGAGATGGCTACTCTTGCACAGAACCCAGGTTTGGTTTGCAGCACCCACATGGTGGTGGACAACCTATAACTGCAGCAGCAGGGAAACCGGTGTGTTCTGCCCACTGTGGCCAGTGATATACCCAGGTAGTATATACACAAAATTAATAAAAAACAAACAAACAAACCACAAAAATAACGAACACTGAGCATGGTCTGGAACACCCTGAGCAGATGATGTTACTATCAGTGTGCAAACTGGAACACTCTAGCATGACTCACCTTCATGCTGCCCAGGCGCCGGGTCCTATCTACCACCAGCAACTTCTTGATCAGGTCCCTGCATGAACAGAGCAGACTCCACTTAGATATGGAAAATGCCAGAATCAACACAGGCACCAACCTCACCTGCACTCGCACAGTGTGTCCATAGGGAAAGCATTTGCAGGGGGCAGGGTGGGTAGGCTGCCTGCATCCTGGGCTCCCACTCCTAACACTGACCTTCAACCCCTGACCTCAGGGTTCTGCCTTTTACATGCCAGGGCTACAGACGTGTGTACCATTTACACAGTGAGGGACGAAGCCCAGGTCTCGGGGCATGCCAACAGAGGCACCAGCACAACTCACTGAGTGACAGGCACTCTACCCACTGAGCCACAAGCACTCTGACTACTGGGCTACAAGTACTCTATGCAGTGTTCAACTACCAAGTACTCAAATGGTAGAAAATTGGTACAAAATCTCTACTGATTGAAGTATAAACAACCCTTTAGCACTTATCTATCCCAGCATTGTTTCCTCCTGTGTAACTGACAAGGCGGCTTTGCAGGCTCACACCTGTGTTCGTTTATGCAGGTCTGTCTAGGGAGACTGAGTTTGCAGCCCCAGCACACCTGCTGAATAAAATCCTAAACACCAGCCA
Organism: Microtus agrestis; assembly: GCA_902806775.1. Taxonomy (NCBI): domain Eukaryota; kingdom Metazoa; phylum Chordata; class Mammalia; order Rodentia; family Cricetidae; genus Microtus; species Microtus agrestis. The sequence goes on along the minus strand of CADCXT010003892.1, from coordinate 22,095 downwards.
CTCTGCTGTGTCTTTATTGTGGATAAAAGACAGAGAATGCAAAGGACAGTGAGGTGCAGTAAATCAAAGACTTGGAGAAATTAAGGCAGGGTGGAGATGGGATGCTCTGTGTGTGTGTGTGCACACAAATATCCTGCAATCCATAGCACCCATAATAATATCCAAGAGGGACTGTAATTCAGTGGAAAGGGTGGCTGTAATACAGTGGGCGGAAAGCTTGCAGTTAAATTGGATGAGGGTTTGTCGCTCAGTGGGTAGAATGCTTATTTCTCAGTTGGTTGATTGCTTCTACTCAGTGAGTACAGTGCTCACCAGGCCCTGGGTTCCATCTGCTGTATTACATGGTCTGGATACAGGTAGCACAAATCTGTCTGTCACCCTGCCTTTGGGAGGCTAAAAGAGGAGGATCAGAAGTTCTGAACTATGTGGACCCTTCTTCCTAATTAACTAAATGAAAAAAAATAAATGATTGGAGATGAAGGCTCATTCTGGCTAGAAAATGCTCAAATTTAACCACATTCAAATCAAGGAAAGTTAGAGGTATTTATATATTTTTTAACCCTTCTTTTTTCTTTTCCACTAATTTTACCATAGTCTTCATGAAATGCATTGTCAGTATGAATACTGAGCAAATGTTTTTTAAGCAACATGTTGACCTTATATATAATAATTCTTTATGATGAATGCAATTTCATAAAGAGAAAAAGATAGAAAAAAAGAACACTTGTAGAGCCACAGAGGTTTGCCTTTCTAGCTCAACTAATAAACCAAAAAGAAAATATACCATACATGTGTATGAAATTGTCAAAACATTAATAAAAATACCATATTTACACATTGAAGTGATCATGAAGAAAAGCCTAGGACCCCAGCAGCTCCTTCAAGGGCCTATCTCCAATAACCTAACTTCTTCCCACTAAGCCCCTCTTTTCTTAGTGGTTCAAAAGAAGAGTTTACAAACTTAAAGTTAAAAAGTTAATAAATAGGCCTGGCACAGTGTTGCACATTTTTCATTTCAGAACTCAGGGGGATAATATCTATGAGTTCAAGGGTAGCCTCATCTACACAGCAGTACCAGGACAGCTAGGGCTACAAAATAGGACCCTCACTCAACTATAAATTAATAACTAATAAATTAGATGGATGGATGGATGGATGGATTGATGGACAGAGTGATCACTTATACAATTGGCTCCAAATCTGCATTAATTTCAACACATTCTATCTCAAAAGGAATGAGATATATAACAGGTCTTTCAAATATTATATTTCAGTAAAATGAAAAGTTTTCCCTTCCTGGTGGGAAAAGTGGTTGGCATATGTAATGAATCAGAGAATTTGCCAGGAGTGTGTGCTTTCAGTATTATTTCACAAAGGGAAAATAAACACAGGGACAGGGCAGGAAATCGCAAGTGCACTTACTTAGAGGTGTAATCCAAGTGTCTGGGGAAATCTATTTTGCATGCAAGAATTTTCTGGTAAATCCCAAATGGGTTGTCATCAAAAAATGGAGGAAACCTGTTGCAGAGAGAAGTGTGTATTTTTAGCAGAATTAAATACAGAATTATGTCTACTTTGTGCCAATTATTTTTGCTTAATGGAGGCAAAAAATAATTTGTGTCAGATGGCTCCACTGCTTGACAAACTGGCAACATGGCCATGTGAAGACAGATGGCAAGCAGATGCTCTCAGGAGGCAGTGTAGCCACAGGAAGACAGGGAAAGCATAGAGGGTCCTGTTGACCCCCCAAAGGGCCTCTGTTGATGACTTCATCCCCATCAGGGGGTGGAACTGACAGTTATAAACCTTTGAGAGGTGGGGCTTAGTAGCAGAAAGTTAGGTTATTGGAGATGTGCCCTTCAAAAAGATATTGGGACCCCAGGCTCTTCTTCATAATCAGCACGACATGAAAAAAAATTATATTGATTTTAAAGCATTTCCTTGTTTGTGTGTATGTGTGTGCTTGCATATGTGTGTGTATCTTATGAATTATGTTATATATTATACATTTTGTAGTTATTAAATAAATGTGGTTTACATGTATAAATTTCAAAGAAATTATATTTCATGTATTGTTCACACACACAGACAATATGTACAAATTTTCCAGAACACATCACTGGGACCCATTTGCACATAGGGTCTTTACCTAGAGAATGAGTGACAGATTTTGACATGAGTTCATCCTGACTAAGGATGACTCTAGATGTAGTAACAGTAACCTCAAGACAGAACAAATACAGAGCCATAGGAGAAGCCATGTGAAGATGGGATTGAAGAGGCCACAAAAGCCAAGCATACCTGGAGCCTCCAGGAGCTGGAAGAGTGGATGGATGCGGTAGATGAGTGGGTGGGTGAGTGGATGGATGAGTTGGGGGATGGATGACTGGTGGGTGGACGGATGGATGGGTAGGTGTGTGGATAAGTGAGTATATGGATGGATGGACAGATGAATGGATTGGTGGGCTGATGTATGAATAGATGGTTGGATGAGTATATGCATGTATATATGGGTGGGTGTATGAATGGGTGGGTGGGTAGGTGGATGCTCCTTCTTGACAAATCTCATACTATTTTAGTAAAATCCTCCTGCAAACTGTTTTTTTTAATACTTGGTTTGATCCACAAAGGATGAACTTTCTTTTATCTAGGCACCAGAGAAAAACCCGTGGAGCTGAGATAACTGTCACTTCCCCAGCAGGAGCCAGTGACTCTAGGTCTACACAGGTGAACACTGTCAGGGTATTGGCCTCCAATTCTTCCAGCTACACCTAGATCTGTGGACATCTCGTTTTCTGTGTTTATACAATTTTCTCAAGTGACCCTCAGGAATGACCAACCTTCCAGGCAAGTGGGAAACAAACAAAGCCCGTAACTCCTACATTCTATGCACTGCCAAGAAAGGATGGCGAAAAAACATAGCACAACATTGCCTTCCTCATCTGCTCTTCTGTCACTACTACACTGTTTGACTGGTGTCATTTGTTCACCGTGGGTACTGCTCAGCCTCATGTGTCATACCACAAATAAGATGGATGTTACACATAGGGAACTATGAATGTCTTTGAAAATTTAAATTCTCGTTTAAGGAAACTAAATACTGGGTTTATAGAAAACTAAATACCCTCCAAATCTTGATAGTGCAGTGAGTACGTCCATGTGCCAAGTGTCAGAAAGGAGATTCAAGGTACTGTGTGGGGTGTGAAGGAGACACTGTGTGTGTCTGGTTGCATTCAGGAGGGTCACTCACCCAGACAGCATCTCGAATATAAGGATGCCCAGTGCCCACCAGTCCACGGCTCTCCCATGACCTTTGCTTTGAATAACTTCTGGGGCAAGGTATTCTGGTGTTCCACAGAGGGTCCATGTCCTATGGGGGATGACAGAAGCAGTATCCATGAAATTTGGAAGGTGCCATAACATAGGGTTGATGAAGACCAAGTTGCAAGTATGGTCACCATGCAGAAAACTGACGGGTGGCCACATAAATTGAATATTCCTACCTGAAAAAAACCAAGATGCTCCCAAATTTAAACCTTTCTGAACACCCATTGATGTGACAAGTCAAAGATTTCATGATGTGAAAGTATTTGAGGCACAAGCCATATTCACTGTGGGCAGACCCATTTTCTACACTGGGATGCTGTGTGAATTTAACTGTCAACTGACATAACCCAGAATCCCCTGGGAAGGGTTTCAGTAAAGGATTTTCCACATCAGACTGGCATGTTGGCCAGTAGACGAACCTGTTCCATAAAGCCAAAAAAATCCAAACTTTGGGTATTCAGCTGGTAAAGTCACATAAGCCTAAAATCAATCCACATAAGAAACAGAAGGAGAGAATGGACTGTAAAAGGCTGTCGTGATTTCCACACCTGCACTGTGACAAATATGTGCTCAAACATTCAGAATGCACACAATAATAATGATGATGATGATAATATAAACACTCCTGAATCTAAGCTCTTTTCCTAGTTTGTAGTCCTGGCTGGCCTCAAACTTGCCTACTCCTGTGGTTGTATGGACTACCACACCCATGTTCTTCACTGAATGTCTTCCTTGCATTAACTTACACATAATTTAATTAATGGACTCATGATCATTTTCTGGCCCCTGCTAGTACTGTGCTCACATGAACATACACACAGATACACATAATTAAACAAACAAACAAACAAAACTGAAGGTAGTGGAAAGCATACTAGGGAAGGAGAGAGTGGGAGATGATGGGCAAATCAATATGCAGAATCAATAATCAGTATTAATCATCTTTAACATTAGCAATGGGGCTGGAGAGAAAGCTCAGAGGTTAAGAGCACTGGCTGCTACTCCAGAGAACCTGAGTTCAATTCCCAACAATCACATGGTGGCTCACAACCATCTGTAATGAGATCTGGTGCCCTTTTCTGGTGTGAGGGGTTAATACAGGCAGACTACTGCACATGATAAATAAACAAATATAAAGAAAATAAAGACGTTAGGTTCAACCTACACATTCTTTTAAAAAAATTAGTGATGGGGCTAGGAATGTTGCTCAGTTGGCAGAGCACATGTGTTGTAATAGGAGCGGCGGGGCAGCGTCCCCAGCACTCTGGCCGCCTGGCTAGCTTATGCCCTGAAATAACAACACACAAACTGTATTCTTTTAAACACTGCTTGGCCCATTATATCTAGCCTCTTCTCAGCTAACTCTCGCACCTGGACTAGCCCATTTCTTATAAGGTGTGTAGCACCCCAAGGTGCGCTTACCAGGAAGATTCTAGCCTACGTCCATCCTGGGTTGGAGCTTCATCGCGAGTGCCTCAGAGAGCAGAGCTATCGCGTCTACCAGGCAGAGGGGAGCATGGTGTCTCTGAGCTCACTTCCTCTTCCAGCATTCTGTTCGGTTTACTCCTCCCACCTATGTTTTAACCTATCAGGGCCAAGCAGTTTCTTTATTGCTTAACCAATGAAATCAACAGATTGATATATGATACTCCCACATCACACATGCCCTGCGTGCAGTAGGCTCTGGGTTCAATTTCCAGCATGGCATAAAGAGATGTAGAGGCGGAGGCAGCAGCATCAGGACTTCTGAGTTTTTGTTTATTTTGAGAAAACATTTCTCTATGTAACAGACCTGGCTATCTTGGAACTCACTTGTGTAGATCAGGCCAGCCTCAGACTCACAGAGATCCCCCTGCTTCTGCCTGTTGAGTGCTGGGATCAAAGGTGTGTACCACCATACCCAGCCTTAATTCATATTTAAAAACAGCCAATTGGTGTGGAAAACAGCTGCTGACATCTACAAAACAAGTTCCAGGGCAAGCTCCAAAAGTTACAGAGAAACCCTGTCTAGAAAAACCAAAAAGGGGGGGAGGGCTTGAGAGATGGATCAGTGAATAAGAGTATTTGTTCTTGTGATCCCCAGCATCCACGTGGTGGTGGTACAACCACCTGTAACTCCAGTTGCAGGGGACTTGCACAAGTCACAGCACAAGGACTTTCTGAAAAGGACTCTAGTGGCTCAGGAAGGTTGGCAGTGGGAGGGCACAACACTAAAAACCTCTGTGCAGCGAACCAGACAGAGCAGGGAATAGATGGGGAGAAAAGTCCTGCAAGTGAAATGTACAGAAGGGACTCAGGCCCGGAATCTGTAAATAATGGATCCGGACCTGGTGAAAGGGATTGTGCAGTTCAACTCAGATGCCTATGCAGGGATGGAACTATAGGTCAGTGAGTAGAGTGCCGACAGCTTTGTGGGAGGGAAGCGTGTAGCCGAATGGATAGAGCGCTTGCCTAGCAGACACAGGGCCCAGGTTCTAGTCCCAGTGGAAACAGGACATGGAGATGCCCACCTGTCATCTAAGCACTCGGGAGGTTAAGGCACAGGGATCAGGAGTTCAAGTTCATCCAGTTTGGGGTGCACACACACCTTTTGCCTCACACCCCTCCCCGATGGAATACACTAGGAGCCAGTCAGTCACTGGCTCCTGTGTGCTTCTGGGCCCATTAACTCAGATTTCGATCCTTGTAGCCTGACTCAGTTAGAACAAGATCAGGGTAGATAGAGCACAGTAGCTGATGAGGCCACAGGTAACTGGACCTGAGAGAGCTCCACTTACGGGGCTGAAAGCTGAGTCTTTCTGTGTCTGCCCCAGGCTGGAGGTTTGCATGCCTTAGGTGGAAATTTCTACAGCCTTGGGCCTGACTTCTTTCTACAGCCTTGAAACTCTCTACAGGCAATCAGTTTTTTTTTTTTTTTCAAAAATACCCCAATGGTTGCCTGGTTGGTCAAGGGTATTTAGCATACTCTGCTAGTATTGGGACCACAGAGAATCTGTCCCCAGCACAGAGATACCCTGCTGAGGCTGCAAAGTGCCTGATTCCCTCAATGTGAAGCCTTCTCCCCCCCAACCCCCACTCTATGGCTTAAAAGGAATGTGATACCATCTTCTTCATTATCTACAAGGAGCTCCCTTAGCCCTGAGCAAAGGACCCTAAGGAAAGAGTTCTATAAATAGAAAACACTAAGATGGAGGCTGGAGAGGTGGCTCAGCCTTAAGAGGGCTGGCTGCTCTTGCAGAGAACCTGGGTTCAGTACCCAGGACCCACATGACTGCAGGCATTCACTTGTAACTCCAGTTCTAGGGGATCCAATGCCCTCTTATGATCTCTGTGGGTAACGCATGTGCATGTATGTGCACGTGCATGCACACACACACTCACACACATACAATACATCTTGAGGCAAAAAATGCATTAAAAATCAAACTGCCCCCTAGCGGTGCAGGCACACGCCTTTAATCCCAGCACTTGGGAGGCAGAGGCGGGTGGATCTCTGTGAGCTCAAGGCCAGCCTGGTCTACAAGGTAAGTTCGAGGACAGCCAGAGTTGTTACACAGAGAAACTATCTTGAAAAACAACAAAAAAATGGAACATGTTACCTAGCTATAGTATCCTTGAACATATGCTTGTGTGTGTAAAATCTACATGTATGTGTATATATGTAAGCATACATACATGTATGTAAACATATAAACTGCACAAATGTACGTGTAATATAGATATGTATTTAAATCTATTTGCATGTGCACATATATTCAAATACAAAGTTATTCACACATGGACATTATTACAATTTTCCAGAACAAAATTCAACCACTTTGATAACAGAATGATTTTCTCCTTTGCTCACAACCTGGAGGGACACCACCACTCCCAAAGTTGTACACTGGGTGTGGACTGCTCCCCACAGACTCAGGTATTTTAACACTTGGGGCCCAGCAGGGGGTGAGCTCAGGGTTTGAGAACCCTGCCTTATTTTCTATTTTCTCTTCCTGTATGTGGCTGCAACGTGAGTAGCTGCCTTCTACACATGGTCCTATTGGCACGTGATCCCATGATGGAACCAGGAACCAACTAACATAAGCCCATTCTTCCTTAAAAAACTTTTTTAGGAGTGTTTAACAACATTAGTAAGAAAATAATAGGATCCCCAATTAGATAGATGGAGGGAGGGGTGCATCACACCAGAGCCTACTGTGCATCTTCTGCTTATGTCTGTTCACCCACCTAAATCAAACCTTCAATTGTCGATCAACCTCTGATGACCCTGTGATTGTTCCCACTCACCTATCCACCACCTTCTTTGAGAAGCCAAAGTCCGTGAGTTTGATGTGCCCTTCCCTATCTAAAAGAATGTTTTCAGGCTTTAAGTCCCTGTACACGATTTCTTTGGAGTGCAGGTACTCGATGGCACACACGATCTCTGTGGAGTAGAAGAGTGCTGCAACTGAGGAGAATTGGCCACGGTTCCTCAGGTAAGTGAACAGCTCACCACCAGGCACGAACTCCATCAGCATGTACAGGAAGCGGTTGTCATGGCCAGTCCAGAACCTGCAAGACGCAACAGAGTGCATGATGGGTGTTGAGATAGGTGCTCAGATGTAGATGCAGATGGATGTTGGTGATTGATAGACACGGATGGCAAGACGTGTATGCAGACTCTGGATATACAGAGGTAGATGTTCCCGTTAATATACTGGTGTATACAGACACTAACATGTGTCTATATACAAATATCAAAGTATAAATACAGATATAAAGATAAATACACAAAAAGGTACAAACATGTATGTGCCCTGGTTAGCTTTAACTGTCAACAGTACAGCAAAGAACTTTCTATATCAGACTGGCCTGTGGGCATGTCTGTGAGGAGGTTCTTCATTCAACTGATTGATGAATGCAGATCATGCCCACTGTGGGTGACACCATTCCCTAGCTGCGGGAAGATGTGCTGTCACCTTTGACACAGTCTGGAGTCACCTAGGTAGGATCTTAGTGAGACATTTCCCACATCAGACTGGCCCGTGGGTATCTGCAGGGAGTTGATGACTGACATAGGAGAACTTGCCCACTGTCGAGAGGGCTCCTTGTGCTGGATGAAAACTTTCTGCTTCTGGTCTTGCTCTGCCTTACCTCCAAGATGGGGGGGGGTATGGTGACAGAGAAGTGAAAGCCAAGTTAACCCTAAGCGACTCTCAGTCCCTTTGCGTCACTGTTTTATCACAGCAACAGAGTCAAAGCTGGCCAGTAAGAAATGAGGATGTTTGATTAAGATGTCTGACATCAGTTCACCTAATGGTAAGGTTGTGCTTAGATGGACTGTGGCTGCAGGTTGATGTTAGGATGTCTCAGGTTGTTATGTGAGGACAACCTGAGGGTAAAGTTCGCAGGCAGAGTATGTGCTAAGCCAGTGTTGCCCTAGGTGGGACCTTCACCAACACCCTGATCTTAACCAAAACTATGTATGTATTATGTATGGATGAACATATGCATATGTGTGTATATGTATGTATCTACCTTTCTATTTACCAATCATCTATTATCTAGCTATTTAACCTATCCATTCAACCATCTATCTTGTCTACCATCTATCATCTATCCATTATCCATCCATCATTTATCTTTAACTATCATTTATATCATCTATCTACTAATACCTATCTCTCTCTCTCCTCTCTCTCTCTCTCTCTCTCTCTCTCTCTCTCTCTCTCTCTCTCTCTCCCCCCCCCCCAAGTAACTCTCCCAACTACCACAAGGTTTTCCAAACATCACTGCTTTCCACGCGCACAAAGCAATGTCTACAGATCACTTTCTGACTATAATCCCCTAGGATGGGAGGCTCCTCCAGACACCTGCTGTATTGTGTCTGGAGACACTGGGCCTTTCAGAGATTACAGTTCATACCTCTCCAAAAATTTACTCTACTCAAGACTTCATTCTTGGTTAGATCTCTGTGTGTATATCCCTCTGACATAAAAGGAATGGTTGTACAAGAAGAGGGATCATGGTCTCCAATCAGAGCACAAATTTTCTGTGTCAAGTGACAGCACACTCTCATCCTACCTAGGGATGGTGCCGTCTGCAGTGGGCAGATCCCTACATCAGTCATCAATCAGAACACTCCCACAGACATGCCCACAAGCTGTCTGAAGTGGAAAATTCCTCAGTGAGACCTTTCTGGGTTGTGTCCGTTGACAGTTGAAACAGGACATTTTCTCTGTACTTTGGGGAATGGTGCCACCCACAGTGGGCTAAGTCTAATACCAACTCTTACTAAAGCAATTTGCAAATAAGCCCAGATCCCTGCAGCAATACAAACTGAGAGTCCTATCAGCTGTTTGAAGCCATTCTCACTATGCATCCCATGTCTGTTCAAGACAAACAGACTACTCCACTTTCACAGCTGACACACGCAAGCAGGATGATGACCCTGAAGATCTCCAGCAGCATGCACATCATCCTTGAAAGTTCAAAGGCCCGACTAAGTTGTGTTCCCACAGCTGGGCAGATACACGGCATGTTCTGCCAGGCTGTAAGTACTCCAAGTCCCTGTAACACTAAGTGAACTTTAACCTAGTTCTTAACCTGCCTGTTAAGTCCTATGAATGCAAAATATATAAAAGCAAGAAAAGATTCCTATAAGGAATGTGCAGTCACACAGGAGTGGGTGGAGATGTCTAGTCTGACTTAACCACTCAGGATTCATTCCTCCAATATTTCTGTGTTAAAAGTCTGCACACCCAAGACCTTGGGACAGGACTGTGTGTGGAACCGGGTCTTTATAGGGAAACAGGTAGAATGACGTCTCTGGGATAGATTTGATTTAACAGGACTGAGTCCTCATAAGAAGGACTGGGACAGATACAGAGGGATGAGCCTTAGTTGGTGTTTCCACCAAGAGGAACCCATTTTGGCTAATATTTAAGTTCATGTATAATTTAAGGTCCTTGTGTTTTAAATTTTTAAAAAATACTTCTCTGTATTTTATTTATATCTGTATGTTTAAGTGTGTACATATATGTGTGTGTGTACATATAAGAGTACAGCAGACACAGAGGCCAGCAGAGGGCATAAGATCTCCTGGAATTAGAATTATAGAGGACTGTGTGTTGCAAGGCGAGGGTTGGGAATTGAACTGGGGTCCTCTGCAAGAGAAGCAGATGCTTTTAACCACTGAGTCCTCTTTCCAAACTCTGATACTCTAATTCTATGCTATTCTAATGAATTTTGACTATAGTGTACCTCTATGATGTTCTAACAAGATGGAACACTCTAGAATAACATGGCTATCATGTGGTGGTATTTCAATGATGTCATGCCGGGTAATTTACCCTCTCCTGGGCTCACGGGACAGTCATACTTGCTGAGTTCCAGCAGGAGACCTTGTCTCAAACTTTTAGTGCGAACTAAGTAACAATGGCAGATTTTATCCTCTGATCTCCACATATATATAGGCTTATATATGTGCACACACACACACACATATATATATATAAAATATATTTTACATAAATGTGTATGTATTTCTAAAATACAAAAAAGGGTTTTAACATTGATAAAAATGACCAGTTGAGTTTTAGATGAAAATTATGAATGAATAATTAGGTTACTCTGTCATCTTGACTAGATGCTGTAATAAAAGATCCAGGTCTTTGACTTCTACAGGTGCATCATACTGAAGAAGAGATTGATATCAGCATCACAAGGTCTATTCAGATCACACAAAAGGAGTTGTTATAAAAATTCATAGGTTGAGACTAGAGGGATGGATCAGAGGTTAAGCACACTTGCTGCTCCTGTGGAGGATGCAACTTCGCATCCCAACACCTGGCTGGGCAGTACACAACTACCCAAAACTACAGTTCCAAGGGGATATAGCACTCTGTTCTGGCCTCTGTGGGTATGATTTGGATGTGCACAGTCATGCACAATTAGGAAGAAATCAAGACAAAACCCGGGTAGCATCTCCTACCTCATACCTCTGAGCTACAAGCACTCTATTAGGTGAGGGCCAGCACTCTTCCCACTGAGCTACAAGCATTATATTAGCTGGCTGCAAGCACTCTATCCTCTGGGCAACAAACTCTCTCCCTGCTGAGTTACATGCAATCAACTGGACTACAAGTGCTCTACCCACTGAGCGACAAGCTCTCTATTATGTAAGCTGCAAGCATCCTACTCACTGAGCTACAGCCAGCACCTTCCCGATAATGCCCCCTTGAGAGAATAACCTTGCAGAAGTGGGGATCTAGAAAGAAGGAGCCAGGAACTCACAGTTTAACGAGGAAGGGATGGTTGATTTCCTTCAGAACTGCCTTCTCATTCTGCACATGCTGCTCCTGCTTCAGGCGGATGACATGCGGGATGCTCATAATCTTCAAGGCATAGTACCTCTTGCCTGTCTTCTCCTTCACCAAGTTCACGCGGCCAAACGTTCCGGTGCCTTAAAGAAGACAAAGCAGCCAGTCAAATCTCCCCTGGATCAGGAAAAGCATACATATCTGAGAAATGAACACCTTACTGACCTGGGACCTGAAAGCTGGACACAGGGAGAAAAATTTACTTGAGTACTGAGGACTTTATGCATATATTTTTATACACAACTGTCAATTAAGCAGCCAGGGAAATGGCTCTGAGGGTAAAGGGCTTGCCTTGCAAACCTGATAACCTGAGATCAAAGCTAGACACCCATGTAAGGCAGGGCGGGGATGGTTTAAACCCACTCAACAACTTTTCTATGATGTCCACAAGGATGCTATAATATGTAACCATACATATAGTAATAATAATGACTAAAACTTAAAAAAATAATTGTCTGCTATACGTATTGGAGACTGGATTTCAAGTCGGCCATGATTTAAACACTGTCACGGGAAGAGCCCAGATACTAGACTCCGCGACTTCTGGTGGGGTACTTTTTTTTGTTTCTCAAGACAGAGTTTCTTTGTGTAGCCTTGGCTGTCTTGGGACTAGCTCTGTAGAGCAGAACTGACCACAAACTCACAGAAATCCACCTGCCTCTATCTCCCGAGTGCTGGGATTAAAGGCCTGTGCTACCACCACCTGGCCTGGTTGGGTAATTTTAATCCTAGCTCTATTTAGCACCTCTTCCTCGGTCCTCCACCTCTATCACCTCCCCTTGTTTCCTCTCATTCCTCCAGTTCTTCCTGGAGCTTCTGCTCCTCTTGTTGAATCTCTCTGCTCTTCCCACTTTCTTCCTCCATCCACCCCTCAGCTGCCTCTTTTACCTCCTCATTTTTCCCTCGCCCAACAGCATTTGCCCTCTCCTAATTCTTCCATCTTCACCTCTAGCTATGCCCCCTTTGTTCCTTTCCTTTTCCAGCTCCATATCCATCTCTTCCTCTTTCTCCTCTCACTCCTTCTTTTCTCTTTCACTCTATGTACTAAACCATCCACCCCCACTCCCAATTTATTCATCCATTCATCCATCTAACTACCCACTCACAATCCCACATCCTGGCATTTTTTATAGACAGGGTTTCTTTGTGTAGCCCTGACTGTACTGGAACTCACTCTAGACCAGGCTGGCCTCAAACTCAAGAAATCCACCTGTCTCTGCCTCCCAAACGCTGGGATTAAAGGTGTGTACCACCAATACCCAGCCCCCATCTCAACTTTTAAACACAGTTGCTTTCTGCCTTATGATATTTCAACATACAGTGCTTACCCTTATAATGTAGTAAAGAAAAGGCAAAACTCGCTGGATGGTGATGGTGCACACCTTTAATCCCAGTACTTTAGAGGCAGAATTAGGCAGATCTCTGTGAGTCCAAGGTCAGCCTGGTCTACAGAGAAAGTTCCAGAATATCCAGGATAGTTACAGAAACCAACCCTGTCCTCAACCCTCTGCTCCCAAAATAAAAGAAAAAAAAAGAAAGAAAAGAAAAAGCAAACCTCATAAAATCCCAATCTTTGCAAACATGCAGGATGTTCCCCACAGCAAGGTAGAGCTAGGCATAGGACCAAAAAGACACCCACCCACCCACAGTTAGACTGTGGGCTGAATAGCCCAATGACCAAGAGAACCATGTTCAGCACCAAAGTTGTATTAAAGGGGAAAAAGGCATGCTTTGTCACGCCCAGCCTCAAAAGCACTTCTTTTGACTTCTGCTATCTTAGCTTACAATAAATTAATTAGGATATAAAATGGATCTCTGTAGCTCTGTTATTTAGAAAAGGATGCCAACCAATCAGGAGACACCTGTCACAGAACACACAGGACTGGAGGGGGCACAGAGAGTCAAAAGTGATCCTGAAGTCAGGACTGGCCTAGAGTGGATCAGATGGGAAAAGTGAGTGGGAGTATTTACATACACTTTTCCAGAGAGGATTGGGGTAAGCATGTTCCAAATGTCTTAGAATAACCTCAGCAGGGTCTGCCCCAGGCTATCCTGAATATGGGGCTCACTGAAGTGGAGGGTCACTGAGGTGGGAAATCCCACCCTGAATGTGGGCATTACCATTTCTTTGCTGGGGTTCCCGGATTAAAGGAGGAGAAAGACATGAGCCCCAGTGGTCACCTCTCTCTGTTCCTGACATTTATATTCTTGTCTCCATGATGGACTGGCACCACTCTGGGACACAATAATTCCTCCTCCCTTAAATTTTGATTATCAAGCATTTTGTCGCAGCAATGAGAAAAGCAAGTGCTGCGACACTAGAACCCTGTGAGTGCTTCTGATTGGTGGGGGACACATCACTTTTGTGTGAGCAGAGCCTGACAGATGCACTGCGATGTGCAGACCACGGGATGGCTTCTGCGTCAGATGGCTGCCGACCTGTTTCCTTCACACTTGTGCCTGCGGCTTGTGGGTACAGAGGCAGCTGGTGGTGTTGATTACACAGAGCAGGGGAGCTGCAGAGGCAAAGCAGCTGAGAAACCTAACACCGTGGAAAAGCACAGTGCAACAGAGCGCCAACTGCCAGAAGCTGCCAGAACAAAGACAACAAGAAAGTACCAGAAACTCCCAGGGCAAGGTGCTGTTTACTGCCTAGTGGGAGAAACGTAGCTCATCAGGGACGTGTCATTGAATGGGGCACTGGGACTCCAGTCTCCTCTTCTCTGTTTCCTGACCACTATGTAGTGAGCACCTCTGCTCTACCACATGCTCCCATGATGCTCTGTGTCACCACAGGTCCAAAGCAATGGAGTTATAGACAGACACCTTTGAGACCAGGAGCTAACACGTCTTTACAATTTTATTATGTCAGGGATTTTTTTCCACAGCAATGGAAAGCTAGCTAATACACATTGCACACCATTTTTCAAAGTCTGTAGAAGGAATTGTGTTGTCACTGGATCCGGTTGTCTGCCCCATACAACCTCCACCCCTAATCCCTTGGTTGTAAACTACAGCATACCCACAATCACTCAAATGCATGTTGTTATCTGCCCATCCCAGTGAATGCCCCAGCATCCCTATGTGATAAAAAAAAATCACTCCATCTTCGATGTTTAAGCCCCAGTCATTAACACCAGTCACTCTAGCACAGTCCCTTGACCTGTAAAGTGACTCCCAGGTCACGGGGGCAGCGAGGTAACAAACATCATCACCCAAATTAATTGTACACCATCTTATAGCCTTTACACACTTCGAGGTTGCCCTCTACGCCACAAGGATGAGTGGCCTCCTCAATTAAAAAAATGACTACCTCACAGTAGGAAGATGCTGCCCACGCCCTGTGCACACTCTACAAACGGTAGTCAAGTGCCCCATCCATGGATGATACCTGGAACCTTCCAGAAGTAATTCTCTGTATGACTGGCATGGGGGAGGGATAAATTTTTATGTAATAGGCTCCCAGGGTAGCGGACACAGATGTTACATCAAAGTGGCCCAGATTCCCAGAACCGGGTATCAGTAACCAATGGGGTGCAAGTAGGGACATTCCCAGTAGGGCTGTGTAGAGGCATGCACGTTCTTTCCCTTTTCGCCATCATATTGGAATATGGTGATTCTTGTCCCAGGTCAAATATAGCACATGATGTGTTCAAAGAGCTGAGCGGTATGGATGGGGGTGCAGCTCAGTGCTGGAGTATGTGCCTGGCATAAATGAGTCCCCTGGCCGCATCCCCAGCACCTAGCACAATAACAATAATAATAATGATGATGATAATAGCACTAATAAGATTTTCTCTTGGACTGGGTGTGTAACTCAGTAGAGTGCTTGCCTAGCATACACAAGGTCCTAGGTTCCATCCCTCAAAAATAATAATAAAAAAATTTCCCCACATTCCATTCCTAGCCTCACAAAAGGAAAATAAACAGAAGAGTGGACTGGAAGTCCAGCCCAGAATATTCCTGGAGGAGCCAAGTGTCGAGTATATCAATGTGTCATTAGCACTGATGGCCTCCCATAAGAAGAGCCAATCTACTAAGCCACAAGTACTCTTCCCACAGAGTTAAAAGCAGTTTATCAACTGAGTTACACCCTCAACCTCAGGAGAAAATCTTTTTAAAATAAAGCAAGTGTGATGACCTGATGGCTATTTCAGACAGGAAATAAAACTGAAAATATATTTGGTGTAACACACATGCAGCCCTGGGCTCAATCCCCAGCTTTGCATAAACTTGGCCTGGTGAGGTAGGCTTTAATCCTAGCACTTCTGAGATAGGGACAGAAGGATTAACAGTGGTTTGAGGACACCCTGGACTACACAGTGAGTTCCAGGAAAGACTGAGCTACAAGGGGAGACTCAGGAAGCAAAGGGGGAGGAGTGAGGAGACTTAAGAGGGAGAAGGAGGGGATTGTCTTAGTGTAAATGAGATTCTAAATTCAACGCCCAGTATTTCAAAGATAAAATAAAATGAAAATTTGAGTGAATACAGAGAAAGCCCCAGTAAGCACTTCTCCAGATAATGAAGGTACTGTCCTAAGAGTGTGGTCAGACTCAGCGTAGAGCACCCAGGCTTAGGGGTGACTGAAGCAAGAAGCACGGGCCTGTGTGACTGACGTTGTGACAGGTTCTTGCTTTCCTCCTTCTGGGTGGCATCCCAGTCTGGCCCCAGCCCTAAAACAAAATCATCCTGAAACTCACTCTAGAACCACCTTCACAGTGATACAGGACAAGTGCCTCTGAGAGAGGGACAACAGAGTGTCACCTTTGGTGATTCGAGAAAGGATGCCAGCGGCTGAGGAGATGGACAGACACACAGCTAAGGGTTGAGGATACCTTATGTCCTAGGACAGTGTTGAGGAGTAAACAGTCAGGAAAAGTAATCTGAAAGAATAAATCAAGTCAGTGAACAATTCAAAATGTCTGCCAAGAGGTGGGATTCGAGATGGTGCATGTAGGTTATTTAAGATGAAGCAGGCCGGGAAGAATTCAAGATGATGAAGGTAGGTTCAGTTAAGATAGTACAGGGTGGGTGGCTTTCATGAAGATGCACATAGGTTCAAGTCAAAATGGCGCAGGGTTGGTGGACTCCAAGATGGCACATATAGGGTCAAGCCAAAATGGTAGAGGTTGGGTGAGATTTAAGATGGCGGAAGGTGGGCGGGGTTCAAGATGATGCACATAGGGTTAAACCAAAATGGCACAGGTTGGTGGAGTTTAAGATGGCATGGGGCGAGTAGATTCACCTGTTGTTCTCCCAAACACACAGGAGTGTAAGGTGTAAGTTCATCAGCCCCACCACTCCCTGCCCCAGGGAGGACCCTTCCTATCCAGTTCAGCTTCTGGGTGCTTCAGCCAGACACATCCCTCTATCCTATGATCCTTCATTCTGCATGGGGGCAGAGGCAGATGCTTGGCTTGAATGACAATGAGCCCCACCCCTATAAACCACAAGGAATTAGAAGGTGGTGCTCAGGGACTTGGTGCTGTGGCGAGGGGCTTTGTGCAGTGTGTCTGTCTTTAGGAACTTTGCAAAGAGAACAGCCTGATCTATGATGGGTGAACAGTCTCCCTTTCCTGTTTAGGATTGGACTGCTCTAGAAGGAGCTGGAGGCCTTCGAGGTACAATGTGGGTAAGTATATATTTACATATCCATGAATGTTATGCAAATCTCACATCTTACTCCTCTAGTGCTAACCAGGCATGTGGCAGTGAGGCTGGGGCTTGTGGAGGGGACGACATAATGGACACAGGTGCATGACACAGCTGCTCTTATTTCATCCACAAGCATGAACGCTTGTGACTGACAATATTGACTGGTGATTGACTGAATGAGTTTCTGAATAATATTTTTCCTTTTTAAGCACTCTGGGTCCCCATCCGTGTCCAAGCACCTCCCTCCTCAATGTAATTACCTGAAGCGTCTCCTAGATGGCTCTAGATATGGATTACTGTTACTATGGACTACCAGGTGCCTACTCCCCCTCAACAATTCCTCTCTAGTGTATAATAAGGTGCTAGCCTGTTGGTGATCTGAAAGACAGCTAGCCATGTGACCATACATCTTAGTAGACTCCCACCCAGACAGAGCTCCTGCCCTAGCAGTACTGAGAATTTAACACCAAGTTTCAGATTTAACACCGGCTTTCATAAAGCCAGCCAGGAAGGTGCTGAACAGCAAACTGAGGCACAGGTGACAGCTCAGAACACAAGGCATCACCCCCGAGTCCAGGGAAATGAGTGCAGAAGTCCAGCCAAGCAGAGGGGGCCTGTTCCGCAAATTTAGATCTGAGATCCACTGAGCTGCAAGCACTCTGCCCGCTGAGCAATAGGCAGTCTACCCACTGAGTCACAAGCACTCACCCACATAGCTATACTACTCTATCCACTGAATGGAAGCACTGTATCAACTGAGCTACTCTACCCACGGAGCTATAAATACTGTCCACTGAATCACACAAAACCCTATCTGCAGAACCACAAGTAGTCTTCCCATTGGGCTGTAAGTACTATTCCACCTAAGCTACAAGCACTGTTCTCACAGAGTCACATCTTCAGCCTGGAATGAAATGAATTTCAGGTAGGAGGCAATATCATCAATATTTATTTTCTGGAGAATGCAGAGTAGGGCGTGTGCTGGGGACTGACTGGGGATGCAGGAGTCGCCTGGTGAGCTCTAGAGTACTCTTGTGAGCCTGGGGTGGCTCCCTGTGGATTTGGGTGGTGTGTACTTGTAGGTACCTGAAGCTCCAGGCCAGTCTAGTCTACACAACAAGCACCAGGACAGGCAGGGCTACACATGAAAGCTCTGTCTCAAACACCCCCAGAACACCACGTTTGTCATAGTCACGGTCTAAACTTATATGAGTCCTCAATGATGAGAGTTCTTGTAGCTCAGTTAAGTGTGTGTATATAAAATAAAAGGCTGACTGGGGAGAGGGGAAGCTGACGTGTGCACACACCCAGGTCCTTCTAGAAGACTTGGAGGGAATAAGCTCACAGTAGAGAAAGGTTGTAGGATTCAGGATGTGACACGGCCCAGGGAGGCTCCCAAGACGCCCAATGGGGTCCAATGGGAGACCCAGTGGGCCTGAAAGAGGGCTTAGTAGGTGAAGAGGCTTGCTGCCAAACCCAAGAATTTGAGTTCAATACCCTGGACCAACTTGGTGGAAGGCAGAATAACAGATGCCTGTAAATTGATCCCCGACCCCCACCCTGCCCATATGCGGCACAGTAAATAAGTGAATTTAAAAATTAACAAAGAAGCCAGGAGTGGTGGTATACGAATTTAATCCTAACACTTGGGAGGTGGGATCATCTCTAGGTTCAAAGCCAGCCTGGTCCACACAGTAAGTTCCAGGACAGCCAGGCCTATGTATAGAGTCCTTGTCTCCAAAAAAGAAAGAAAGAAAAGGGTGGAGAACCAGTTGAAGTGTTGAGTGTCCGTGAGTCCCTATGGTCTCAGCACTGGGAAAGCTAAGACAAGAGGAGTCTCCAGTGGGCTTGGGCTATGCAGTGACTTTCAGTTCAATCAATATCTCAAAAACAAGGGCGGGGGCTCGGTTCGCAGCACTATATAACCAATCTGCGGTGGAGTAGGACCGCAATTTCAGCACTTAGAAAGGATTGGTAGGGGAATGTGCACTTTAAGGTCATCTTGAGCTACACAGTGACAGTAAGGTCAACCAGGGCTACATCATCATAAGTAAAAGACATTCACCGGGGCTCCGTTTCCTTCAAGTCAATCAAAAGCCGGTTTCCTCCAAGCTGGAACTTTGATCGAACTCGGGTCACAAACTTCTTTACCCACCAAGCCATCTCTCCAGCCCGGCTCAGAAGGTATTAATCCTCCTTCAAGCCTAGCGCGGAACCCCGACTTGACTCCCTCAACCTAGGCGCTGAACCCCTTCTAACAACGGGGTGCACGGAGAAGTCTCTAGAATCTCTGCCAGCAGAGGACGCCAATCCCTCCCTCCGTCCCTCCTCCAGGAACACTTTCCTAAAAATCAACACACCGGGCGCAACTGTCCTAGCGACCGAGGTCTCCGAGATGCCCCAGACAGACTTGAGAAGCTGCTGCCCACGATACCTCGCGTGATCCCAGCCCCCTCATAGCATCCCGACCCGTGAGGGAAGCCACCGACTTCTCCAGTAACCTGGAGGGTCACGGGGAGACCAAACTAGGAGCCACTGAAGAAAAACCTAGACCCAGGCACACAGGGGATGCGGGGAAAACATCGGCATAGCTGTCCTTGAAGGGTCTTCCGGGGGTCACGTACCCCTCTGAACCCCACCAGGTGTCCACACTAGGGAGGCTGAATTCGACCCTGAGGCACCCTAGGGCCCAAGCGGGTGCGCAAGCGCCAGAGAGGCCGGGCGTGGTGTCCCCGGGGTGACTGGCACCCCAGCAGGGAGCCACCGAGTCCCCAAGGTGAAGTCACCCTCTTTAAAGCTTTGTGACGTAGGGCCGCCCCATTTCCGGAGACCGTGTACTGAAATGTGTGGGAGATAAAAACCCCAGGGTCGCAGGGGACCCTTGCGTCCCAACACGCGAGTTCTCACTCACCCACTGTGGCCACGGTGTCCCAGTTTTGTAGAGCGTGTCCAGCTTTCTGCGGAGACGACGTCTTGGTCGGGGGGTTCCCAACTGGCGCCGAGACCTTGGCATTCTTGGGGTCGTCTCGGGCCGCAGGATCCTTTTCGGTCGCCGCTGCCCCCGCGGGCGGCTCCATGGGGCGGGGGACACACTGTGCGACGGGGGCGCAAAGGCAGCCTCGGCATCAGCAGAGGCAAAGTACACGCGTCCCGGCTCCCACAGCCATAATGACAATGGAAGCGCTCGCAGCCAGGCTCAGAGCGGCGGCAACCGGCGGGACGCGCGTGGGGTCCGCGGAACAGACGCCAATGGCAACGCTCTTCATTCCAGGCGGAAGCCGGCTGGGCGGGGACCAGTTTACGCGGGCGGGGGGCGGGACGACGTGATTGGGGAAGTGTCTTTCTCGCGCTCCGCCCTCCCGCCTACCCCGAGCTGGGAGGAGCCGGGTTGCAGCCCCGCCCTGCCTGTTACCTTCGGAGCCCACGGGATGCGCCTGTGGGGATGCTCAGGGGTCCCGGCTCACGTCCTCCCCCCCCCCCCGGGCAGGAAACGAGAAGAGGCGCAGGAACTTCCGGCTGCCACCCGCGGACGTTCCTGGCAGAGCCCAAGTGGTGGAGAGGTGGAGGCACCAGGGGAGGAGTCTGGGTGGGGCACGGCTTCCAGGAGTTTCCCGAGGTTTGGGGGATGGAACTTACGACGACGCTGTCGGGCGAGCACCGCAAGCATCTTGCAGCCCCCGCTTCCCCCCCCCTCCCAGAAAGTTCATGCTCCCTGTGGACCCGCGACACCTGCTGGTCCTGAGCCCGAGGACTCCTGGGTAGACAGGGTTTCCAGAGACCTGTTAAGTGGCATCATACACGATTGGGCTCGCCGGGAGTGCTAAGAACACCGTACTTTTCAGACCACAGCAGCCACCTGCAAGGCCTGGGCAGAGTTTCTCAGAGCCTGGCATGCAAAGAATGCGGTTTCCCCGGCTGCTTAGAGCATGCGCGTGGCAGAGTCCTGCTTTAGCTAGGAGACACAGTCCTGAGAGACACAGGGACGAAAGGGGCCCAGAAACAGGGATAAAGACCATCCACTCAGTAGCAGGTGCCCTGCTGGCTCCTGTGGGTGGCAGGTACATCTGATTTTGAAAGCAAGGAAGTCTGCTGGTTTTTTTTTTTATTATTGTTTAACGTTGAGAACAATATTTTTTCATTCAGTAAACAGAGTGCCTGCTAGGACCTGATACTTCACTAGTCAGACTGCACCGAGCATGCTATATTTTGATTTTGGTTTCATGATGACAAAATCATTTATTAAACTCAACATTGACCATCTGATACAGCCAAATACTCTGTGTGATTGACCGCTCGAGCAATTAGGATCTGAGTTCTAATTCCCAGCACCTATGTGGATCATATACACATATGCCTGAGGCAGGGGGATGGCTGGACTTGTTCCAGTGTGTTTCTCTGCCTACTCCCTTTTGTGTGTGCACATCCCACTAAGCCTAGGACTGGCCATCGCCTTAACAGGTGCCATCCTCCTGAAACCCTGGGGCGATGTGAGGCCTAGTACCCAGGAAGGGCTGTAGGCTCAGTACCCAGGGCTGCTCTGCTTGGCTGTGTTCTCCCCTCCCCCTTGTCACATAGTGGGTCTCCTCCTGCTTTGCTTTCTGCAGCCTTTTTTGTTTGTCTCCACACATCACTTAGTCCCGTGGACCCACCCCTTTCCGTATTGGCTGCTTTTGTGACACTTCTGCATGCTCTGCTGACATCATATGCCCCATGGGTATATGGCTTCAGAGTATCAGGGTTTCAGCACTGGTGA